>JAJJMB010002020.1:15259074-15271174 GCA_023531105.1 Papaver atlanticum | reverse complement strand
AATCCAACCAATGAGTTCTACGATAATCTTTGTGTTTCTTAAATATATAAAAACTATAAACATTAGCAAAATCATCATTAATGTTCCAAAATGTAATTCAGATAAGAAATCAAAACGGGCTTCAATTCATATCCAAAAAAACTAAGACAATTGATTTCACTAACAAGATATTTGGATTAGAACTTGGAATGTTATTGATATGCTATCATTTACATATTTGAAACCCTAATCCCCAAACTGACACCACTAAAAATAAACCCCAATTTTAGTTCTAAAACCTAAAAACAAAAAAACAGAAACGATGATTAAGAACTAGTAAATTTGGTAACAGCTTTAGTACCCTCAGAAACAGCATGTTTAGCCAATTCACCAGGAAGAACAAGACGAACAGCAGTTTGAATCTCCCTTGAAGTAATAGTTGGTTTCTTATTATACCTAGCCAATCTGGATGATTCTGCAGCAAGCTTCTCAAAGATATCATTGATGAAACTGTTCATGATACCCATAGCTTTACTTGAAATACCAATATCAGGATGAACTTGTTTCAAAACTTTGAAGATGTAGATCTTGTAAGTTTCAACTGATTTCTTTGATTTCTTCTTCTTCTTATCTGTTGATGATGCATCTTTGCTTGGTAATTTTTTCTCAGCTCTGGGTTTCTTCTCTGCTGGTGCTTTCTCGGCTTTCTTCTCTGCGGCGGGTTTCTTTTCTGCTGGTTTTTTCTCTGCTGCTTTCGGCGCCATTTGATCGGAAAGAAAAAATTGAACGGAGAAACTGAAGAAGACAAACGTTTCGGAGAGAGAGAAAAATAAAAGAAAAACTTTGTTGTTGATGTGAATGGAATTAGACGAAAAGAAGAGTTTATTTATATAGAGGTTTGGTGGAGTTTGTGTCATACGGATCGATAGTGGAAACCGTTGATAATTGAAAAGATAGTGAACGGTTGAGATATATCGGAGAAGAAGAGTTAGTTTATTTAAGGGAATAGAGGTGTTCGTGGAGTTTGATTGGTCCATTTTGTGTCATATGGATCGATGGTGGAAACAGTTGATAATTGAAAAGATAATAACGGTTGACATGTATCGGATTGACAATTTTGTTTTTCAATGGCGGGTCGGAGGGGATATTTTGAGCTTTGGGATACGATATTTCCCACCCCAATCTAAGTCTGGCTTCTTTTTTTTCCCGGCTAAATCGGGCCTAGTGCAATTATTTGGGGCCTATAGCTAGACGACAAAAAAGGTCATTAGAAATAATTTTTTCATAACCCCTTATCCAACTATTCTCTTACTACCCATTTTACCCCTTATTAATTAGCGTTAATTAATTGTATTAGTGTTAATCAGCCAGGTTAGAGGTGAGATCAACTAATTTAAATCGATCTTCATTTGAATCAAACAACCAAAAAAAATTGATTTTTTTTCGGAAAAACAATTCAGAATCGGTTTACGGTCATGCAGTTGTAAACCGGTTCTGGGTAGTGTTTTCGAAATTAACAGAGGACTTACAGAATCGGTTTAAGTATGCATATATAAAATCCGATTCCGATAATCGGATTTTTATTACGTCCCATATAAACCGATTGTTACCTTTTCATAATATTTTTTGTTTTCATTCATTTCACATCTACTCCTTGTCGTAGGAAAAACGGATGCACTTAGCACGTGCATCAAGCCTTTGAACCCCTAGGCGACCCTAGTGGACGAGTTATAGTCTCGTGAGGGTTTACATAGAGGTCTACCCACAAAACTTACACAAAAACTTCTAAAACCATCAATCTTCGTCGGAGGAATCCGAGTCCGATTCACCCTCTATCATCTTCGGGCTTACTCCGGAATTTTGGAAACCATGAAGTGATAGCTTGCATCGAATGCGAATGCTTCCCCCTTTTCCTCCAAGTAGCGCGCTTTCACGACTTCGTGCTACAAAAACACGACACAAACTTACTTTGTTAGTGGTGTTTCATTGGAAGATATAACAACATGCATTACGTAAAATAATCCACATAAATACTTACAAATTGTTCGATGGAAAAGTTAAAGTGGGTAGCTTCCCAAATCCGATGTTGGATAGCTAAATAGGCAAGTATCGCATTTTCGATGACTTGGTGCTTATCATGTATTTGTTGAACACTTCTTCCATTAGGATTCCCAAAATCTTGCATATATTTGTTATGTACCTTTGTCCAAAAGTTTTTGGCATTTACTCTTACCGAGGACTTTCTAATTCGGGTTTCCGCGTACCATGCTTTGGTGATTGCCAAATCTTCACTTGAATCAAATGATGCCATAGTTGTATGTAGTGGAGGTATTGGGAGAGTTAGATAGAGTGGATTATGATATGAGCTTTGGAGGGTATATGTAAATAGGTGTGTGTTTTTTGTTTTGTAGAGAAATGAGTAGTTGTGGAGTATATGGAGTGAGAGGGAATAGAATGAGCAATTTTGGGGCAAATGGGGTCCAAGGATAAGGTCTTTATATATAGAGAAAGGCCTCAACGGCTTCTTTTTTTTGAAAAAAGTGAAATATTTTTGGAACAATCGGTCTTCTCGAAGCTCAATAAAATTCGATTGTGTTTTGATGCCACCCAGAATCGGTCTTTATGGATGCCAGCATAAATCGATTAAAGACATGGAAAAAAATTGAATTTTCACCTACAGTAATCGGTTTATACAAATGCACATGTGATCCGATTCTAACTTGAAAAAGTTACAGAAAAAACAGCATTTCTAAGGCATGCAGAATCGGATTATACTAACCCCACACATAAACCGATTCTCTTATGGACCCAAGGCAATCAGTTTATGTTGACATATCGAGTAAACTGATTGTTGCCTGTGTTTGGAAAACAGAATTGTTGAGCATGCATAAACTTGTTTCATGATACACATAATTATAATTAAAACTTTAAGCGCATTAAGTTCAAACCATGATCATCCAAAATATAAACCTTAACCATCCCAAAAGAGTGTTAAAAACTTAAAACAACCACAAGTCTTATAAACTTAAACTTTTAATATCTAAAACTTAAACTTAAAAACTTAAAGAGCAGGAGCACCAGCAATAGCACCATCGGGAGCATTTGCAGCAGCACCAGCATCAGGAGCAGCACCACCACCACCAGCACCAGCATCAAGAGCAGCAGCTTCTGCTTCAGCCATGGCTTGTTATTGAGCCATTTCTTCCCACATACCTTCCAAATATCCATGGCGATCCCTCTCAGCTGAAATCATGTCTTTCCTTCTCCTAGTGAACCTCATGACCTCATAAAGCTCTTCCAGTGCAAGCTTGTCTATCAGTGCGAGGGCTTGTTCAAGACGGGTCTCACGCCCAAATGCAAACTTATAGAGGCTTCTTTCTGGCACTAGTTCTTGTGTCCTAAGAATATCCTCCAAGGTGAGCTCTCGAGTGTAAAACGCTAGGTGTCCGAAGTCCATATCTACATCAAAAAAAAAAAATAGTTAACAATCGGTACATAATTAAACATATGTAATCCGATTCTAACTACAAAAACATACAGGAATGTCAAACATTAACAATCGGTTTATGTGATACATATATAAAAACCGATTATGAAAAGGAATCTGAAGAGACAATTTCAAAATCGGTAAATTAACAAGCACATAAACTCGATTGTGGTGATGTATTTTTGTATTCTGATTTCCACCCAGAATCGGTCGATGATAGTCATTATATAAATTAATTCCTCTGCATGCTCTTCATGGCCGAAAAACAAAACCCAGAATCGGTTTATTCGATATGTCAACATAAACCGATTCTGGGTAAGATCAGAGAGTTTTGTTTTCAAAAATTGAAGATTTAAACATGTAGATTCATAAAGAAGTGCGAATACTAAACGGGTTGATGGAGATTTACCTTTTTCTTGGTTGGATCGAAGATCGTTGGAGAAGAGGATTAAAAAAAAATTGATTAGGGTTTTGAGAATTTAGAAAGATTAGGATGAAAATAAAAAGTTTTTTTAGGTTTAGGTTTTTATGTTTTTGGATTTTACTAAAAATGGTAATGGATTTGTATTTATATGAGTTAGTTTTAGGAATTAATTTGGTGGTAAATTAGACTTTTTGGGAAATTTGGCACCCCATAACCATTTGATAGAGTTGGGAGAGAAATTTCATAGGCCCCAAATAAGTGCACTAGGCCCCACTTTAGCCAGTTTTTTTTTTTTTTTTTTTTTTTTTGCCATCATATGGAGGACCTTGTCAAAATGGTTCGCTTTAACAGTAGTGATTTTAGTAGTACACTATATTCACGGTTCAATTGAATGGTCCATTCAAGTGCTGAGGAGATGGGATCTCACTATTTGCACTCCGGTACTGAAGAGAAGTTGTTGAAATTTGAAAATAGTTCAAAATTACCTTTGGGTTCAACACCAATGCTCTAAAGAGAGAAAGATACGAAGGTGTTTTTAACAAGTACTCGAGTTCTAAAAAAAATGGAACACTCTGAGGCCAACTGCCACCTGAGATGGCATAACAAGTACTCGAGTTCTAAAATAAAAAAATAGGAACATTGTGAGGCCAACTGCCACCTAAGATGGTAAATTGAATCATATCTGGAAAAAATAGATATTGCAAAGAATCAAAGAAAGTTTTACATGCTTTTTTCTAAATAGGGTTACACTGCAAAATGTCTTTTATCTAGTCTCTACCTCATCTTATAGAAGAACGAGATTCAGTTGCTAATCATCTCTCCAGAATACACACAGAATTATTGATCGTAGTTGCCAAGTTTGTCTTTCATTTTGTTTTGATGCTATGATACTTTTCTTCCTTCAAATTATGTAATGGTTCATTGGTTTGGTTGGTAATTTAACTTGTTCAAACTCAGAGCCATTTTTTGTACGCATCTATCACAAAACCAGTAAGTTCCCATATCATCAGATTGGGGTGTTGTATCTAAGCAATTGTTGGAACATAGGAAACAAAATGGAACCAGAGAGTTAACTCAAAGAATAATAATACCCAAGACATAAAATTACAACACAATATCCCCAACAACAAAGATTCTGGTGCAGCATTAGAACAGTTAGACAACGGAAACCATGAAACAAATGGTTCTCAGCTAAAAATACTAGTTTGGCAGGAACTGTACACATTTTGCAGGGAACTAATATTTCGGTCCCCATGTCACTGCATTTGCCACATTTATGACAAATTGCCTGTAGTTGCTTGCAACAGTTAATTTTACAAAGAACAAATATAAGGCCCATTGTTATAGCATAGCTCGGTTGAACCCACCAAAAGTTGGTATGTCAAGGTTGGATGTCATATTTTAGTATCACAACTTGTTAGAGCATAGCTCGATTGAACTCACCAAGCGTTGGTATGTCAAGTTTGGTTGTCATATTTTAGTGTGTCAAAACTCATCTTGAGTCGCTTGATTAAATACTAGAGTCAACTTTGTTTAGGTTAGACTTGAAAGTCTAGGAATGTTGAGACATACAAGTATTACTCTGAAGACCTGAAGAATATGAAGAAGTAGCGAACTACAACAACGACATCATCCTTCCACTTGAGGTTAGTAATATTGACTTGAACTGTTTCATTCCTAACGTATTTTTCAAGTCGTGCTATATTGAAAATTTAACTGTGAAGCTGTATATATTGTACATAATGTATAATACTCTAGTGATGTGACATGATCATAATAATATGATCATAATATTAGGGAATAAACTACGAAGTATAACGCTTATCTTTTGAACTTCATAAATATGACATCGACATAATCTTATATATATTGTTATGATTATGTGAATGGGTTATGGTGAAGATTTCATCCTAGGAAACAATGTTTTACATTTGTTTAAAGGAAGTACATTCATGATCTTGTTTTATGAATCGAAAGGGAAATCATGAGGCTTATTGGTCCGGCTATTCATTGCAAATCTTTGGATGATCAATATGTGTGAGATGGTATAACTGATCATAACTTATGTATCTTGGTATAACTAATCACAATGCGTGACTTATGATTTGGTATGACTGGTTTTTATTAATTGGTGTAACCGATCCTAAGTAATCACCATGTGTTGGTATGATCGATCCTTGTAATTGGTGTAACTGATCCTAGTAATTGGTGTGACTGATCACAAGTGTTATGTGAGCGATCCTATTAATTGGTAACTGATAGGCGCATTTATGTGTTTATTTTCATCTCTATTGTGTATATTGTTAGTACCCATTCTTATACTTATTATGGTGTTTTACGTGTTTGTAGGTATTTTTGGGCAATAAACATTTTTGGAGAAATCGGCTCGAAAAGTTGATAAAGGCAACCCAAGGGACAAGTGTTATGCGGACTCCAGCAACGGATAAGGGGTAACCTTTCTCCTTCACGTTCAAATTCTGTTTTTGGCGGGAAACCAAAACCAAAACAGAAAACATGTTCATGGCAGTTTTGGTGATCGTGATTTGGAGAAGTTTGAGGTCGACTAAACCTCTGATTTTCATAGGATAGACTCCTTATGGGTCTAGGAATCTAACATGGGTGTTGAAATCGATTAAACTGGGCTCAATCGACGGATTTTTATCTCAACAGCAAAATATGGAAAGTCACGTGTGTGACCGATTTTAGAAAATTTTAGAGAGATTAAAGTGCTATAAATCTTCCCAAAGATTGATATCTATCTAAGGAAGAGTTTAGAATAAAAAGGAAAGCTCAGAAACACGTGGAAATCCTAAAACAAAAAATTGCCGCAACTTTGCCGTGAAGAGAAAGGAAGACATTTTGGAAGATTTTAGAGAGATTTAATCGGTCTTTTTGATATAAATAGATTGGTTGGGTCATATAGAAGGAGTGTCGAGAGTTAGGGGAAGTTTATAACACCACAGAGCAAAGAAATCAAAGGTGCAGGAAACCGGGTTCTACTGCTGCTGAAGAACACGAAGAACATTGACCCACACGGAACAGTCGCAGACAAGTGTCGTTCTTCAACAGCAGAACCGATATATTGTTTATTAACAACACTTCAATTGTAATGGTGACTTCTGTAACGACCATTAAGTGTTGCAGATTCGTTGTATTATAATTTCTATTCAATAAAAACACCTTTTGAGCCATGTTTCCATCTTTTGAGCATGTTTTTACCATGAGGAGCTAAACCCCGACACTGGGATAATGGAGGAAGCCCTATTTCACGCATGTGGTAATTCTAATAATTCTTTTATGACTATTTGCATTGATTTTTAATTGATTTATGATTTTTATTGAATGGGTGTGATATTGTTTGATGATGTATGCTTGGTCAATGTATTTTTGATACATCATGCTTTTGATTTACAGTCATTGCTTTTAAAAAATCTACTTTTGGCAAAGAATAAGAGTCCATATTTTTAATATTTGAGTTATAATTGATTGGAATTATTATTTGAATCACATGAATGAAATTTGGTGGAATCCTGAGTCTCAGTGCTTTTTATAATCTTGACCAAAACGTTATTTTGATTTTTCTAGTTTTCTTAATTAAGTCTAAAAATTATTCTTCACAAGTCCGAGTTGAACGAACTCTACTTATCACTTTTTACAACAACATAAAATCACATCAGTAACAGGTCCTGGTAACTGGTGTGACCGATCACAAGCAATACCATCTATAGATGGTAACCAGTCCTAGTAGCTTGTGTGACCGATCACAAGTATTTCCATAATTAGGTATAACCGATCCTAGTGATTGGTAGAACTGGTTGAACCCATGTATGCAATTTGGTATTTGATCAATCACATTGTAGTTTTGGAATACAGGTGAACCAATTCTAAACTTGTTTGGAAGGGTGGTATAATCGATTCCAAGAATGCAAATCCATGTAAATATGAAATAAGGATTTGCAGTGAAAAGATGTCAACATACTTTGAACACGAGCAGTAACTCTTATCATTTATTGTTCAAAGATATTCCTTAGTACTCAAGGTGATCTTGTGCCAAAATAAATCGAGAATCTTTTAATTAAGGTTTTTGGTTTTATATACATTAATTACCAGCAATAAGTAATGTGCATTTACTAATTGGAGATTTTCTATTGAGAGATTTCGGAAATATTGGACAAGCATTTATTGGAATTAGGAAAACCGAATTTGCCATTCATAGCAAATCTTGAGAATATTTTCGGTTTTGGAAATTACTTGATGTCTAAACATCCTTGGTCTATAAATACCTAAGTTTGCATTTCTAGCAAACTATCCTAAGAGCCAAGCAAACTTCATTTCTTGTTGTTTCTGGTGGAGCCATCTATTCGGAGAGGAAAGTATCCTAATTAGGTGAAATCTCTTACGACCGCTTGTTTAAAGACTTCTGTGGGATCAAAAAGCTCTACGAGTACCGTTGGTGGAAAACTAGATAATTGCAGTGTTCTTAGTTTTCGATTGATTTGATTGACTTACGTTTGTTGAAACTTTGATTGCACCTAGTTTGTTTATTCTTGAGAATCTTCTCTTCTGATATAAGATTTACTCAAACTAGATCGAAGTATCGACGGGATATTTAGAAATTTTGTTAGATCTAAAGACATCTTGTGATAATCCATTATTAATAGACTCCGTTCTGTGCATGATTGATCACAAGAGATTCAAGTGGTGTTGTGCAGGTTATTGAAAATAAAGAAGATTTGAAGACGAAAAAGATTTCATATTAGTTCTCATATCTTGTGATTGTACACAAACCTTGATCGGTTGGGATCTAACTAGAATTGGATTTATTCGATTGATTATTTGTGTGAGATCGGCATCTCTATATAGTTTCTCTTTGAGATTTATATTGATTGATTATGAATCTAGACTTGACTATTTAGGTAGTTAAAGTTAGATTGATCTAACCAGGCAAAGGAGTTTATTAGATTAAACGGAAGAGCCTTTGCGTATGACCTAAGATATCTTTATCTTAAAGAATCAATAGAGTTGTTACCAAACAGATTCGTTGTTCCTTTGCTGTTTGGAACACGATCAAAAGGAATTGTACCAGTGCGTGACTCTCGAAGTCGGAAGTGCAGGGATACTGAGGAAACTAAGTGAACTAGGGGTAGTTGCTTGGTCTCAACTATACGAAGTTGGTTTAGATTTTGTATAAGAGTATTCAATTGGTCCCGGGTTTTTTTTTTGTATTTGCAGTTTCCTCATTAACAAAATCTTGCTATGCAATTTACTTTACTTTTCCGTATTATAATTGTTTTATTATAATTAAAGTAAATTGCACTTCACGTTAACTCCGTATTACTTGATAGTGATCCTATAGAGTTTGGTTAAGTCCGAACCTATTATCAAATAATCACATTTTAATTGTTGTATCGTCTCGATCTTGCATCCATAGTCAATCACACAAGTTATCTTGTTGTCGTATTGTCTCGATCTTGTATCCATAGTCGATCACACAAAGTGTGAATACCGAAGTTGTTGTATTGTCTCGACTTTGTCCATAGACGATTACACTCGGTAAGAGGACTTATATGTTGAAACGAAAAGATTGTGGTGTATTTGGGTACCCTCATCTTTTCAAAACTCGTACAGAGTCGCTTGATTAATTACTAGAGTCAACTTCGTTTAGGTTAGACTAGAAAGTCTATGAATGTTGAAACATACAAGTATTACTCCAAAGACCTGAAGAATGTAAAGAAGTAACGAACTACAACGACGACATCATCCTTCCACTTGAGGTTAGTAATATTGACTTGAACTGTTTCATTCCTAACGTATCTTTCAAGTCGTGCTATATTGAAAATATAACCGCGAAGCTGTATATACTGTACATATTGTATACAATACTCTAGTGATGTGACATGATCATAATAGTATGATCATAGTATTAAGGAATTAAACTATGTAGTATAACTCAAAGTATTACTCATAATGATCATAATGAGACTAGGAATTAGACTACGTAGTCTAATTACTTGTAAGTCTAAATACCTAAGATATCTCATGATCATAATGAGACTTACAAGTATTACTCTGAAGACCTGAAGAATGAGAAGACGTATCGACTAAAACGAGAACATCATCCTTCCACTTGAGGTTAGTAATACCGACTTGACTTGTTTCCATTCCTATCTTAGCTTTCAAGTCATTTAAGATTAAAAAAATAACATGCAAAGTTATATTTATGATACTCTGGTATTGGTATTGTACTTGTGATGACATAATAATACATTGGGAAGGATGGAATAGAGATGTTAATGATCTGCTCATGATGTGAAGCTGATCTTCGAACTTGTAAATGTTTTTGAATTTGAAATGCAAAATTAGCCTTTTTTAGAAAATACATCTTCTCTTCCAAGATGGGGTGTGCTTATTCAGTTGTTAGTTGTTACTTGTACCAATATTAGCCTTGGTTGTAATTTCATTTTCAATCCTCATTATCCAGCAATAAATGTTAGCTTTCATGGTTTAGGGTGTGTGCAACATATACCAGTACTTATTAGCATCTGCTGCACTACTTAAGCCTGATTTATTTCTCCTTTTCCTCTTGTTATTTGTTGTGTGTTTTTATTTTAGTGGTACAGATGATCTCTATTCAGGAAAAGGAAAAGAAAACCTTTCATCTGTTTGTTTGTAGGCCTATTCAAGAAAAAAGAAAGTGAGAATTTTTCTTAGGAATAAAATCTTTCATCTGTTTGTTTGTAGGTCTTTCAGTTTTGTAGCTTCTGTTTCATTCAATCTATTGAAAATGATATAAGGAGCTGATCTTTACATTGTCTCTACAGTGGTAGTTCCTTTTGAAGTACACATGCCTCTTAACTATGGATCTAAAAACTGGTCTTGTAAATGTTTTTAGTTTGAAATGCAAAAACTGTTGCAAAAATCTCCTTTTTCAGAAAATAGATATTCTTTTCCTATATTGGGGTGTGCTTATTCGGTTGTTAGTTATCACCTGTACCAAAATCTTATCGTGTTTGTTGTTAGTTTCGTTTTCAATCCTCATTATTATCCGGTAGTAGATGTTAGCTTTCATGTGTCTCAATGTCTTATGGGTGATTGTGATGTATTAGGGTCTGTGCAACATATAATAGTATTTGTATGAACATCGGATGCACTACTTAAGTCAGATCTATTTCTCTTTTTCCTTTTTTTGTTTTGTTGTTCGTTATTTTTTTTGCTTATAGTGTTATAGTTGATATCTATTCAAGAAACATGAAAAGGGAGAATTTTATTTGTTTAAGAATGATAATCTTTCATCTGTTAGTTTGTAGGTCTTTCTGTTTTCTAGCTTCTGTTTCATTCAATCTATTGGAAATGATAACATGAACTGATCTTTACATTTTCTCTACAGTAGTACCTCTAATATTCAGTGCATGACTATGACCTCTAATATTCAGTGCATCATACTAATAATTAAATTGAGGTTCTACATGACAAAGCTCGCCAATAATCTTTAACATCAAATGTTGGGGCATGCAGAATCGACGTTGGAAATTTTCATCAGAGAACACACAATCGGGAGGAAAATAATCTAACGTCAGCTTCTTGAAGAATTCTTCCCTTCGTCGATATGTATATCTTCTTGTGAATACTTCTCTTGGCTCTGGATTTATAGATATCTGCCCCGATAAATATAACTGCAACAGAGTGTTGGTTAGTTCTCTATCTTTATCTGATTCGTCATCCATTTGTGGCATCTCTTGAACAAACATCAGTTGTTGTGATTAAAATCAATCCATATGAATATGCACCTCTTCATCAGAAGAATCCATTGATTATGAAACTGAAAACAATAAACCGAGGGTTAAGGTAGAAAGGAATAACATGATAGTTAATTGATGAAAAAATGAGGAGTGATTAATTTGAACTTTATGGGGTGAATATATAGGGTGGGATGGGAGGAGATAGCAATGATTAATGACTCTTTAATTTTATTGTGATGCATTCAACCAAGATTTAACAATGTGGGTAGTTTTGAGGATAATCTTGAGCCACTTTCCAGTGACCCGGTGAAGAGTGATATTGAATCACTTAACAATGTGGGTAATTTTGAGGAAGATCTTGAGCCATTTTCCAGTGACCTGGTGGAGAGTGTTACTGAATCACTTAACAATGAGAAGACCACACTCTTTGTAGAAAAGACTCAACTTTTATGTGATATCGAATCACTTAAA
>JAJJMB010002020.1:15230968-15259064 GCA_023531105.1 Papaver atlanticum | reverse complement strand
GAGAAGACTATAGTGGTTACTGATATTTGTTCAATAAGAGGAAGATTGTCTTAGATAAAAGGAAGAAGAGTGAATTGGGAAGTGAAGTTAAGTTATGCAGCAAAGAGAATGGAAATTTGCAAAATGATGTTGAGTCACTTAAGAAAGAGAAATCTAAGCTGAGAAGTGATGTCGACCAACTTGATAAAGACAAATAATGCAAAGTGGGATTAAGGTTCTTCTGAAAGAGACGACTAGAGAAATGAAATTCAGATTATGAACTCAAAGATAACTATACTTGAAAATAAAAAACTAGAATTTCCTTTTTAGGTCATCTTATTAACACAACTAAGCCCAACAGGGAGTCTCTGTATATGAAACTATTGATTTGTGCACTAATGTCGTGGTCTCGTTTCTTTTCAGGACGCTCCAAATTTTTATTTTCATTGGAGCTATGGGATTTGTGTTGAAAGTTTTAGGAAGGAAGCGCATAGTCCAGGGGCTTATATGCTCTCGTTGTTCAACATGGCTGTGAAGGAGTGCATTATCAGGCTGGGTGGTGCTTTGGTTGAGTTTGTAATTACGTACCAATATGCTGATGATGGACATACGGTTGTAACTAGAGCGAGAACGAAGTTAAAAAATACCGAGATAAGGAAAAGGGGTAAAGAACCTAGAGATTTGGCCCACGCCGTCTTAGTGGTAGGTTGGAGGAACAATGGTGACTTTCTAGAGTATAGATTTTTAAACTCCCACGGTAGAGATTATGGGAAGGATGGATATAACTGGGTGCGGAGTGATGCTATTGAGCATGTATACGCACCACAGGTACTTCAATAGTGGGATGATTAGATTAGTGTATGGAATTTGTATAATCGTGAAATTATCTTTATATTCATGGTTTTTATCTTTTCTTTATCTCTGCATTTGTAAAGAGTAAACTAATCTAACTTCATATGTAATGGAACTTTTGAAGGTATCCTAATTACTTATGCACACTACCTAGACAGTGTCTTTGGTAAATCATGATTAAAAGTGTAATAGAACCAAAAGATGAACTCAAAAAATATATTTAACAAGAGCGAACATATCAACGCAACAATTTATAAAATAATAAGACTTTTTGGATCAATTTATATTACCACGGTATATCTACTATATGCAATAATACTAACTTAATCATAAACATATGTCTTATGTGTTAAACATATAAAAAAAAGTGATATTTTATTGAAAAACATGGAAGATTGTAATATAAGTTGTGTCCCTTCATTTTAAACCCATTGTTTGAAAAATATCGTTGATTCTTGTGAAATACATGTCTATAATTTGGCAAAAAAACATGAACTTGAATTATGTGTCCATTTATTTTAAACACATTGTTTTACCACATGAAATTTTAAATTATTAAATAGGAGGAGGGGGGGGGGGGGGTTTCCCATATGAATACATCAGAAACATAGTGCCCCTCAGTAGGCACTCTGAGGCAACTTAAATTTCTCCATTCAAGAACTGCAAAGCTACCCGTCTACCACTAAATTCATTTTCTCTGAAGAACTAACACAAGCTATTGTAAGATTTTAGTATTCAAATGACATGTGAATTTCTACCTCCAATTCTGTTGGAAGCAGAGGTTGTGGTCAAAAAAAAATTCATATGAAAAACAATCATCGTTTTGTGCATAACCAGGGAAAGAAATCCTGTTGTCAATAGCATTATCCAAATGTATCATATCCCAGTTCAATTACCAGAAAAATTGCATCTTCTGAATCATTACTGTTGAAGAGACGACATCGTTAGACAATCTCTCTTAGGTTTTCATTGATCTTTTCTTCTCTCAATTCTTGGTTACAGGACAGACACAAACCAAGAGTATTTAAACTCTTTTTAGACAGTTAACCACCTGAGTAGGTGATTAATGTACACTTCAACCTGCTATAGCCAGTGACCAATAGTCACGAAGAAAACAAGTTTAAATTCCACACGAGTGGATGACATAGATACACATACAACACAATTATCTAACACCCTCCCATAAGTGAAGGGTCTATGTGCAATTAGAGACACTGAGCTTGAGCCTTAAATGCTGAAATCTGGTGGTGGAGAGCCCTTTAGTAAAGATATCTGCTCCTGAGTGGATAGAAAGCGCACCTTCAAACACTTAGCTGCAACAAGCTCCCTGACAAAATGAAATGCAATCTCTATGTGTTTCATGCGATTATGAAAAATGGGATTGACAGTCAAATATGTAACACCCATGTTATCACACCAGAGAACAGGAGGCCTTGGAGAGTGAAATGAGAGCTCAGATAAAAGAGACTGCACCCAAATAAGCTCAGAAGTGGCATCTGCTAGAGCTCTGTATTCTACTTCTGTACTTGACCTAGAGACAGTCTTTTTCATTCTAGAACACCAAGAAATCAAGTTAGGTCTCATAAATATAGCCATACCACTAGTAGACCTTCTGTCAGATAGATCTCTTCCCCAATCTGTATCTGAGAAGGCTTGTAATTGTAAAGAAGATGATCTTTTGAACTGTAAACCAAAGGAAACACTGCCTTGGAGATATCTCATAATGCGCTTAATAGCAGTCCAGTCAGCTTCAGTAGGTGCTTGCATATGTTGACAGGCTCTGTTAACTGCAAAAGCTATGTCTGATTTGGTGATGGTAGCATACTGAAGTGCACCCACTGTACTTCTGTATAAAACTGCATCCTCAAAGACAAAAGAAGAAGAGGTAGAAGACAGAGAACCAAATGGTGTAGAATAATACTTGGAGACACTCATTTTGGTCTTAGACAGTAAATTATAAATATATTGTTCTTGAGAGAGGTGAATACCATGAGAAGTCTGTTTTGCTTGAATGCCTAGAAAGAAATGCAATGGTCCCAAATCCTTGATGGAAAATTCAGTACTAAGCTGTAGAATGAGATGATTTACCTCTGAGGGATTGCTGCCAGTAACAAGAATATCATCCACATATATCAAGATATAGATAGTTGCAGAAGGAGTAACTTTGTAAAATAAAGAAGTATCAGTTTTTGAAGAATTGAATCCACATTTAAGTAAGAATGTACTCAGTCTTTCAAAACAGGTTATGGGTGCCTGTTTGAGCCCATAAAGTGCCTTCTTTAGCTTACATACATGGGAAGGAAATAGGTTATCTAAATAACCAGGTGGTTGGACCATATAAACATCTTCCTTCAAATGGCCATGCAAAAATGCATTTTTGACATCAAGTTGTTTAATTTCCCAACCTTTGTAGAGAGAAATAGATAAGATCATTCTTACAGTGGTTGGCTTTACTACAGGACTGAAAGTATCCTGATAATCAATTCCTTCAACTTGATTATACCCTTTTGCAACTAATCTAGCTTTGTATCTTTCTATGGAACCATCTGCTCTTCTTTTATTATGAAAATCCACTTACAACCAATGACATTTTGAGAGCTGGATTGAAAAACCAATTCCCAAGTACCATTTTGTAATAAAGCATTAATCTCTTCATCCAAGTACCTTTGGTTTAGTTATTCCCATTTTTCCTCTTGTAGTCATTGAATGAGCATTGGTGGTAACTGTTTGTAGTTGAAGTGGATGACACAGTAGAAAACACGGTTAAATCATCCCAAGGAACATCAACTGAGTTAGAAATGCCAGAAACTGCAGTTGGTGAAGACTGAACTGAAACAGTGGACAAAGTTGGTGCAGCAGGAGTGTCTTGAGTAAACAAAAAAGTATAAGGAAACACTGACTCATCAAATTTGACATCCCTTGAAATGATTATCTTGTTTATCAGTGGATTAAAGCATCTATAGCCTTTGTGAAGATGATTGTATCCCAGAAAAATACATCTGACAGATCTTGGCTGCAATTTGTGACTGTTCAAGGATCTTAAGCATGGATAACAAGCACATACAAAAGTCTTCAAGAAATTGTAGTCTGGCTTCAGATTAAAAAGACATTCCAAAGGAGAAGCATGATGTAAAATTGGTGTTGGCAGTCTGTTGATGAGAAAATTTGAAGATTCAAATGTATAAGACCAAAATGACATAGGTAGACCAGCATGAGAAAGAAGTGTTAATCATGTTTCTACAATATGCCTATGCTTTCTCTCAGCTTTTCCATTCTGAGCATGAGCATGAGGACAAGACACTCTATGTCCTATGCCACAAGAGTCCAAGTATGTAGATACATTTTTGTATTCACCACCCCAATCTGACTGAACAAACTTAATCTTTCTACTGAGTTAATGTGGATAATACTTCAGATTTGTAAGCTAAAGGATATATCCAAGTGAATCTTCTAAAAGAGTCAATAAAGGAAACATAATACTTATATCCATTGATAGAACATAATGGTGATACCCATACATCAGAGTGGATGACATCTAAAGGACCAAATACATAATTATTTGTTCTAGATGAAAATGGTAAACTATGACTCTTAGCTAGCTGACAATCATGACAAACAATAGTAGATAAATGGTCACGAATAACATTGTCTACAGAAGCTAATACATGTTTCAAAGTGTTGTAAGCTGGATGACCAAGTTTGTTGTGCCAGTTTGAAGTAGTGGTAACAGCAGACTGAAAGGCTTGTTTAAGTTGATCAGTAGTAAACTCCAAGTGATAAAGACCATCTTTAACATGACCATGAAAAAGGACTTTGTGGGTAACCATATCCTTCACGAAGAATTCATTTGGATATAATTCAAAGAAACGGTTATTTTCTTTGGTAAACTGATGAACAGAAATTAAATTCTTTGTAATAGAAGGAACATGAAGAACATTGGATAAAACAAAAGTTGTATTGCCATTTGTAAATTTTGAAGTGCCAATATGAATTATGTACAAACCTGAGCCATTGCCAACTCTCACTTGATCTGTTCCCTGGTACTCAGAATATAAATTTAAGTTGGACAAGTCAGATGTTAAGTGATGTTTGGCACCAGAATCAGGAATCCAACCAGATTGAGAAGTAGAAGCAGATTCTTCTTTGTAAACAGCAAATGATTCTGGTTCAAGACATCAGAATTCTTCATAATCTTCTCCATATCCATCAGAGTAAGCATTGTAAGCTTGAGCCATGTATTTATCAGAAGGAGCATATTTGTATCTACATTCATCTGCCATGTGATTTGGTTTCTTACATATCTGACATTCAATGAAGTAGTGTGGTTTCATAGCAGGTGGATAAAAGTTAGAGTTGTTGTTGAAACCTCTACCAAATCTGCCACCACCATTAGGATTTCTACCACCTCTAAATCCTCCTCTAAAGTTAGATCGATTAGAAAGATTTCCTCTAAAATTACTAGTTCGATTAAAACTGCCTTTAGGAGGATAAGAATTCTAGTAATTTGGTGCAGGATTATAGAAATTAGATTGATCATACGACTGATTATAAGATTGAGAATGAGGATTATAAGAACCTGAGAATTGATTTCCAAAAGGAGGAGTCGAAGAATTCTGATGTTGCTGAGTAATATTTGCAGAAGCAGTAGTGAGATCAACATTAGATTCAGCATTCATTCTTGGTTCATGTGAGAGAAGTAAGCCTAGTAACTCCGATGAAGTAATTAGGTTCTCATTCTTAAGTTGTTGAGTACAGATCGATGTTTTGAAAGAATTAAACTCTGCAGGGAAGCCTTGTAAGATATGAAAAATGAGATCCTCATCAGTAATTTAACGATTTATCTGTGAAAGTTGATGAGAAATAGATCGTGCTTTGTTGAAGTAGATTAACATCGAATCAGAACTCTTCTTCAGTGTAATGAGATCAGATTTCAATTGCATTAATATGGATTTGGTGGTAGCATTATAATTATGTTCCAATCTAGTCCAAACTTCACGAGAAAAGGTGCAATCAACCACCTGAGAGTGAATTTCTTCAGTGCAGGCTGTAAATAACCAAGAGAGAATGGCTTGATCTTGATTTACCCAATATGCATACACAAGATTACGAACAAAATCATTATCTGGATCTGAATCTACGAAATTAGGAGCTTCAGTGATTTTGATACCTTCAGCAGATGTACGCCGGTAATACTTTGCTGGACAGTGAAAGGATCCATCAACAAACTTGAATAGATCATAACTTCTAAGAAGTGGAACAATTTGAGATTTCCAGAGATTATAATTTGTGGTTGATAATTTTGAAGGTGATTTGAATGTCAGAGGAACATGTTTTATCGATTCTGCCATTGTTTATGACGAAGAAGATAATAGATTGAAGAAATTAGGGTTAACAACAGGTATTTGATACCATGTTGAAAAGATGATATCGTTAGACAATCTCTCTTAGGTTTTCATTGATCTTTTCTTCTCTCAATTCTTGGTTACATGACGGAAACAGACCATGAGTATTTAAACTCTTTTTAGACATTTAACCACCTGAGCAGGTGATTAACGTACACTTCAACCTGCTATAGCCAGTGACCAATAGTCACGAAGAAAACAAGTTTAAATTCCACACGAGTGGATGACACAGATACACATACAACACAATTATCTAACAATTACAATCATTCTTATTTAAAGGAGAAAAATAGGCACCTTCTGCCATAAACGTTCACACACAACACGAACAGTGATAAATAGAAAGCAAAAAAAAGAGAAAGATATTAAGAACCTATTCTACCAGCAAAGCAGACCACTAAATAGGAAAATCTTATTGATGCGAATGAGTTTCAAACCCACTACTACTAGATAAGGCCTTGAAAATCATTACTCATGCTTTCTATACGTCAGGAAACAGAAGATTACCTGTTTAGAAGAGCAATAAGTATCACCAACCCGGAAGAAAATTTCATTTATCCTGCCAGAAGCTGAACTTCAGGTAAGCAAGAGAAAGTTTCTGTCATAGACTGGAGACGAACGAAGATGGGTTTTTTAATGGAGACCCTTTGGTAGATACCATCAGAATCAATTGCGAAAACAATGACGTACGATGTTCTCGTAACCTCTGCACACATACACAAATCCTACTCCATTCCCATTTTTTGTATTTTTCTCGAACCACTTATCGTAATCTTTTATCCGAGTTGATCCTTTTGGTACGAAGGTCTCGAGAAGAAGAAAGTTCTGCACATAAAAGTCAAGCTTATAGTCGATATAATCTCGCCTACAATAAATAAGTTTATTAGTAGTATCAACGTCATCATCAAGACTAGGTGGGACTTGATGTAAATTCTCAGGGTTAAACAACGAAATAACCCCGCGTTCGACAGAGGTATACTTCACCGCCTTGAGTTGTTTTCTCCTCAAATCGTAGAACTGAACACATTTGCCATCAAACCAGTACAAGATAACTCTATCAGATGAACATAGTATCTGTGTTATAGTAGTAGTAGTTTCCGTAGTAGTAGTAGTTGTCGTAGTACCAGTTGTGACGGTGACGGTGGTGGTGGTAGTAGCTGTTGCTGGGATGCAGGGAGAATAAGGCATACCATGAACCATACTATTATTACAAACATCAAAAGTCTCTCTGGTCCATACTGACTTGACTCTGTCTATCAATACATACAAATGAACCTTACAGCAACAATTGCCATTCATTTGTTGTGAGGTTTTTGTCTGTAGACGTGCAACACAAGGAGATCCTTTGAATTCCAAAAGACGGTGATCAACTAACTGCTGCTGCTGGTCAGTAGTTATTGTTGTTGTTGCCGCAGTCTTCATCTTCAATTCACATTCAGCAGGAAGAGAAATGAGTTGAAATTGTTCACCGTGGATGTCAAAACATAGTAACATTTCTGTTTCCTCATCCTTACCAGCATCTCTAGTAAGTACCCTCCAGTAAAGAGTTCCAGCAACATATATGGCTGATCTAGAAAAACTCATCCTTGACACAATCATCCTCTTCTTCTGTGTAATTCCAGTAATATTTGCAGGAACAAGAGGAAGTGTATTAGGAGAGGACGACTCTCTCCATGATTTGCTTCCCAGAGTGAAAACCATGCACTTGAATTTGTCATGTGCATCAATAACAACAGATGATGAATTGGAAGTAGTAGTAATAACAAGGACAATTTTGTATTGATTAGATAATGAATCGTACCCGAAACCACAACAAACAATGAAAGCATCATTGTGGATTGGATAGTGGATGCCTATACGATCTTGTCGTCTGTAACAGGGGTTTATGATAAGAAAGGAAGCAAATTTTCGAACTTGACTTGCTCTGAAGCAAACTAAACCATTACAGTGACCAACCAGATCTTGCTTACAAGTGGTGACTTCATGTGTCAATTTACTAAAATCATAAACAAAATTATTATCATCAATATCACCACCAGTATCACCGATATCTAAATTGTAAGTGGCATAGTGAAAATTTCCTCCTCTGAAATAATTATAAATACCAAATATGAGATTTGGGTTTCTATAGCGACAAGATTGAAGTAAGTATAAGGACTTAAATTGAGGTTCGATTTTGATTGATTTGTACCACAGTTTACAAACTAAAGCACATTCCTTGACAAGCTTATAAATTGGTAGCCTGGTGAGTATATTACCCATTATTACCTCATGAGGAAGTTTTTGATGAGAAGATTCAGAACAACTACTCAGTTTCCATTTCTTCTTGCTATTAGGAACAGTTGGAACAGCATAACAACTACTCAGTTTCCATTTCTTCTTCTCCTTCTCCATAAATTAACTGATTTGTGAAGAGTAATAATCAGACTGAGATTTAATAGCACTCAAATGAAAACCAAAGGGTAAATGAATGGATAACCAAAATGGGTTTAATCCTAAACCTACAGCTTCGCCGACAACATATTGGAAGCACATGAGAATGAAAATGAAAACGAAAACGAAAGGGTACTTTTATACCACTATATCCACAACAAACCCTAAGCCGATCTAAATCGTAAAAGGGAAGCACACGTCTGGATCTCACGTATCGTATTGCCCCACCTCTCTGACCGGATGTTCGTCCACACAAAAAAAACTAAAAAATTCATAGCATTTGTTGGACTTTTTTATTCCCATCTAGTGAAGATGACAATTGGTGTCTTAAAATAGAAATTGTCTTATTGTCATTCACCTTTATACTAAATTAATTAAAACATATATCTTTTATTTTCATAATCATAACATTCCTCCTCCTCTTCTTCTTCTTTATTCTACCGATTGAATTTTTTTTTTCATCGTTTTAATTTTGATTGAAATCAAATATCGCCAAACAAATTTTAGGATTAATTTTTTTAAATTACAACACAAAATTCATTAACCTTAAAGTTGAAACTTAGAACATAAAAAAAAAAAAAATCGAGTTAAACAAACAAAACGGATAAATGATAGTAGTTGTGATCCAAAATTGGGATTTGATTGCTTGAAATCAGAAAATTGTTCGGATTTTTTTTTAAGGATTTACAGTTGTAGAAACATAATCGGCAGATATAAAGTTGATTTTATCCACCGATTATGGATGGTGTTCTTAAAAAATGAAGAACAACAATAATAATCGGTAGGTAAAATAGATTGATATTTACCGATTATTTTTGCGTCAAAAAATTCAATATTTTTATATACTAACATTTAAGCATATTCGGTAGATATCATCCACCCGTGTCTAACGATTGTGAAAATAGAAAAATTTAAAATTTTATAAGTTTTTGGAAAACCAGAATTTGGGGCTACTATCACCATCGGTAGATAATGAACATCACGAGACTACCGATTGTGAAAGTAGAGAAATTCAAATTTTTATAAGTTTTTGAAAAATTAGAATTTTAAGCTGCTATCACAATCGGTAGATAATGAACATCACAAGACTACCGTTTGTGAAAGTAGAGAAATTCAAAATCTTATAAGTTTTTGAAAAATTAGAATTTGGGGCTACTATCTCAATTGGTAGATAATGAACATCACGAGACTACCGGTCGTAAAAGTAGAGAAATTCAAAATTTTATATGTTTTTGAAAAATTAGAGTTTGGGGCTACTATCTCAATCGGTATATATTGAACATCAGGAGACTATCGATTGTATAATCGATAGATAATGAACATCACCATACTACCAATTGTGCTTATATTTTGGAACGGAAAAGTATAATCGGTAGGTAAAGTACTCTATTATCTACCGATTATGGGACGTTAATGGCGCTTAATGCATTCAATCATCTCTCTAACCGTTATTGAACCTTCAACATGATACTCTAATTGGTCTTGTGTTTATGAAACACACATTTATTTATATTTATTTTTTAAAGAACTAACAACATGATTAGATCTTGTGGATCCAAGCGCATGCTTCTTGTCAGTAGATTACATGGTATTTCCCGTGGATCCTGCATTCCACGCTTGTTTAGGCGACGGAGACAGGGAGAACACACACATATTGCTATCCAAGTGTTAATATTTATTCTGATTGGTCTAATTGGTCTGTTTTTTTTTTTGTATTTTTTTTTTGTGTCTCAATCACTCTATTTCACCCTAGCAGTGGTAACAACTTGAATCGTGAGCCCCACCTAATCACTTAAAGAAACATATTTTAAAAAGAAAATTCAATATTTTTATATACTAAAATTTAAGCATAATCGGTAGATATCATCCACCCGTGTCTAACGATTGTGAAAATAAAAAAATTTAAAATTTTATAAGTTTTTGGAAAACCAGAATTTGGGGCTACTATCACCATCGGTAGATAATGAACATCACGAGACTACCGTTTGTGAAAGTAGAGAAATTCAAAATCTTATAAGTTTTTGAAAAATTAGAATTTGGGGCTACTATCTCAATTGGTAGATAATAAACATCACGAGACTACCGATCGTAAAAGTAGAGAAATTCAAAATTTTATATGTTTTTGAAAAATTAGAGCTTGGGGCTACTATCTCAATCAGTATATATTGAACATCAGGAGACTGTCGATTGTATAATCGATAGATAATGAACATCACGATACTACCAATTGTGCTTATATTTTGGAACGGAAAAGTATAATCGGTAGGTAAAGTACTCTATTATCTACCGATTCTGGGACGTTAATGGCGCTTAATGCATTCAATCGTCTCTCTAACCGTTATTGAACCTTCAACATGATACTCTTCATGATGTTTCTCACCTTCTTCTTCATACCTATCCATGTATGTTATTGATTTAAGAAAAAAAATGGTTTTCTCCCGCTTTTTTTTTCTTCTTCTTCTTCTACTAAAACCTAAAAACTCAAAAACTCAAAAACTAAAATAATTTTCCTCTATATAAAAGATTTATCCCGATTGTAAATTTAATTATCGATTGTTAGGGGTAGTTTGGACATTATGAAAAACGGGAGATAAGGTGTGGCTTCATTTTAGATTTTGGTGACCCGTTTTTGTCTTATTAACGTCTCCCCTAATTCATCCCGAGTCTCCCCTGAAAATGCCAATATTTTTTTACGACAAAGGGAAAAATTTATAAAAGAGTTCTAAGTCAATTAACCAGGGATAAGGAACCGCATGAAATTACTTACTTGGATGTGTGAACCACAACATCCTAATCAACAATAATTTTCTTAGAAGGAAGATAAATCAAATTTCTTAAATTAAGGTGAGAGATGGAACCTGGCTGACCACTAGAGAAGCCGTAGGGGAGGGATTCATATCTTTTTTTCCCCAAGAACTTTACAGTACTTCTGATTCAGATGGGCAAGAGGTTGTTATTGAGACTGTAAAGCCTAAACTGAATCATTTAGAATATGATGCTCTTTTGCACCCCCCCACCCCCACCCCACACATTTGATGAGAAGATAAAAACTGCATCCTTTCATATAGGGAAAAACACCTGGCCCAACATCCTAATTACAGGTTTATTTTATCGCACCTACTGGGATGTGGTGGGAGAAAATGCCATTCAAATGGTTAAACAATTCTGTGATTATGATGACGGAATCGGTGGATCAATTCAGGTCTATTAGGTTAAGTAACTTCGCCTACAAAGTTATCTCAAAAACTTTATCTTATAGGATGAATCTCTTGATGGACAAAGTAATCTCCCCTAATAAAAGTGCTTTTGTTCCAAAGTGACAAATTGTTGATGATGTAGTACTTTCCCATGAGATTCTAACTAAAAGGAAAACGGGGCTGCTGCTATCAAGCTGGACATGTCCAAAGCTTATGACAGATCGGAATGGTCATTTTTAGCTTAAGTAATGATAAAATTAGGCTTGCATCAAAAATGGGTTAACCTTGTCTTAAATTTCTTAAATACAGTATCATATTCTATTATTCTTCATGGGAGTCATATGGGTAAATTTCTACCGTAAAGAGGACTAAGGAACGGGGACCCTACATTCCCTTACCTTTACATTATATGTGTTGAGTTCTTTTCAGATTATATTAAACATTTGGAAGAGTCTCACCTCATTCATGCCATCAAATTTACAAATTCTTCTTCTGTTTGCGGATGATAGTCTACTATTCACTAAGGCAACAATTTCATATTTTTATGTCATTAAAGATTGTTTACAAATTTATTGCAAAAGCAAGCGGACAAGAAATAAATTATAAAAAATCCGGTCTTTTGTTTGGTGGAAAGATTCATCCGAAACATAAGAAAATCTTAATAAAATTTCTGAAAATTTCCACTTTAAGCCTTGGGGAGAAATATTTAAGCGCACCAATAACAATCCTCAAGTCTAAAAATCAAACTCATGTTGCTCTTTTAAATTTTGTAGAGAAAAAAGTTAACAGGTGGTTGACACAATTTTCGTTACAAGCTGGTAGGTCCACATTGGTTAAGCATGTGCGACAATCTATGGCTCATATACTAAATGAAAATATTTCTATTACCTAAAAGCATGTGCCAGAATATTGACACTCACCTTAACAAAAATTGGTGTGTGTGGGATAGGGTGGGGTGGGGGAGATCCAAACTCAAAGAAAAGAGGAAACCAAAAGAGGAAGGGGATTTGGGATTTAAGAAATGTGAATCTAATAACAAGGCAATGATGGCTAGGAGTATGTGGAGATTGGTTGAAAATCCCACATCACTTCTAGCTCAAGTCCTCGAAGCAAAATATTATTATAAGGATGATGTGCTCAATTCTGAATGCGCACTGATTGCCTCATGGGTATTTAAATGTCTCCACCGCATTATGAATACCATGAAACCTTTTATCTCATGGGTGGTGGGAGAAGAAAATTTCATTAACCCTTGGTGCGACAACTGGATCCTTAACAAAGGGACTGCCACACCAAAGGAAAATTAAGTTCTTCATAAAAACCTTAGATTAAAGGACTTGATAAATCTGGATACCAAAACATGGGACACAATAAAATTGAGTGATGTGTTTGATCAAACCACCAAAGGGTTGGTTGAAAAAATCCCCGTCAGTTTGGAAACTTCTAGCGATAGAAGAATTTGGATACCATCGAAGGATGATAACTTTTCAAAAAAATCTTCTTACTTGTCCTTAAGTGTAAGTGGCGATGATACAAATTCAGACTTATGGAAGGTGGTGTAGAAACCAAAAATACCTGCTAGAATCCGAATTTTTGTATGGAATGCATCAAAAGGCGCCTTTCCTGTGATGCATATCTTGCTCCACAATCGAATTCACATATATGAATTTATTTGTTATAAATGAAAAATGAGACAAGAGTTTTGCGAAAATCTAAGAAGAATTTGGTTTTTGATAAATGTCCAAAATCTGCATTTCCAAAACCATACTTTGGTTCAATAGATTAGATTCTTATGCAACTTCATCCCTATGAAGATTATTCTGGTAGATCAGATAGTTTCCCTCTGATTACTTGCTTACTTTGGTCTATTTGGACAAATAGAAATAATATTGTTCATAATGGAAATGATGAAGAACCTAGTGATTCTGAATAGAGCCAAATCCATGATGTTGAATCCTAATAAACCATTTGATTTTACTCGTATCTCGACAATTGTATCTCATAATCAACAGTCATACGGGATAGCTCCTATTGTAGGGTGGATAAAAATCAATATAGATGGGGCTTGGAATCTTAACTCTTAGATCGGGAATGGGCTTGCTAATTAGAGATTCCAATTGTAATTTCATAATTGCAGAAACCAGTCACCTTGGATGTTTTTCAGAAGAAGAAGATAAATTGCGATCAATTAGACACGTTTTGAAGATATCTTGGGAGAGCAAGGATGAATTTTTTTTTATTGAGAGTGATGCAGCTGTCATCATCGAAAAAATCAAGACGAAGCAGTTCTTGGGAGACTAGAGAACCCACATTTCCTCTTTCAAGACATTATAAACCTAATTACGAAATTTTAATTTCTACTTGAATTTGTTAATTTAACTGCATCTCATGAACTTGCCCAATGGGCTAAGAAAAACACGAGCCATATGATGTGGTCTATTCCACCAGACTGGCTTATTCCTTCTTTATGTGCTGACATAGAGAAAATGGGATGACTATAGGTTGTAAATTCATTTTTTTGCTCATTAAAAAATAAAAAAAAAAAAAAAATTTGCTTAACATTTCTTGCCACATTATTTATAATCTATTGTTTTTTTTCTCTCCACATACTCCAGCAGACAACAAGAGACAAATAACCTCATAAACTCTACAGTATTTTCTTGCTTTTTCTGCTACTCCATTCCCGTATAGCTTTTTTGACATCACCAGAATGCACCCATCTAATGTCAAAAAAACTCAAGAAATAAGATCATACCTCATAAGTTGTCTTGAAATGTAAAAAGAGATGCGCATTTTTCTCGATGTTATGATCACAAAATAAGAAATTTGCATCTTGAATTGGATCAACGTTATGAAGATAATCTAAGGCAGAAGCACCATTGTAAAAAAAAGGTCCATACCAAAAAAGAAACTCTGAAAGGAATTATTGGATTCCAAAGTTGTTTGTCAGGAAATGAAATAAAGACATTAGTTTAAACGCTGAATAAACCTTTTCCATTGAGAAACCTTTTCCCATACCATAGTTCCAGTATCTATCATCTCCCGTTGTACCTTCCAAATCTAGGAGAATTGCTAGGATCACCAATTACTTGTAATAAGTTCACTGCATATACAACTTCATTTTCTTTTAGACTTCTAACAAACTTCAAGTCCGAAGATCCCTCAACAAGCACCATATCTTTTAACACCGCACCTTTGTTTTTAAATAGTTTAAACTAATCAGAAAAAAGAAAATTTAGAGATTGTTCTCCAACCCAGATGGTTGACAATAAGGAACATATTGATTTTTTATGCTATTCATACCGATAACTGTCCGATAGATTTCAACTAGGGTATCACCCAGGCCGAAGACCGTTTTTGACCCTTCGGCGCATGACACTTTTGGATTTGACCGAGCTTTCGACTTGTGGGATATTCTACGTGATGTGAATCCATATTGACGAATATAACAAAATATTATAGGTTTGGATTACACTTTAATTGTACTACCAATTCTCGTTTGTAATTCTTTAGTTAAATGAGTTATATTTAGCCATCTTCCTTTGCAAAGGCCAATATACCGAATTAAATTTTGCATGAGGGTAATTGTGCTCCCCATTCTCAATTGTAATTCATGGTTTGGTATGGTTCCACCTATTTGCCACTGAAAAGACGATGGTACCCTAATACACCATAATCTTTTACTTTTTATCACTACCTATATAAGACCCACCGTGTATAAACCTCTTGAAGCAACAATCACAAAAGGAATATTTCAACACGGTGCCCACTTGAAATAGGGTTAGTTCGAACTGGGATAACACGTGAATATATATATCAAAGTCAAGTGGATAAATCCAACACACTTTGTGTGATTGTCTATGGATGTGAATCGAGACAATACAACAACAAAGTGTTCACTTGATAATGGGTACGGTAATAACCGAAACCTTATAGGATCAATATCAAGTGCCTAGTAAACGTAAAGTCCAATTAACTTTAATTATAATAAAAACAATTATAATACGGAAATATAAAGTAAATGGCACAACAAGATTTTGTTAACGAGAAAACCGCAAATGCATAAAAACCCCGGGACCTAGTCCAGAATTGAATATTCTTATTACTAAGCTGCTATCCAAAATCTAATACCAACTTCGTATAGTTGAGACCAAGCAGACTACCCCTACCTACTTAGTTTCGTCAATATCCCTGCGCCTTCGACTTTTAGAGGCACGCACGTGAATAGCAAGTCCTTTGGATCGTATTCCAAACATCAAAGGAAGAATCTATTTGGTAACCACTCTAATCAATCTTACTAAAGATTTAGATGAGTCGTTGACAAAGGCTCTTTCGTTTAATCTAATAAACTCATTTGTCTGGTTAGATCAATCTATCCAATAACTATCGAAATAGTCAAGTTTAGATTTGCATTCAAACAATATAATTCTCAAAGAGATAAACAGATAATACTGATCTCATGTAACTAATCAATCAAATAAATCTGATTCTAGTTTGATCCTAGGCGATCAAGGTTTGTGCACACAATATTCACAAGATAAGAAAACCAATAAGAAATCTTATTCGTCTTCAAATCTTCTTTAATCTTCTTCAAAACCTGCACAATACCACTTGAATCTCTTGTGATCAATCACGCACAGAACGGAGTCTGTTAACAATGGATTATCACAAGATGTCTTTAGATCTAACAATAGTTTTAAATATCCCGTCGATACTTCGATCTAGTTTGAGTGAATCTTATATTAGAAGAGAATATTCTCAAGAATAAACAAACTAGGTGCAATCAAGGTTTCAACAACCGTTAGTCAATCAAATCGATCGAAAACTAATAACACCGCAATCATCTAGTTTCCCACCAACGGTACTGGTAGAGATTCTTGATCCTACAGAAGTCTTTAAACGAGCGGTCGTAAGAGATTTCACCTAATTAGGATACTTTCCTCTCCGAATATACGGCTCCACCAGAAATAACAAGAAGATGAAGTTTGCCTGGCTCTTAGGATAGTTTGCTAGAAATGCAAACTTAAGTATTTATTAACCAAGGATGTTTGGACATCAAGGAATTTCCAAAACCAAAAATATTCTCAAGATATGCAATGAATAGCAAAATTCAGTTTTCCTAATTCCAATAAATGCTTGTCTAATATTTCCGAAATCTCTCAATAAAAAATCTCCAATTAGTAGATGCACATTACTAATTTTTATTCTCTAGAGCTACACATTAATTGCTGGTAATTAATGTATATAAAATCAGAAACCTTAATTAAAAGATTCTTCTTTGAGGAGAATCAGAGGTGGAGAAGGAGATGTAGAGAAAAGAAGGAGAACCATATTACTAGAGAGAGATAGTTCTAATACATATGTTACATTATACACATATAAAATGGAAACTCTGGGTAATTAGATGGGTCGCACATCCATGGGTCGTAGGTCCTGTAACACTCCCCCTTGTGCGGTTCTAACAAAACTTTATACATAATGCTTCACATATAACGCTTTGAATGTAGTTCTTCAAATGTCGTTCTCTCTTTGATGACTTGTGCCGAAATCAATTGCCTCATTAAAATATTTACAAGGAAAAACCTAGTGGGACAAAACCTTGGTACAACTCTTCACATGTAGTACTTCACATATGGTCTCGTACTTTACATGTAGTTCATCACATGTAATACGATATTCAAAGATCGATGAGTCTAAGTTAATTTCCTCATTAAAACTTCGTCAGGAAAAACCCAGAGGGACAAAACCTTAACTAAAGAAAAAGAGTATAATATTAAGCAAACTTAGAACATATTTGGACTCGAATATGTTGCCTCATTAAAACCTTGACAAAGAGAAAGAGTACAACGTGACAGATGCAAGTAAAGGTGATCCATTGCAGATGATCACTTTGCTCCGATGAAGTTAACTAGTTGCTTCACAACTCCGATGTGTTGTAGGTTTCTGCAAATGAACTGCTGGGTTCGAACAAGTTTGAATTCTGCTCAGTTGAGAGTGATTGTTCAGATGAGAATTCTTGTGATAATTCCCATATATCTGAGATTGTTTACCTTTTTTTATCATGAATACAGAGACTTACTTATATTGCCAGAATGTCGACGCATTGATCTCCAGTAAGTGTAACGGTTTCTCGAGTGAAAGAGTGTGAAAGTGGGAAATCGTGGTTGCACCAGTTCCTCGTACGTGAGAGGGTTAGTTAATTGTCCACCCATTACTTTGCTAACTCCATCAACTGCTTGCACGACTTACTTACATTTCTCATCGTGGATGAACACATGTGCCGTAGGACGCCAGACCAAAAACCTAATGAATATCCCCCCATGTGACGTGATTGATGTCTCATGAACATGGAGTCTGCAAGGCAGACATGTATTTAATTAGTCAGTTGTTGACTTGACTAGACGATGAGTCTTAGCCTTGATGAGACGAGTATAATAAACGAATGTGATATGCTCTGAAAATCATGGATTGAGCATAAGGTGTCTGCTGGGACACAGTGATGGTGAGACGTTGAGTCTTGATAAATTGTGATATATCATTTTACCAGCCGAGATATAATGATATTTTGATAATTTGGATTGAGTGTCTGATGAGATTGCTCGACCGAGGACTTATTCTGACATGTATTGCAAATCAAGAATATTGTTGAACTATACAGAATGCTCATCTATGATTTAATATGTCATGAATGATCGAATGACAGTAGGAATCAGAAATATTGGATGGTCGTCCGTTCGAACCATGTTGCTCAGTCGAGCAAAAATGTAGGTAGATGGACCAATAATGTTGAATCAACATGAGGATTATTACTGCTCGAATATTGACAGCTAAATCAATATGAGAATATTGCTCGCGCAAGCGATTAAATATTGATATTTGAATCAATATTGTATGTGTGAGCAACTATTGCTAATTTGGTGGATTACTGGTAGTTGAATCAATACTGATAGTCTGAGCAAATATTGCTTACTTGAGCAATTATTGGTAGCATGACTGATAGACGTATTTATGTGTCTATTTTCATCTCTTTTGTGTATACTGTTAGTACCCATTTTTGTACTAATTTTGGTATTTTATCCCTTTGTAGGTGTTTTTGGAAAAATGGGCTTTTGCGGCGAAATTGGCTCGAAAAGTGGTTTTTGCGCTCATGGGAGAAAATTACTAAGGGGCACCCAGATTACTAAGGGGTATCCACTTGCTATTCGCACCCCTGGTCCGGATAAGGGGAGGTCATCCACTTCGTTTGAATTTTGCTTTTGGCGGGAATTTAAAAATTCACGCTGCGTAACTTTCTGTTATCGGATTTGGGGCAGTTTCAGTCGTATTTGGTAGTTGTTCTAGATTGCAAACATCCTGTTACGAATAAACAGGGAATGTGACGTGTTTTGGGAGATAAAAAGAAGAATCAAATCTTCTTATTTTCGGTAATTTTGTGAAACAGGGAAGTTGATTATTTTTGGAAACTTTTGGATTTCTTGGATGGAGAATATCTCTGCTGATTCTCTATATTAGTTAGAGAAGTTGTTAAACAGCAACAGAGGCGTGAAGGAAAGGAAAAAAAAAGTAAATCCCAAAGGATTATTTCCGTGAAAAGAAGGTGAGAACTATATGGAAAGTCCGAGACTTTTGGTGGAAGAAAAAGAGATTTTCATCGAGTTTAAGCCGACCTGTGAGGTATATATAAGCTCCGGGGAGGCCAAGGAAGAGGAAGGGACACTTTGGAGAGGTTTAGAGCACTAGAGAAGCAAAGAAAATCAAAGACAAAATTCTGTTCTGCTGTTGCGAAGAAGAAGACATGAAGAACATAAGACGCACATGCAACAGTCGCAGTAGCAGACTTATTTCAGTGACAATAAACGCCTAACGTTCCTGTCTGCAGTGACCTAAACCCTTCAGCAACGATTCAGTCTTCTGTTTTAGACTTTCAGCGACTACAGTGTATTCCTTTACTCTTTTAATCAATTTTTGAACACCAAAGATGTATTTTGAGAACATGATCAATATGTGGAGCTAAACCCCTTAGCCGAGGCGACGGAGGAAGCCATTGTTCCATGAAAAGTGGTATAATTCTATTTTAATTATTTTTTGCAATATTTTTATATGATTATTTGCATAGAACTAATATAGGAAAATTGATTTTTATTGAGTAGTTGTGAGTTGTTTTGATGGAACATGCTAGGTTTTAAAACTTTTGATGTTTCATGCTTTGTGTTTACAACTATTACTTCAAAAATCTATTAGAGGCAAAATATTAGAATCACTTTAAAAGAAAAAATTGCATGAATATTGATTAGAGTTTATCACTTAATTGGTCAATGGTGGAATCCATAGTCTCGGTGTTTTCTTTATATTTTTGATATAACTTATTTGAATTTTTGAGTTTAATTTAAGTCTAAAAAAATCCTTCACAAGTTCGAGCAACGAATCTTTTTACCACTACAACTACAAAACACATCAATGACCAAATAAAATATTAATTTCAAATATTGGCAGTTGGACCAAATATTATATAATTAATCAATATGTTGATTGTTGGATCAACATAAAATTATTAGTGCTTGAACTTGCTCAGAACCATGATTTGCAGAGCGTTCAGTTCAAAACCCTATATTTGATTGATTGTTGATCAATTGATAATTTACTGAAAATCAATCACTGAGTGAGACAGGGACCGGCTAAATGATATGATGGCCTACCATGTAGCGCCCAGATGCTCGAGTGAGCATGCACTAAAGTCCTTTGTAGACCAGCTGGTGAAAGGATGATCAAATGCTAGTTTAATCATTTATTAAAATAGTGCTCGTCTGAGCATTAGGCAATAAAACCTAATTATGGAGAGATGAGGGACCAACCAAGGGATATGAAACCGTCCCTTGGTGGTCGTGGGACCAGCTGGTGGTCAATTGAACAAATTCCAAGTTGGTTGGAAAGAGTTTGAACCCAATATGAACTGTAAAAGATAAATTAGGTCAAAATTATGAAAAAGTGTGGGACCGGCTCCTAGCAAGCCTAAGGGCCGACGTTGATCAGTCAAGGTGGCATGCCCATGTCACCATAGTGTCGGTGTCTCGGTCCTGAGAACTTTGGTATTTTTTGGTGCGCGTTTGAGTAATATTTTGGATTTTCAGAAGAATTTGACCTTGATTGAAACTCTTGATTTTGCTCAAATGAGCAAGTAGAACTTTGCTCGTGTGACCAATATTTCGAGAATATTAAAATAATAATATTTTAATATTTTCTGTGAGTAGCCTAGTCGGTCATGTGACCATTTGAATTTTTGGTTTTTTGATGGTTTGTGCAATATTTGAGAAAATATGAAAAATTAGGGTTTTTTGCTCAAACGAAGAGTTTCATGAGATGGAGGAAATAATAAAAGAAGGGATTATAGGGTGTGGGATCGGCCATGGCTAGGTCATGGCCGGCCGGCTAGTAGGTCCGATTCCGTGATACCTTTCCCTATTTTTATTATTTTTTCATCGTCTGAAAGAAAATATGGAGAAACTAAGAGTTTCGCTCAAACAAGGAAGTTTGCTCAAATGAAGGAGTTTTCATGAGATTAGGGAAAATAATAAAATAAAGTAAAATAATGGGAAGAGGCGTGGGGCCGGCCATGGTGGCATGACCAGCCGACCGGTAGGCCCGGTCCCCTAGACTCCCCTCTTATTATTTTATTAATATTATTTTTCTTCCCTATTTTGCATAGGTTTCCTCATTCATCCATATTTTTGAACGCTCGTTCGTGCGATAGGGTACTCGTTTGTGCATTATTGTTAAGTACACTCGCACCATTTTCTCAGGGCTTACTCGGTGGTAGCCCAGATGCCCGATCAGTGAATAATTATTACCAATTCATGAAATTCAGCTGAGAACCAGTCATGAAACGGAGTAATAAAATAAATTGAGTATCTATTACTAATCCATGGAATCCAGCTGAGGATCAACCATGGAACGTGGTAATGAGATAAATAGATTATTTTCTAGGAATTAAATTGATGAATGACACACTAGAATTAATCTATAAATTGCTATATACTAGCATGCGATATGTCTAGGAACGGGTTTATTCGAGAATCGAGGTATGAGATAATCGAAGCATCATACTCGTTCTGAATATTGGGGGTGTATAGTAAGGGAACAACAAACAATGTGACTTCCTGAAGACATTAAGCGATCTATACTAGCATGCAATATGTCTAGGATCCATACAAGAGAATTAATTAAGAAAAGCATACAGAATTGATATTCAAACAATGTAATTTAGGCTCCTATCAAATTCCCCCACACTTGGACTTTGCTAGTCCTCAAGCAAACTAAAATACAATAACTCCATTTCGTTGAGGTTACGGTTACACTTAGCATGTATAACAAGTCTTTAAACCCCTAAGTGTCCCTAGTGGACGAGTTATAGTCTCGTGAGGGTTTATTAGAGATGTACCCAAAAAATCTTACTCCAACTCGTAACTATTTCTGAACGATAGAGGACAAACACTAGACAGGCTATTTAGTTGGCATTTAATCCCGACTCAGCTGAAATATACCTCATTGTCGAAAAAAAATTCTATCTACTTAGAAAGGCTCGTATTCATTCTAAATTGTTCAAAAATCTCTAAAGTTAGAGTTTTGTATACGTCAATTTTTTTTTCTTATGGAACCCTACCCCCACACTTAAATAAAACATTGTCCTCAATGTTTCAAACCATTGCAAAAAGAATAGGAGGAATACTTGAAAAAGACAAGGAAGTAAAAATTGGAATTGTTCACCTGATTGACTCATACGAGTAACACCCAAAATAGATTCCACATATATCAACAATCTAAAAATTTGGGGCACCAACAAAACAATCTGCAAATATAGCAATAGCTTCACAAGAATATTAGCAAATAGTAGGAAAAGAAAAATTATCATCCCACGAGAGTCACCCCCACACTTAGTCTCTTCTACACTCGGAAGTGTATACAAAACATAAGTGGAAGGAACTTCTATTTGAAAAGACGAGGGTACCCAAATATACCTCAATCTAAAACTTTTCCACCTATAAGTCCTTTCTCTCAAAGTGATTGTCTATGGACTGAGTCGGGACAATACAACCAATCGGTTCACACTTCGTGTAATCGTCTGTGGATTCAAGATCGAGACAATACAACAACGAAGTATGTTTACTTTTGATAAAAGGTTCGGACTTAACCAAACACAATAGGATTGCTATCAAGTAAATAGGAATTAACGTTTGTGTATTTTACTTCTAATTATAACAAAACAATTATAATTCAAATCATCCCTAATCTTCAAGAAGGAAATATAGTATCTTCTTATATTGTAAATCTTACAAACCATTCAAAAACCAACACGAAATCATAGATTTTGAACTAAGTTAGGGCAAGTATCAATCACACCACTTTGAATAGTTTTCTCTCAATCTATAGGAAATACTTCAACAATTTCACAATAGAATCAAGTTAAAATGAAGCAACAAAAACCCTTTTCTTATTTTGCAACAAACATGCTTTGTAAAAGAAAATCACAAAATTTATGGATTAGAAATCAAGTTGCACAAATTGAAAATTAAATAAATTCGGGTGAGAAACCCCCCTACCTGAACTTTCATTTAAGGATCGGTGAAGTATAATCCAAGGGAGAATGAACCTTGTTCTTCTTTTGGTTTCAGTTAAGTAAGGAGAATAAAACGAAGACAATGAACAAATGGAGAATCAGAAAGAAAGCTATAAATTTTGGTTTTTAAGGAAATTTATTTAATGCTCATGATTTTTAGAGTTTTCCATGGTTTCCACTAACCATGCACTCTATTGCTACTAAGGGATAGCCTATTTAGTTAAACACACTCACTATATTAGGGCACTCACCACACGCACCCAATACTTGATTTAGGCGCATGCTATAAAAATTCTTTCTAATGCTTGTAACTCGAAAGAGTTGGGTTCGGGCTCAAAACCAAACATAAATTTTAGTGGTGTTATAATGGCATTTGATTTCGAGCGCCAAGATTTCCCATTCTTTAACATCTATCACAAGATTTGCAAAAAATATATGCATTCTCAAATAGGGTAGGCCAATAAAATCCACTTTCAAGTACTTTGAAAGCGGTACGTTTAGAACCAAAGTGACCACCACATGCATAAGTATGACAAAAAAGTAAGAATAGATTGAAATTCAGAATTAGGTACGCACCTGCGGATGATTTGATCAGAACTGTATTTCCACAAGTAGGGCTCATCCCACACATACTGCTTGGCTATTTTCTTAAGCTTAAGCTTTTGAAAATTAGACATCGTACTAGGTACTTGTCTTGTAACCAGGTAGTTCACTATATCCGCGTACCAAGGTGTTGAATCTTCAATTGAGAAAAGTTGTTCGTCTGGAAAACGATCTTGTAAAGGAAGTTCTTCTTCGGAAACAACAAGTCTACTAAGGTGATCCGCAACAGTATTTTCAACACCTCTTTTATCCTTGATTTCATAATCAAATTCTTGCAATAATAGTATCCACTATATAAGTCTTGGCTTAGCTTCTTTTTTCTTTAATAGGTACCTAAGTGCTGCATGATCAGAATACACAACCACTTTTGAACCTACCAAATAGGATCTAAATTTTTCTAGTGCAAACACTATAGCCAAAAATTCTTTCCCGGTGGTGGAATAGTTGATTTTTGTATCTTTTAGGGTCCTAGATGCATAATAAATTACATGAGACAGCTTGTCTACTCTTTGACCCAAAACGTCTCCAACTGCATAATCACTCGCATCACACATTAATTCAAATGTCCAACTCCAATCTTGTGACTTGATAATTGGTGCAGTTGTCAACAATTCTTTCAGTTTATCAAAGGCATCCTTGCACTCCTTGTTGAAGTCAAAAACAACCTCCTTTTGCAATAATTTGCACATTGGCATTAAGATTTTGGAGAAATCCTTGATAAACCGCCTGTAAAAACCTGCATGACCAAGAAAAGAACGGATTTCCCTCACCGAAGTGGGATATTGTAAGTTTCTTATTAAGTCTATCTTTGTTTTGTCAACTTTGAGCCCTTGAGAGGACACAATGTGACCGAGCACTATTCCATGGTTTACCATAAAGTGACATTTCTCCCAATTTAAAACAAGATTAGTGTCTATGCATCTTTTAAGCACAAGTTCAAGATTTTGTAAACAAATATCAAATGAATCACCATAAACACTAAAATCATCCATAAATACCTCAATTATGCGTTCCACGTAGTCAGAAAATATACTGACCATACACCTCTGAAAAGTAGCAGGCGCATTGCAAAGACCAAACTGCATTCGTCTATAGGCAAACGTACCAAAAGGACAAGTGAAAGTAGTCTTCTCTTGATCTTCTTGCGCAATAACAATCTGATTGTACCCCGAATAACCGTCCAAAAAGCAATAATGTGAGTGTCCCACTAACCACTCTAACATCTGATCAATGAAAGGCAAAAGAAAGTGATCCTTTCGGGTTACGGCATTAAGCTTTCTGTAGTCTATGCACACTCTCCATCCTGTTTGAACTCTTGTAGGAACGAGTTCATCATCTTGATTTCTAACAACAGTGACACCTGCTTTCTTAGGTACCACCTGTACCGGGCTAACCCATTTGCTGTCAGAAATTGGGTAAATCACCCCCACACTTAGTAATTTGAGGATCTATTTCTTCACGACCTCCATCATTGGGAGGTTAAGCCTACGCTGAGCATCACGTACAGGCTTAAAATCATCTTCCATTAGGATTCTATGCATGCACATGGATGGAATAATGCCTTTAATATCAGCAATTGTCCAACCAATAGCCGTTTTGTGCTCTTTCAAAACCCTAAGTAGACGTTCTTCTTGTATTGGGGTGAGGTTATTTGCAACAATCACCGGAAGTTCTTCTTTATCACCCAAGTACGCGTACTTTAGGTAGTCTGGAAGCAGCTTCAGTTCTAGTTTCGGTGCCTGCACAATTGAAGGTAACGGAACCTCTAGTTATGGGTAAAGAAATATAAGAGATATTACCCGGTTTAGCTTCTTGTAGTGATGTTAAAACACCACATATCTCCACTAGCTCTTTGGCTAAGTCAATGTCCAGGTTCGGCTGTCCAAGAACGTCATGTTATTCCGTAGCACAACTCCAAGTTCATCTTCACTATTCAAATCAAACAATAGTTGCGCTAACGAACCTATAACATCAATAGAGAAGGCGGAGTAAACATCACTAGGATATCGCATTGTTTCAAAAATATTGAACCGTATGATCTCTTTATCAAATTCCATAGTGAGTGCACCACTATCAACATCAATCTTCGTCTTTGCAGTTTTCATAAACGGTCTCCCAAGAAGTAATGAAGTAGATGAACAATTATCTCCATTGTGCATCACAATGTAGAAATCAACCGGAAAGATTAACTGCTTCACTTGAACTAACACGTCCTCCACGACTCTCTTAGGATATATATTGGACTTGTTAGCCAATTGAATAGTGATCTTTGCCTCTTTTAAAGGTCCGAGATTCAAAGAATCATAAACATCGACTGACATAACACTTATGGATGCTCCAAAATCAAGCAAAGCACGCTTGAATCGTCGGTTACCAATAGTCACCGGTACTGTGAAACCGCCAAAATCTTCACACTTTGTAGGCATCTTCTTTAGTAACATAGCTGTAGCACTTTCGCCCACCTGAGTAATCTCATTAGCAACCAACCTATCCTTCTTCCTTGTACACAAATCCTTCAAAACCTTGGCATACCTAGGTACGGTTCTGATGACCTCAATAAATGGAATGTTGATGTGTATCTTGCTGAAAATTTCATTGATCTCCTTGTCTTGAGCTTGCTTCTTTGACTTGGCAAAACGACTAGGAAAAGGAGGTGGAATAGTAAAAGTTGGAATCGTGTCCTTAGGTTGGCCGTTTGAGGTTGGCTTTTCCTTAGGTACGGTTTCCGCCTCTACTTCCTTTTTAGTATTGTCAACAGGTACACGTATTGTCAATATTTAGTCCTTTCTTAAACAAAGTTGGTTAAACAAAAATTAGACTTGAGAAATCTCGATATCATGGATAATCCTTGGTATGTATAGTCCTTGTAACTCTCATTTCTTCTGTTGCGTTTCTTACGAGGTTTTGATATAACTTCATGTGCAACATGGAAGTTTGAAAAATTCTCCTTCTTAAAACGTTTTTCTGAAGAAAGGTTTCCTCGAGAAGCAAGACGGGGACCTCTTGAGATACGTTTCAGAGAATCATAATCACTTGAATTCCATTTTCTGAACTTAGATCTCCCAGAATTACTTCCATAAAGAGTGCAAGCACTGATATTTGTAATGCAATTAGACACTAAATTAGGAGAGTAATTTCGCTTATGGAAATTTCGAGTGGAATCACCCTGATTATTTTTCCCATAATTTTTTTGGTTTTTTGCAGAGACAGAATCCATTTAAGATTGATTTTTTACCTCTTCGATTGCAAAGTTAAGCAAATTTTGGAGAATAGAAATCTGTTTCTCTCTAAAGTGACAATTTAGAGCAATATGATTCTTCTTTCCACAGTGTGAACAATATTGCGGAATTTGGCAAGCATATAGGTTAATTAGTTACGCGACAAATAGTTTTTCAAGTCCATCTATAATCTAAGAAGACTAAGATTTCAATAAAATCACATCCATCTCTTTAGCAAGCAAGGGGTTTGCACCATTTTTTTTAGAACAGCAAGGCTATATTGATTAATCCCATGACGTTCTCATGTACGAATGGGGAAGATCTCGGATGCCATTAGCCAACTAATTGGTGCAAAAGATATCTGTACATAAATTAAAGTTTGTGTGATTAACCAATTATGGGATACAATTGGAACTACTTTGAAATTATGCAGGGAAATTTCTCTATTTAAAAAAAACTAGGATAGGCCGGAATATCATAATGAAATCAATATATTATACCTAGTACATACCTGAGGAATGGAACCCGCGCAGTACAATACACTTGGGTTCCCTGTTATCTGTCACGGTCATAAAAGATTAATTCAGATTGGAGAAAGAAATACACGGAAAATATCTATATTAGTTTAGTAACAACAGAAGCTATGCACATAAGAAATTAGAATAAGAGATACCTGCAGAAAAAGGACTAAACCTATGCTAATTGCGATTGCCTTTAAACTCAGCCCTCGAAACACCTCCCAAAAACTGCCTTCAGACTCTTGATCAACATAGGCCTCTTTCAATGAGACAAGAGTTTCAT
>JAJJMB010002020.1:15196145-15208474 GCA_023531105.1 Papaver atlanticum | reverse complement strand
CGAACTCTACGTATCACTTTTTACAACAACTTAAAATTCACATCAATAATTCTCAAAGAGATAAACAGATAATACTGATCTCATGCAACTAATCAATCTAATAAATACGATTCTAGTTGGATCCCAGGCGATCAAGGTTTGTGCACACAATATTCACAAGATAAGAAAACCAATAAGAAATCTTATTCGTCTTCAAATCTTTTGTAATCTTCTTTAAAACCTGCACAACACCACTTGAATCTCTTGTGATCAATCACGCACAAAATGGAGTCTGTTGACAATGGATTATCACAAGATGTCTTTAGATCTAACAACAGTTCTAAATATCCCATCGAGACTTCGATCTAGTTTGAGTGAATCTTATATCAGAAGAGAAGATTCCCAAGAATAAACAACCTAGGTGCAATCAAAGTTTCAACAACCGTTAGTCAATCAAATTGATCGAAAACTAATAACACTGCAATTATCTAGTTTCCCACCAACGGTACTGGTAGAGTTTCTTGATCCTACAGAAGTCTTTAAACGAGCGGCCGTAAGAGATTTCACCTAATTAGGATAATTTCCTCTCCGAATATACGGCTCCACCAGAAATAACAAGAAGATGAAGTTTGCCCGGCTCTTAGGATAGTTTGCTAGAAATGCAAACTTAAGTATTTATAGACCAGGGGTGTTTGGACATCAAGGAATTTCAAAAACCAAAATATTCTCAAGATATACAATGAATAGCAAAATTCAGTTTTCCTAATTCCAATAAATGCTTGTCCAATATTTCCGAAATCTCTCAATAGAAAATATCCAATTAGTAGATACACATTACTAATTTTTATTCTCTAGAACTACACATTAATTGCTGGTAATTAATATATATAAGATCAGAAACCTTAATTAAAAGATTCTTCTTTGAGGAGAATTAGAGGTGGAGAAGGAGATGTAGAGAAAATAAGGAGAACCATCTTACTAGAGAGAGATAGTTCTAATACATATGTTACATTATACACATATAAAGTGTAAACTCTGGGTAATTAGATGGGTTGCACATCCATGGGTCGTAGGTCCTGTAACACTCCCTCTTGTGCGGTTTAATAATAAAACTTTATACATAATGCTTCACATATAACGCTTTAAATGTAGTTCTTCAAATGTCGTTCTCTCCTTGATGACTTGTGCCAAAATCAATTGCCTCATTAAAATCTTGACAAGGAAAACCCAGTGGGACAAAACCTTGGTACAACTCTTCACATATGGTCTCGTACTTTACATGTAGTTCATCATATGTAATACGATATTCAAAGATCGACGAGTCTAAGTTAATTTCCTCGTTAAAACTTCATCAGAAAAACCCCAGAGGGACAATACCTGAACTAAAAAAAAGAGTATAATATTAAGCAAACTTAGAACATAGTTGGACTCGAATATGTTGCCTCATTAAAACCTTGACAAAGGGAAAGAGTACAACGTGACAGATACAAGTAAAGGTGATCCGTTGCAGATGATCACTTTGCTCCAATGAAGTTGACTAGTTGCTTCACAACTCCGATGTGTTGTAGGTTTCTACAAATGAACTGCTGGGTTCGAACAAGTTTGAATTCTGCTCAGTTGAGAGTGATTGTTCAGATGAGAATTCTTGTGATAATTCCCGTATATCTGAGATTGTTTGCCTTTTTTCATCATGAATTCAGAGACTTACTTATATTGCCAGAATGTCGACACATTGATCTCCAGTAAGTGTAACGGTTTCTCGAGTGAAAGAGTGTGAAAGTGGGAAATCGTGGTTGCACCAGTTTCTCGTACGTGAGAGGGTTGGTTGATTGTCCACCCACTACTTTGCTAAATCCATCAACTGCTTGCACGAATTACTCACATTTCTCATCATGGATGAACACACGTGCTGTAGGACGCCAGTCCAAAAACCTAATGAATATCCCCCCATGTGACATGATTGATGTCTCATGAACGTGGAGTCTGCAAGGAAGACGTGTATTTAATTAGTCAGTTGTTGACTTGACTAGACGATGAGTCTTAGCCTTGATGAGTCGAGCATAATAAACGAATGTGATATGCTCTGAAACTCATGGATTGAGCATAAGGTGTCTGTTGGGACACAGTGATGGTGAGACGTTTGATATGATTTTGAAGTTGTTGTAAAAATGATTCGAACTCTAAGACTTGTGAAGATTCGAGTTTTTAAATTTAATAAAAATTATACACAAAAATATTAACAAAGTGGGCGAGAGGTACTAGGGCTTAGGATTCCACCAAATTCATTTCTTAAGGTTCAAATAATAATTCTTTTAACAATTATAGCTCAATAAAAATATAAAATAAAGTGACTCTTATTTTTGCCAAGATAAATTCTCAAAATATTAGATGTAAAATGTTAAGCATGGGACATCAAATCACCTAAGCTAAGCATGACCCATCTAATCAAATGACAACTAATTAATTCAAATCATAATTTCAATTGAAATTAGTGCGAAAGTCATGAAAAGAATTAAATATAATTACCCAAGTGTGAAATAAGGCTTCCTCCATTGCCCCAATGTTGGGGTTTAGCTCATCATAGTAAACGTGCTCTCAAAATATTTATTTAGGCTCAAAATGGTTTACAAAAATGAAATAAAGAGAAAATGGTGTAAAACAGGATTTTGCGACGCACAAAAATCGTCACAAAATGAACGATAAAAGATAAGTGTTGTAAACACTGTTCCACAATCGCTGGAAAGGAGTTGGGAACTGTCACAATTAAGCGACAGTTTGCATTGACTTTCCTTTACAGGCTTTTGTTCTTCGTGTTCTTAAGTTGCAGCAGCAGAAAACTTTTCCTGCAACTCGTGATTTCTTCGCTCCGTAGCCTCCAAAACTTCCCCAAATTCTCGACACCCCCTTGTATGGTACTAAGGAAACCTATTTATACCCGAAAGATGCATCGAATCTCCTCCATAACTTCAAAAAAAATTCTCTTTAGTATTTTTATTTTCAAGGCAATAATTTCCTGTTTTAGCTTCTCCACGCGTTTGCAACTGTATTTCTTTCCTTCTATACCTTCTTCACGCTCCAGAATATCGATTAAATCTTCCAAGCACGTGCAGTACACGTTTAAATTCCTCACAACTCGTGCAAGATCATGTTTTTCCCCCAACTCTCTAACGAATTTCATCCTTTTAGTCTCACCCAAACACCTTCAACTTCCGATCGAAAAATCTGATGTTAATGAAAATATTTTCCCGCCAAAATTCATTTTTTTGAATTCGTGAAGAAGCTGGTCGCCCCTTATCCTGCCTGAGGGTGCGAATAGCACTTGCCCTGGGGTGTAAAACACCACTTTTTGAGCCAATTTTGCCGCAAGAGCTTATTCCCTAGAAAAGACTTAAAACAACTTTATTAGAAATAAAATGAGTCCTAGATAATGTAGTTATGGGTGAAAATGCGTCACACTTACGTGCTTATAAACGTTGAGTCTTGATAAATTGTGATATATCATTTTACCAGCCGAGATATAATGATATTTTGATAATTTGGATTGAGTGTCTGATGAGATTGCTCGACCGAGGACTTATTCTAACATGTATTGGAAATCAAGAATATTGTTGAACTATACAAAATGCTCATCTATGATTTAACATGTCATGAATGATCGAATGACAGTAGGAATCGGAAATATTGGATGGTCGTCCATTCGAACCATGTTGCTCAGTCGAGCAAAAATGTAGGTAGCAGGACCAATAATGTTGAATCAACATGAGGATTATTACTGCTCAAATATTGATAGCTAAATCAATATGAGAATATTGCTCGCGCAAGCGATTAAATATTGATATTTGAATCAATATTGTCCGTGTGAGCAACTATTGCTAATTTGGTGGATTACTGGTAGTTGAATCAATACTGATATTGTGAGCAAATATTGCTCCTTTAAGCAAATATTGCTTACTTGAACAATTATTGGTAGCATGACCAAATAAATATTAATTTAAAATATTAGCAGTTGGACCGAATATTATATAATTAATCAATATGTTGATTGTTGGATCAACATAAAATTATTAGTGCTTGAACTTTCTCAGAACTATGATTTGCAGAGCGTTCAGTTCAAAACCCTATATTTGATTGATTGTTAATCAATTGATAATTTAATGAAAATCAATCATTGAGTGAGAGAGGGAACGGCTACATGAGATGATGGCCTACCATGTAGCTCCCAGATGCTCGAGTGAGCATGCACTAAAGTCCTTTGTAGACCAGCTGGTGAAAGGATGATCAAATGCTAGTTTAATCATTTATTAAAATAGTGCTCGTCTGAGCATTAGGCAATAAAACCTAATTATGGAGAGATGAGGAACCAACCAAGGGATATGAAACCGTTCCTTGGTGGTCGTGGGACCAGCTGGTGGTCAATTGAATAAGTTCCAAGTTGGTTGGAAAGAGTTTGAACCCAATATGAACTGTAGAAGATAAATTAGGTCAAAATTGTGAAAAAGTGTGGGACCGGCTCCTAGCAAGCCTAAGGGCCGACCTTGATCGGTCAAGGTGGCATGCCCATGTCACCATAGTGTCCGTGTCTTAGTCCTGAGAATTTTGGTATTTTCTGGTGCGCGTTTGAGTAATATTTTGGATTTTCAGAAGAGTTTGACCTTGATTGAAACTCTCGATTTTGCTCAAATGAGCAAGTAGAACTTTGCTCGTGTAACCAATATTTCAAGAATATTAAAATAATAATATTTTAATATTTTCTGTGAGTAGCCTAGTCGGTCATGTGACCATTTGAATTTTTGGTTTTTTGATGGTTTGAGCAATATTTGAGAAAATATGAAAAACTAGGGTTTTTTTGCTCAAACGAAGAGTTTCATGAGATGGAGGAAATAATAAAAGAAGGGATTATAGGGTGTGGGACCGGCCACAGCTAGGACATGGACGACCGGCTAGTAGGTCCGGTTCCATGATACCTTTCCCTATTTTTATTATTTTTTTATCGTCTGAAAGAAAATATGGAGAAACTAAGAGTTTTGCTCAAACAATGAAGTTTTCTCAAATGAAGGAGTTTTCATGAGATTAGGGAAAATAATAAAATAAAGTAAAATAATGGGAAGAGGCGTGGGGTAGGCCATGGTGGCATGACCAGACGGCCGGTGCGCCCGGTCCCATAGACTCCCCTCTTATTATTTTATTAATATTATTTTTCTTCCCTGTTTTGCATAGATTTCCTCATTCGTCCATATTTTTGAACGCTCGTTCGTGCGATAGGGTGCTCGTTTGTGCATTATTTTTAAGTACACTCGCACCATTTTCTCGGGGCTTTCTCGGTGGTGGCCCAGATGCTCGATCAGTGAATATTTATTACCAATTCATGAAATTCAGCTGAGAATTAGTCATGAAACATAGTAATAAAATAAATTGAGTATCTATTACTAATCCATGGAATCCAGCTGAGGATCAACCATGGAATGGAGTAATGAGATAAATAGATTATTTTCTAGGAATTCAATTGATGAATGACATACTAGAATTAATCTATGAATTGCTCTATACTAGCATGCGATATGTCTAGGAGCGGGTTTATTCGATAATCGAGGTATGAGATAATCGAAGCATCATACTCGTTCTGAATATTGGGGGTGTATAGTTAGGGAAAAACAAACAACGTGACGTCCTGAAGACGTTAAGTGATCTATACTAGCATGCAATATGTCTAGGATCTATACAAGAGAATTAATTAAGAAAAGCATACAGAATTGATATTTAAACAATGTAATTTAGGCTCCTATCAAATTCCCCCACACTTGGACTTTGCTAGTCCTCGAGCAAACTAAAATACAACAACTCCATTTCGTTGAGGTTACGGTTACACTTAGCATGTATAACAAGTCTTTAAACCCCTAGGTGTCCCTAGTGGATGAGTTATAGTCTCGTGAGGGTTTATTAGAGATGTACCCACAAAACCTTACTCCAACTCGTAACTATTTCTGAACGATAGAGGATAAACACTAGACATGCTATTTAGTTGGCATTTAATCCCAACTCAGCTGAAACATACCTTATTGTCGAAAAAAATTTCTATCTACTTAAAAAGGCTAGTATTTATTCTAAATTATTAAAAAATATCTAAAGTTAGAGTTTTGTATACGTAATTTTTTTTTGTTATGGAACCCTACCCCCACGCTTAAATCAAACATTTTCCTCAATGTTTCAAACCATTGCAAAAAGAATAAGAGGAATACTTGAAAAAGACAAGGAAGTAAGAATTGGAATTGTTCACCTGATTGACTCATACGAGTAACACTCAAAATAGATTCCCCATTTATCAACAATCTGAAAATTTGGGGTTCCACCAACAAAACAATTTGCAAATATAGCAATAGCTTCACAAGAATATTAACAAATAGTGGGAAAAGAAAAATTATCATCCCACGAGAGTCACCCCCACACTTAGTCTCTATTACACTCTGAAGTGTATACAAAACATAAGTGGAAGGAACTTCTATTTGAAAAGACGAGGGTACCCAAATATACCTCAATCTAAAACTTTTCCACCTATAAGTCCTTTCTCCGGAAGTGATTGTCTATGGACTGAGTCGAGACAATACAACCAATCGGTTCACACTTCTTGTAATCGTCTATGGATTCAAGATCGAGACAATACAACAACGAAGTATGATTACTTGATAAAAGGTTCGGACTTAACCAAACATAATAGGATTGCTATCAAGTAAATAGGAATTAACGTTTGTGTATTTTACTTCTAATTATAACAAATCAATTATAATTGCGGAAATAGAAAAGTAAAAGACACAACAAGATTTTGTTGACGAGGAAACCGCAAATGCAGAAAAACCCCGGGACCTTGTCCAGAATTGAATACTCTCAGGATTAAGCCTCTATACAAAATCTAAACCAACTTCGTATAGTTGAGACCAAGCATCTAAACCTATAGTTCACTTAGTTCCGTTTGTATCCCTGCGCCTCCAACTTGCAATAAGTCACGCACTAGGAACAATTCCTTTGGTTTGTATTCCAAACAGTAAAGAAACAACAAATCTGTTTGGTAACAACTCTTTTCAAACAAGTGATATGAGTTTGACAAAAGGCTCTTCCGTTTATCCCAATAAACTCTTTTGTCAGGTCCTTAGATCTATCTTTTCAACAACTACCAAAGTAATTGTTAAGATTATGCAATCAATACTTTTAATCACAAAGAATTGTATTGATGCCGATCTACTCAACTAATTAATTAAATCTATCACAAAGATAAACCTATTATAGTTGGATCCTTTTTCCAGCCGAAACAAGATTATCACAAGACGTCTTTAGATCTACAAACAATCTAAAGATCCCCGTCGAAACTTCGATCTAGTTTGAGTGAATCTTATATCAGAAGAGAAGATTCTCAAGCATGAACAAACTAGGTGCAATCAAAGTTCAACCACCGTTAGTCAATCAAATCAATCGAAAACTAATAATAAACTATAATTATCTAGTTTCCCACCAACTGTACTAATAGAGCTTCTCAATCCCAAAGAAGTCTTTAAACCGAGCGGTCGTAAGAGATTTCGCCTAATTAGGGTACTTTCCTCTCCGAATAGGCGGCTCCACCAGTAACAACACAACTAGGTAGTTTTGCTGGCTCCAAGGATTAGTTTGCTAGAAATGCAAACTTCAGTATTTATAAACAAGGAAGTTTGGACACCAAGGAATTTCCAAAACCGAATATACTCAAAGATATGCAATAAATTCCAAATTCGGTTTTCATAATTCCTGGAAATTCTTTGTCCAATTAATGACCAAAATCTCAGTAGAAAATCTCCAACTAGTAAATGCACATTACTAATTTTTATTTTCTAAAGATATGCATTTTAATTGCTGGAAATTAAAAGCATATAAAAACTAAAAACCTTAATTAAAAGATTCTCAATTTATTTCGATCTGGGATTCTCCTTTAGCTATTAAGGAATATCTTTGAACAATAAAAGATAAGAGTTACTGCACATGTTCAAAGTATATCGATATCTTTACTTTGTAAATCCTTTTTCATATTTACAATCTTGGAACCGATTTGCCACACTTCCAAACAAGTTTAGAATTGGTTCATCTGACTTCCAAGAACTATGTGATTGATTATCCTATCAAATCCCCATTAATGGGTTTCACGGTTCTACCTCAACATAAATTTTCGGTTCTACCTCCAAGTGGGTACTAGGATCCGTTACACTAGTTACCATAAAATGGCTAACCAAGTACTAGGATCGGTTACCACTTCTTATGGTAAAACTTGTGATCGATTGACCAAGTTATAGGATCGGTTACACCAACTTACTAAAACTTGTTAAATCTCTTAGAAGGAGCGATTACACTCTCTCTTGTGATCGGTCATACCTCTTACTAGGATCGGTTACCCAATGGCTAGTATTTAGTCACACCAAATTCAAGATATCGATCTTACCATCTTAGGTGATTACTTAAGATCGGTTTCACTAATAAAAGTCATACCAATAAAAAAGTCAGGCCTTGTGAATAGTTTTACCAAGATATATAAATAAGTTATGAGCGGTTATACTAAACACACATATTAGTAATTCAAAATATTTGCAATGAATAACAAATACCAATAAGCCTAGCGATTTCCCTTTCGATTCACAAAACAAGTTTATGAATTTACTTCCTTTAAACGAATGTAAAAAATTGTTTCCTAGGACAAAATCTTCACCCATACCCATACATAATCACAATAGACTTCATACGATTATGTCGATGTCTCATATACGAAGTTCAAAAGATAGACGTTATACTTCGTATTGTAATTCCTTAATACTATGTCCAACTAGAGTATAATCTTTCACAGCTTCGCAATTATGTTTCCAATATGCACGACTTGAAATATACGTTAGGGAATGAAACAGTTCAAGTCAAATAATACTAACCTCAAGTGGAAGGATGATGTCATCGTTGTGGCTCCTTACTTCTTCACATTCTTCAAGTCTTCACGTAATACTTGTAATGTCTAATATCCAAATACTTTCAAGCTAACCTATACAAAGTTGACTCTAGTAAATAATCAAGCGACTCTTTAAATGAGTTTTGGTTCACTAAAATATGACAACCAATATTGACATACCAACTCTTGGTGGGTTCAACCTAGCTATGCTCTAATACTATTCGTTCCTCTTGGCAAACCTGCATGGTGTTAAACTCAAACGCATATGGTGGATACTTAGAAGCAAGAAAATCAGATAAAACTTTAGAAGCACATAATTCCAACCCCAAATGAGGTACTTTCCTATAAGATGGATTAGCAACTCTTTTTGAAACTACTACGTACTAGTTTGGGAGGATCATCATTAGATAGAGATTCATATAAAGGTTTAGACAAACCTTGCACAACCTCATGTATTACGGGATCCTCGGTACTGCTGGACACTTCCACTCTCACATCACAAATATCATCATTATCACTCGAACTCTTGTTAATACATTCATTGGTTTCTTCTATAACCAAGTCCTCCTCATCGAAAAAGAAATCAGAATCTTCTATAAGAAAATTATCGTAATCCTTACGTTCTTCACAAGTTGACTTCTCATTCAAAGTATCGACTTTCTCTGAATTTGGGGTACGGTGCACAACATAAGTCTTACCATCAATAATTGTAGTGTTTCTAGACTCAACTTCTTCCTTTTGAATAGGAGAATGATCATTAAAATCATGAGTTGAGCTAGTAGCACCATTATTATCAATAATTTCCAAAGGTTCATCATCCTCGGAATCTTCTTCTTGGGGCTCTTCTCCATTATCCACATGGCGGTTAACCTCCATTTGTATGGCCCTAGAAATTGCTTGAAGAGTCTCTTCCGTTGCTCCCTCTGCTTCCAACTGCTCATACTGCTTAAAGAGTTTCTTTATGTTCACACGTTTTCCGCTATTACTCACAATAGGTTCTTTAGACGACGTCTCTTCCTGTTGAATGGGTGAAAGATCATAAATATGATCCGGAACAGGTCTAAATACACTATCATATGTTTCATTTGGTACGAAACTCAGAACATTGGGAGTTGAGTTAATCTGGTTCCATGTACGTTGTAAACCCTTGACTTCTTCAAACATCTGCATGAAACTAGATTGGAACGTATAAGAAGTATAACTATCCCCCCATCCTTGTGATTGCCCACTTACATAACCACCAAAAGGTTGTTGCGATGTATGAGAATAATCACAAGGTCTTGTAGAATAACCATCATACCAAAAGATTGGTTTTAATTGTATCCCAAGTATGGTTGGAAGTTATTGGAAAAGAGAGATTAAAAATCGGAATTATTACAATAGTACGTGTGGTCTTGTGAACCATATATGTTGTTCCCAAAAGGATACATCTTGAAAAATTATACACACAACTCCTTAAAAGACTTACCTCTTATTACCAATTATGCACACACCAAAATAACGATTGTTTGTACCTAAAAATAAGATTCTAAACGAAACAAATTAATAAAAGTTTATGATGAAAACTAAATGCAAAAACAGAAAATTAAATAACAACTCATACTATCGACTGCACCCCGGAAGAGACGCCAATTTTTGACGAGGTGTCAACTCGCGAATAATAATTTTACTTACTTTTCTTACACTAATAAGTAGCACAATAATAAGCAGGTTCGTCCCAAGGGAGAGTTGAGCTAATGTTGTGAATTCAATTTCTTAATGCGAATAATACAAGACAGATATTAATGCAAATATGAGGATGAGAATGATCAAGGACTTCTTCTCGGTCACAAAATATGAATCTTATTGATATAGCTAGTTTCTACAAAGTATCATGTTACTAACAACCCTAGAATAATTAGTACGCTCAACTATTCCGTTAATATCTCCTAAGTTTACCGGATACGGAAGCGCTTGACCACCTGATTCTACTTGTCAAGTTTCCTAGAAGTACGCTCTCTAGGTGTGACTTAAACAAATGCGTTAAGTTTTATGAGATAAGATTGTTTCTAGTGATAAAATGAAAAGTATGAATTACTTACTAGTGTCAATTTCTACATATGGGTACTTAACAAAGTCCCATCATCAATACCCATATATCGCTAATTGTACTCGGAATATCTAGACAATTAAGGGTTGAAGAAGTCTCGAATTAGCAATGGAATCATCAAACAACCATTCAATTCTCAACTTAAACGATTGAGAAATAAATTCATAAACACTTTTAGCACGGTAGAGAATAAGCAATAAGAAGACAAATTGCAAGAAAAAAGGCGCTTTTAAATATATATACGAGTTCATGCTTGGACATCGAAGTCTTCCCTAATCAATAATGCTTAGCTACTGGAGTTCATAAAGAATAACAAGAAACAGAACAAAAACAAGCAAACCAAACAGTTGCGGTGGAGTTGTGGATGTGAAGATGGACTGCGTGGCTTGTAGAATTGGCAGTAACGGGAACTCGCCAACAGGATGGTAACAGAATTACAGTGGCGATGTAGATCTGTTGCTGATAGTTTCCTGAAGTCTGTTTCCTTGTGCTGTGGACTGGTGGTAGTATGCAGGTAGAGATGGAGTGTGATAAGGTGGAATAGATGATGGAGATGCAGGTGGGTATGCTAATGGATATGCTATGAGATTTAGGTGATGTGAATGGATCTGGTGTGATGATTAGAGAGGAGCAGAGAGCTCCTCTCTGTTGGTTGTGAACAACAGTCGTGAGGGGTATGAGATGATATCATTTATGTAGCTTTCTTCCATTTTTATAACTCTCAAACTCCTGTGAATTCGAATCGGATTGAAACCCTCCTCCAATTTCTTCGTGACTTCTAAAAAATACACCTAAATCTCCTACCATCTTGACTTCTCGGCCAATCTTTAGTTATTCACCTGATCTTCAGGGATTTGTACCAATCCTAAACCCATGGCTCAACCAATGTTCTATGTTGTATCAAAACCCAACAGGCCCACAAATCCTTGACCTGATACCTAATTCTCTGCCCCATGTTGGTGTCAAAAACAATCACTAGCCACTATGAGTTACTCCTCGTACCTTGGAGCTGTAGATTGGTCAAGTTCGCTGGTATCGAACACAATATTCACAAAATATCGTTTGGTCATTTTTTAGGTGGTCCTATGTCAGTTTAGTGCTTTGGGAAAACGCCTTTACTGTTTGGTCCATAATTATTTAAAAATATAAAACAGACAAAAATACCCTTCCGTGTTAATTTTTACTTATTTTCTTGTAGCAGTTCATTCTGTGTGATGAACCATCAAAGTTTATTCTTACAAATGAAAACCTAATAAAAACCAAATTAAATCACATATGAATGAACTTCATTATTTCATTAAAATTCTACAAAAA
>JAJJMB010002020.1:15161190-15191145 GCA_023531105.1 Papaver atlanticum | reverse complement strand
GACTGGTGCTCTATTTGAAGAATATGTTCGACAACTCGATAAAAAAATGGCTGCAAGAAAATTTCTCCTGATTGTGGGTAATTGCCTTGCTCATCCAAAAACTATTGAAGGACTGCAAAATGTTGAATTATTTTTTTTTGCCACCAAACACAACTTCAAAAATTCAACCTTGTGATGCAGGGATTATACGAGCTTTTAAAATGCATTATCGTCGTAGATTTTTATAGAGGCCTTTTGGAAGGCTATGAATTAGGGGCGTCAAATCCATAAAAAATAAATGTGTTAGATGCAATGAGTCTTGCAATTTCGGCATGGACTATCAATGTTCGTACAAGTACACTTGCAAACTGCTTTCGTCATTGTAAACTTCGATCAACAGATAACACAAGTTTAGAAAATTTGGATGAACATACAGACAGTGAAATTCCTCAAGACTCACAAAATTTGATCGAGAAGTTGGGCTATCGCAATTCAATAAATGTCGAAGATGTCCTAAATTATCCGGAAGAAAATGAAGTTACACAGTTGTTGACTGATGAATAAATAATCGAGAACGTTATGGGAACTGATAAAGATGTGGAAGAAGATGATGAAAGTTCTACAATAGATCCCCCTTCACGAAACGAGGCAATTAAAGCGAAAATCACATTGAATAATTTTTTGCTGAGTTATGAGAAACAACACCAAAAATTCTCACAATGATAAGAAAAATTAGAGATGAAATTCAATGCGATGTTGATTTTAGCAAAAAATATAAGAGAATTAAATCATTTGTCAAAAAGTCTTCATAAATCATTAATGTATTGAATACATACATACATACATACACACACACACATATATATATATATTAATTTATATTTCATATGAGGTCTACATAGGTAATCAAAAATGTATTATCTTATAATTTTAACGAATTATTAATTTGGCACATTGTCCCTGGCTCGGGACCGGACAAAAATATTATTTAAGAGAATTTATTAAATAATCGAGTATTAATTAAAAGAGTTTCTACTGTATAAAGCCTATAATGTGATGTGCTATACCACATCTTCTGATGCGAAAAGGAAAAGTGACTAAAGAAATATGACTGAAGCTAATTGTGTCCTAATAGCAATACAACTGAAACCTGAATGAGAGCATTTTACAAACTCCTAATTCAGATATAAGTTATCGACTTACAATATATGATTTCACTAATAAAAAATGTGCTCTAATTACAGACATAAGTGTTACGACAAAGTAAGAGGAACTTTCGACAACAGATTAATTAGTGCAAATTGGAAAAGGAAGGTTTTAAAGACTGACCAAATATACATCCTACAGACCACGTATAGACATCACACGAGTGATTGTTCAATCCCAAAGCTCTATACCAATCTCCCAACTAAAACTTAAATTCTGCTCCCCTTTTATCTAGTAAAACAGTTTAATTCATTACTGATCTTCAATTGAACACATGTTTGCAATTGATGAATCAATTGTCTTGATTTCAGACATCTGAACATAGACACTGTATTTAAAAGAGACAAAGACACAATAACTGTAATGACACACTACAACCAATCAGAAGATGACACCACAGACCAGACCGCTAGACAATGCTGACATGGCAGATAAAAGACAGAATGTCACTCATATTGACAGGGTGTCACATATACTAAAATTATCCCCCCTCAAGTTGAAGGTATGATGGAGGAAAAACCTTCAACTTGTACCTTAATAAATCAAACCTTTCCCTGCAAGTCTTTTAGTGAATATGTCTGCAACCTGTTGAAATGTAGAGATATAGTGAACATGACAGAGCTTTGCTTGTACAAGCTCCCTGATGAAGTGAAAATACAGTGCTAGATGCTTCATCTTTCTATGAAAAATAGGTTTGGAGGACAAGGAGATTGCACTGACATTGTCACAATGAATAGTAGGTGGTAGTGTAAGAAATATGTGCAAATCTCTAAGCAAATTACATAACCAGACAACCTTAGCTGTAGACCGAGAAAGGCTTCTATACTCAGCTTATGTGGAGCTTCAAGAAACAGTGGACTGTCTCTTGCTAGACCATGAAATTGGATTAGATCCAAAGAAAATGCAATAAACCCTAGTACTTCTTCTAGAATCTGGGTCACCTGCCCAATCAGCATCACTAAAGCCATGAACAGCTAGAAGTCCTTTGGAGAAGAGTATTCCATAATCAATAGTGCCCTTAATATACTTCAGAATTCTCTTAGATGCCATAAAATATACATCAGTTAGAGTCTGCATGTGTTGACACACTTGATTGACATCATAGCTTATCTCAGGTCTTGTCCAAGTAAGATATTGCAAAGCTCCAACTAAGGACCTGAATTAGGTTGGATTGGATGGTGGTTTGACATCAGAAGCACTGAGTTTATAACCAACAGGAACTAGAGAATATCAAATCTTGGCACCTGACATATGTGTTCTATCAAGAAGATTAAAAGCATACTTGGTTTGTGACAAAAAAAATACCAGAAGCATTCCTCTTAACCTAAAGACCCAAGAAGTAATGTAATGCCCCTAAGTCTTTGACAGGAAAGTGAGTACCTAGAAGAGTAATAAACTCACTACAGTAGGCTTTATCATTCCCGGTGATGAGAATATCATCCACATAAACCAGAATAATAGTTTTTCTAGTACCAACTTTCTGAACAAACAATGATGTATCAGCTGCAAAAGATTTGAAATTGTAAGATAATAATACATTGTGAAGTTTTTCATACTAGGCTCTGGGTGCCTGTTTAAGGCCATATATGGATTTGTGAAGTCTGCAAACATGATTTGGTCTTTCTGGATCAACAAATCCTGGAGGCTGAACCATATAAACCTCTTCTTGTAGATCTCCATGCAGAAATGCATTGCTGATGTCAAGTTGAGAAATATGCCAGTCAAAATGAACTGCTAAGGATAAAAGAATTCTGATAGTTGTGGGTTTAGCAACTGGTAAATGTTTCAGTGTAGTCAAGTCCTTCCTTTTGATGATACCCCTTAGCCACCTATCTGGATTTTAATCTTTCTATATTGCCATCTGGATTCTGTTTAACCATAAACACCCATTTACAGCCTACCAAGTTCGGAGATGGATGTGGTGCTTCAAGAGTCCATTTACCAGCATTCTTGTGGGCAGTAACCTCACCAACCATAGAGATTCTCCATTTTGGAATTTTATTGGCCTGAGTGAAACATGTTGGTGTAGTAGATGGAGCTAGCTAGCCGAGTAGCTGAGTAGTAATGTTGGAATTTTAGCTTGATCCAGATCTTCTTGTGTGAGAAACTTTGGTGGACAAAGTATAGATTCATCCAAGAAACAAGAAACTTTGTATCTTTTCAGTAGAGGAAAAATCAAACTCTTCTAGATTAAGAAATTATCATCTTTGAGTTTTTATTAGATGATGTTGGAGATTTGATTAAATGGAATGGTGGAGATTCTTGATTCATACTTGTTTGTACCCGAAAATATTTCCAGGCACTAAACACGATGATTTCGGTGATGATGATGAAAATTAGGGTTAATAACACAAATCAAGCATAAAGATAATAGACACAAATTTAACGTGGTTCGGCATGGTTTGCCTACATCCACGGACGAATCCCCATAGGGAGAGATATTTTATTTATGTATGGGTTACAATGATTTCTGTTCCCTTTTTAGGGTTTGCTGGTGTATTTTTCTCTATCAGGGCGTCCTCTTTTTGGGGTTATATTTCCCCTCTATTTATACAGTTCAATATTTGGGTTAAAACCTAATTTCGAGATAAACTTACTCTGCAAGTAACTTGACTTGGAAGACATCTGGAATTATCTAAAACTTTCTCTACAGCTTGGTCAGCAAGTCATCCAGAAACTTCCAAAATCTTCTTCCAGTGTTTTCGCACTGGATCGGTGGAAACGAGCCAAACTGGCACGGGCCTGTGGGTTTGACCAATGACCTTGATTTTGACTGGTTGACAGGCATAACGGGTGATGGGTGTCGTAGGCTCAACAAATTAATAATCTTATTTCCACACAATTAACTGGTAATATAATGGAGGTAAGGATCTTTCCCATGAAGAGCAGTGAGTTTTAGTTATCAAAGTGTCACAAAGGGGGGTTTTGTTTAGAATTTGAATAAAATAAATAATCAAAGCAAATAAAGTTGTATTGTAATCAATGGAGAGAGATATGATCGAGGAATCCTTCTTTGTTAATAAACCGTCAATGAGTTATTATAGTTGCCTACTCGTTGTTGATCATAGATTATCACCAACCATGGAATAACATCTATATCAGTGTTATCCCCTAAATTCCTTATATCACTGGATACGACAGTTCTCGCCTATCAGATTCTATTCGTCTAAACCACCCAGTAGTAGATCACTCAAGGTGTAATTTGGTCGAATGCTTTATCTTTTGTGAATTTATAGGTTGATCCTACTAGTTAGACTCTTAGATCAAGGTCCACTTTTTAGTGTTGTTTATACACACAATCGCTCCACAGAATCCCTCTGCAAGGTTTTATGTTCTCTACTTGTGTACAAGTTATTCGACGATTACTTATCTCCTAACCCAATACTAGCAATAGATTAAATCAACAAATCAATTTAGTTGGCCACGTAAACAATCTATCAATCAATCATAAATATTCATTATAGTATAAACAAACGATAATCATATGAAGAACTTCAAAGTAGATTAATTTAATAACTCAAATCTTATTTACAACTTAGAATTCATCCTCAATCAATAGGTGTTTAGCTACTCATGGATGTAGAAACATCCATGATATACATATGAGTAACGACCCGAAAATACGAAATAACGACCCCAAACGTGACCTTAGGCCTTCACAAGTACATAAACCACAAAATAAAGGGTCTATGTATGCATACTTGGAAATCCAGCAGAAATTTTCGGAATTTAGGTATGCGTACCCGTTTGCATACTTCACTGTCTTCGGTATTCGATAAAAGCTCATTTTGGCAACAACTTCTTCGTCCGAACTCGGAATGACCTCATTCTTTTACTATTTTAATTATCTTCAAGATGGTGATGAGAAATCCTTAATTTGAATGAGTTAAGATCAGTCTTTGGCCCTTCTCTTGATTTTGAGCGTTTTGCTCCTTTTCGTCGCACTTATTCCACTTCTCTTGAACTTGGGCACTTGAATACTTGGAATTTTTCTCTTCCTATCTCTTTTCAGCACTTTGTAGCTCCTTTTTGGATGATTCACCTAATAGAGGCAAATAAGAGAAAACAAGAGTAATAATACAAAAATATGCAAGAATAATAGCTAAAACAATTATAGAATGGACACTAAAATCATATGAATTATGCACTTATCAACGGGATGGCAGTATGGATGGAGGATTTCTCCTGTGGACAAGGATGGGCAACATGGCCGGCGAACTTGGCCGGGGGACATGGCAGGGGAGCATTGCCGGGGGACATGGACGGAAACTGGCTGGGAGCACGACTTGGAAAATTGGTTGCGACCGTTGACCGAAGGTTGATTTTGATCGTTGACTTTGTCGGTTGACCGGTCGTTGACTTTTATCATTGACTGATAGTTGACCTTGACCATTGACTGACAGTTTACTTCATGTAATAATGGGTCGGCTGGTGTGCTGCGTCGGTTGGCTGGATGGCAGGCTTGGATGAAAGCTGAATGGTGGCCCAGACAATATTCTGGCCCAATATGTGGTAATTTTATCATGGTACAAACATTGCCCCCTCTTAACCTCCAACTTGTTGTGGGGTTAAGAAGTTCCGTTTCGCTCGGTCAATGACAAAACTCGCCTTTAAGTGTGGATTATTGTTGTTGAAGTGAATGGCAACCTTCCCTCGTCGTTTGCGGAAATCAAGACGCCCCCAAGAGTAAATTACTGTTGTTGAAGCGTAAAGCTAGTTGCCTTCTTTGATTGTGGAAATCATAACCAAGTTGCCCCCAAGTGAGGCTATTATGATTGGAAGATCGACGGGCATCAGTTGAGCACGAACCATTGTTGTAGACAAAAACTGGACTAAAGGTCGAACTGGTCTGCAACAGAAGCATGTTAATGGTACGGAGTAGCTGCATGAAGCTCGAGCGCAATGATTGTGGGCGAGAGATGACCCGAACAGTTACTGGTGAAACTGGATTGCAGTGATTGATAGGAAACAATTGTCTTGTTGAAAATGGGATGTAGCTGTTGATACAAAATTGGGCTGCAACAATTGAATCTAAACTAGGCTACAGTAGTTGATGTGAAACTGGGTTGTAGTAGTTGAATCAAAACTGAACTTCCACAGTTATGTAGAACTTAGACTGGTAACATTTTTTGTGTGGAAAAGACGAGCTATCTTTGAAGTCACTGAGATAGAATATGTGTCGGCTGTTATTGCAAGTGAATCTTGAATTTGCGGGCTGACAGTAATTTCTAACCAAATTGGGTAGCAGTAGCTGTTGGTACTAAACTATTATCAAATACGGGCTGAGCTGCGGTAGTTGCGAGCGAAAGGGTGAGATCCTTCAATAGCTGGGATGGTAACAGACTTTGTAAACCGCTGAACCTCCAACGGTCTTAGTTGTGCTACTGGATATGACATCGATCTTTATATTTTGTCAATAGTTATATGGATCAAGATTACAGCAGTGATGTAAACAGGACCGCAATAGTTATGAATGAAACTGGATCTTCGAGAAAAACTGGATCTTCGAGAAAAACTGGACTGCATCAACTGCAATCAACAGGACTGTATCGATTGTGAGCTAAGATGTAATGCAGCATATGCGATCAGCTGGACTGCATCAGTTGCGGTCAGCTGGACTGCAGTAGCAATCAGCAAATCTGCACTGCAACATCTACGATCAGTTGGACTGCAAGAGATGTGAGGGAAGCTGTACTGCAGCAGCTGTGATTAGCTGGACTGCAGGAGCTGCGAACAAAGCTGGATTGCAGCAGCTTTGATCATCTGGACTGCAGCAGCGACGAGCAAAGCTGCACTGCAACATCTACGATCAGCTGGACTGCAGCAGCTTTGATCAGTTGGACTGCAGCAGCGACGAGCAGAGCTGCATGCAGCAGTTGCGATCTGCTGGACTGCAGCAGCTTCGATCAGCTGGACTGCAGGAGTTGGGAATATAGCTAGACTGCAGCAACTTCGATCAGCTAGACTGCAGGAGCTGCGAACAGAGCTACACTGCAGCAGCTTCGATCAGCTGGACTGTAGGAGCTACAAACAAAGCTGGACTGCAGCAGCTTCGATCAGCTGGACTACAACAACTGCTGAGGAACTGGACTAAACCGTTCAATAAACCTGAGTTTAACAGTTACAATTAAAACCAGACTGCATCAGTTGCGTCCAACTGAGTACATAATTGATGAGCAAAACTGGACTGCATCAGTTGCGTCCAACTGAGTGCAGCAGTTGCTTAGGAACTGGACTACAATAGTTCGATCAACTTAACTGTAGCAATTATTAATGTTACTTTTTGTAATAATTGCGTCAAAATATCAGGGTGTATACTCTCCCCCTCTTAATCCTGTAACTCGTTGTAGGATTAAGAAGTTCAGGTTTCCCTTTGTTTTGATTTCCAGCAGCTGAATTTTGCATCGCACTTAGTGCTACGTAACTCGCCCCCAAGTGTGTGGAGTGTTACACAACTAGCTCCGAAAGATATTCTTTAGACCATGAGGTGTTACATATCTCACCGCCAAGTGATGGTCATCCACATTGAAGTGATATGGAACTCGCCCCCAGAAGACATCGATTTTCATGCTGCTTAATGCTCGCACAAGGGTGCACTTCCTTGCTGCATCTCGCTCGCGCATGGAATGAGGTTGAAGGTTTGTATGCTATCTGAAATTCGCACAGGGGGCCAATCCCACTAACCCAGATGCGCGCAGAGTTGAGATGTGTGCATCTCCACATGCCCTAGTACGCGAAAACGCTCGCCACGCTGTAAGTGTCCCATTGAACAAAATTATGCATGGTTATATGAAATGATGCGAAAATATTTCGTACCTTATGAGAAATACTATTACGACTTTGTGTATGTGGTGCTTAGGATGTCCACTGGCTATGTTGAAGTTTCCCAGTGGCGAAGATCTTCGAACTGCATGTTGCCAAAAACGTTTCAGGCAACAACTCCTCCGAACTAGAAAATCAAACGAGTTGCTCGAGATGATCTTGCTGCCGACGAATTTTCGAGCCGAAAATCACAACTAGCTATAACCTCAAGGATGTTGTGGAAAAAATTGAGCACAACAATCTCCACGAACTTGGATGTGACTAAGTTGTGGACCATAATCGACACAACAATTCGCACGAACTTTGGAAACAGATCATGTTGTGGACTTAGAGATGATATGGAGTTTTCACTTGATGGTGATTGATGACTGTTTTTGATGTAGCTGCACCATGCCTCAAATTAATTTTTTTGAAAAGTAACAAATTTTGCTTCCATATTGTCGGAATTGAAAGACGAACGTGACGAACCAAAAATCGACGGGTCAATCGACTTGATCGCTAATGTGACACTGATTAATGGAAAAGGTGCGGATGTGACAAACGATTTTCCACTGGTTTATGCTGATAGTATGCTAACTAAACGAGTTGGATTGGTGTGGTCCGAATCCTGAATCGTTTGTTGAATCATATCCAATTGGTCAGGTTTAGTGGAATTATCCGTAGGTAAAATTGAATGGATCAAAAACGTCCAGTCTATTCTGGCCTAACTCACGCTTGGCTTGGGCCGAAATTCTGCAATATTTGTGTAGTTTTGAGGAAACATCCAAAAGCTGATAATTCTGTCATAGCGGCTATGTCGTGGAGGATAGTCTTAGATGCATGCGACTCGGTTGAAAGAACGGTGTGTTTATCGGCGTCGGCTTGATGTAACGACTTTGCTTCCCTTAATGACCTTTGGACGGCCGCTGGAAAAATCTGTCGGCCTTGGTGACTGTCGATGCTGAATATGACTTTTGAGTCATGCTGATGTTATGGTGTTGTGTGAGATATGACATCATGTTATAAGTAGGAGGTGGCATCACGTTGATACTATTCTGGTGAATGGGGGGTAGCTTCACGATGACCTCATGATGAAGAAGATGGCTCGAACAACTTGGCTCTGTAGAAGTGGATATGCCTGGTGTGGTTGACTTAGCGTGACGTCTTGGTGATGACGAATTATGGTTCGTGTCATGGATTAAATTAGCAGCTGGAATTGTCTGTGGGGATAGAGTGCATCAGTTAAATCAAAACAGAACTGCAGACAGTTGCCGTGGAACTAGACTACAACAACTGCGATCAGCTGGACTGTAAAAGTTATAAAGAAAATTTGGATGCAACAGTTTCAATCAACTGGACTGCAGTAGTTCTTAAATAATTGAACTACAACAGTTCGATCAACAGGGATGTAGCAGTTATGAGTAAAAAGACTGCAGCAGTTCGATCAACCGGACTGCAACATTTGCTGAGAAACTGGACTACAACAGTTCGATCAACTGGACTGTAGCAGTTATGCGGAAAAGTACAACAGCAGTTCGATTAACTGGACTGCAGCATTGCTGAGAAACTATACTACAACAGTTCGAACAATTGGACTGTAGCTGTTATGCGGAAATGGACTACAGCAGTTCGATCAACTAGACTGCAGCTGTTGCTGAGAAACTGGACTATATCAGTTCGATCAACTAGACTGTAGTAGTTATATGGAAAAGGACTGCAGCAATTCGATCAACTAGACTGCACAATTTGCTGAGGAACTAGATTACAGCAGTTCGATCAACTGGACTGTAGCAGTTATGTGGGAAATGACTGCAGCAGTTCGATCAACTGGACTGCAGTTGTTGCTGAGGAATTATACTACAACAGTTCGATCAACTGGACTGTAGTAGTTATATGGGAAATGACTGCAGCAGTTCGATCAACTGGACTGCAGCTGTTGCTGAGGAACTAGACTACAACAGTTCGATCAACTGGACTGTAGTAGTTATATGGAGAAGGACTGCAGCAATTCGATCAACTGAACTGCCGTTGTTGTTGATAAATTAGATTACAGTAGTTCGATCAACTGGACTGTAGCAGTTATAACTAGCACCGAACATAAGCCTTTGAGGTTTATGAATCGAACCAGCACTCACGAACTTTGCGCACTGGTATGTTGTAAATGCGTCCCTTTTCGATGTCGTTGCTCCAAACTCAAAAATATTTTTCTCCAAATGTCGGAAGAAGTTATCGGACAAACAAAATTGCATGTGGAGTGAGTCTGGGGAATGGACTGCTGACAGTGAGCACCTTTCTCCAAAAATGTTGATGATGTGATTGCTCCAAAAATATTCTTCTCCAAACATAGAAATTTACCTTCATGATGTAGGATATTGAAAGAGGATCGCAACGAGCCAAAAATCATCGAATTCGGACATCATATGAAGGAGATATCAAAGAAACAAGATGGATCACCAAGCCCAAATAAAATGGTTATAGTTGGCCAAGCCCACGCAGTGGGGTAGAAATATCCTCCAGTCAAAGCAAACAGGGCTGAATTATCCACTATGGTTGGCTAAGCTCAACTGGCGAGTTGACTTGGCTTTGCTCGGCTCGGGCGGAAACATCCTTCAGTGCAATTGATTAAAGCATACAAATCTGAGGGCCATAGAAGTATACTAAACCGCGACGCGCTGAATCACCACCAACTAGCCGTCCGGCTAAAGCTACCGGAAAAGGAAACCGGACGAAGCCGCCGGGTATGGCCGCCGGACTAGGTCGTTAGGTAAGGCCGCCGGGTATTGTCACCGGCAATTGCCGCCGTCCAACTGCAGCTGCTACCGTTGCCGTAGAAATAAACGGCGACGGAGAAGATGACCCTAACACAAAAATGATGTCAGGATGATGCAACGGGTGATGACATCATGATGATGCAATGCCTGATGACGTGCCTGACGGCGTTATTTCGTCGACGGAATATGCTGCCATGTCACATGATGACTGGACCAACTACTGACGTGGCATCATTGCTATTGATGTGACTTGCTGATGAAAGATTACCATGTTGTCATGGCTTACTAACTGGACCACAATGTTGACATGGCTTACTGACTGGACATCAACCTGTAGGGGGTGAAGAAAACCTTGACCTGGGTTGCAAAAAAAAACTAGCGTGGGTGAACGAAACTCCTGGTACTAGTGGCAGCAACATGATGGAGATGAAAGGAAGATTAATGTGGGTGAACGAAACTCTAACGTGGGTGACATCAACCTAATATAGTTGAACAGAAATGTTGAAGTGGGCGAACTGATTGGCCGCCGGACGTTGCTGCCGGATTTGGTAGCCGGCTATCTCTGCTTTAGACTTTCAGCAACTAGTGGTTGACCATCAGCTACTGCTTCATTGTTTTAGAGTTTCTGCAACTATACCTGTTCTAGGCCTTCAGCAACTGCTCGTTGTTTTAGTATTTTTGCAACTAAATCTGTTCTAGACCTTCAGCAACTTCTCGTTGTTTTAGACTTTCTGCAACTATTTATGGTTTTAGATTTTCAGCGACTATTTTCCTTGAGCTTTTCGGAAACGATTTTGGTTGTTTGGTTCTTTCTCTCACGAACGTTTTATGGTTTTCTGTAACCGTTTTTTGAGGTGCTTATATGGATGTTTTTCTAGGGTTTCCGCCTCCCGTCTCAGTCATACGTGCAGCTGGTACATGTAGCTAATGGAAGCAGTTTGAGATAGGTATCTTGGCATACATGGTGGTGGTGATTCCGATAAACTGTGAACTCGAACATGCTGTCGTTACTTTATCTAGCAATTGTTTTGATGATGCTTTCGCTCTATCTTTTGCTATGGAACGAACGTCCTGGCAACAATTTCATCGAACTTTGAGTGATGCAGTTTCGATGGTTTACGAAGGTGATAGTTTCAGCAAACCTCGAACTGCAAAGCTGGCCTGCAGCAGTTACGATCAACTGGACTGTAGTAACTGCGATTATTTTGACTGCAACGATTGTGATCAAAACTGGACTGCAGCAGTTACGATCAACTGGACTTCAGCGGTAATTGTTGAAGGCGTCCAAACTGCTTTCTCACGAACAAGATTTTGAAGTTTCCTGATCTACTTTTCTTAACGGAAAACACTATTTATTTTCTCGTAGTCCCCTTAGTCGGCGCCAATGTTTGTACCCGGAAATATTTCCAGGCACTAAACACGATGATGAAAACTAGGGTTAATAACACAAATCAAGCATAAAGATAATAGACACAAATTTAACGTGGTTCGGCATGGCTTGCCTATATCCACGGACGAATCCCCGTAGGGAGAGATATTTTATTGATGTATGGGTTACAATGATTTCTGATCCCTTTTTAGGGTTTGTTGGTGTATTTTTCTCTATAAGGGCATCCTCCTATTAGGGTTATATTTCCCCTCTATTTATACAGTTCAATATCTGGGTTAAACCCTAATTTCGAGATAAACTTCCTCTGCAAGTAACTTGACTTGGAAGACATCTGGAATGTTCCAGAACTTTCTCTGCAGCTTGGTCAGCAAGTCATCCAGAAACTTCCACAATCTTCTTCCAGGGTTTTGTACTGGATTGGTGGAAACGGGCCAAACTGGCATGGGCCTGTGGGTTTGACCAACGACCTTGACTTTGACTGAAAGGGTTGACTTTCGCCGTTGACTGTGAAGATCGATCTTTGAATAGCAGGACTTGCTGGCAGACTGGCTTGACTGGTTGACATGCATAACGGGCTGGCAGTATGGATGAAGGATTTCGCCTGTGGACAAGGCTGGGCAACATGGCCGGCGGACATGGCCGGGGAGCATTGCCGGGGGACATGGCCGGGGAGCATCGTTGGGGGACATGATCGGGGAACATGGTCGGGGAGCATTGTCGGGGGACGTCGCCGGGGGACATGGTCGGCGAACTTGGTTGGGGAGCATTGCCAGGGGGACATGGCCGGGGAGCATCGTCGGGAGACATGTCCGGAAATTGGCTGGGAGCATGACTTGGCAACTTGGTTGCGACCGTTGACCGAAGGTTGATTTTGATCATTGACTTTTTCGGTTGACCGGTCATTGACTTTGGTCATTGACTGATAATTGACTTTGACCATTGACTGACAGTTGACTTTATGTAATAATGGGCCAGATGGTGAGATGCGTCGGTTGGCTGGATGGCAGTCTTGGATGACAACTGAATGGTGGCCCAGACAATATTCTGGCCCAATATGTGGTAATTTTATCATGGTACAAACAATACTGTAAATTTGCCATGGATTTGAAAAGAAAAAGAATACGATTCAAACAAAAAACAAAGAATTTGTTGAAGAAAAGAATTAATGAAACACCATTAATGAATGGGAACAGCGGAAGTAAGGATCGATTTATTATCTGATACCATAGTAGAACAGTTTAATTCATTACTGATCTTCTATTGAACACAGGTTTGCAATTGATGAATCAATTGTCTTGATTTCAGACACCTGAACTCAAACACTGTATTTAAAAGAGACAAAGACACAATAACTATAATTGAAAAAGCGGGGGTCTAACAACCACACCCAATATTTCGTTCGACAATCTGAATAGACAAACTCCAATATACTTTTAAGAGAATCAACTAGATAGTCAGACTCAATCTAATATAAAAGTATATCAAAAAGTTTTATATCTCTGTTTCACATTGTAATCAGCAAATCAAACAGATAGAAATCCGCGAGCCTAATTATTATGTGAAATAACTAGGATGGTACCAAAGACCTATATCCAAGGATCAATCAATTTCAATCAAAAACCAAAGGTTGGATTACCCAATTGATCGATTCAACGCACAACCTGTGGTATTTCAATTATATAACAAAATATAATGCGGAAAAGAAATAACACAGACACCAGAATTTTGTTAACGAGGAAAACCGCAAATGAAGAAAAACCCCGGGAGCTAGTCCAGATTTCAACACCACACTGTATTAAGCCACTAAAGACACTAGCCTGCTACCAATGAACTTCGAACTGGACTGTAGTTGAACCCTAATCAATCTCACACTGATTCAAGGTACAGTTGCGCTCCTTACGTCTCTAATCCAAGCAGGATACTACGGTTCATGGATAAAGGAGTCGATTCCAACAAACCTTCTAGGCTCATGATGTCGAACCAGAGCCTTCTGAATTTCAAGAGTTCTCAAAACAATAGCCTTTATTTGCTGAATTTCCTTCCTTGTTTCCTTCAACTCTTCAAGAACACCAGAAAACTTCTAAGAATTTGAAGGAACAGCTCTTGGCTTCCTCACATTCCTTATTTTTCTTTTCAAAGTTGGAGGTAACGGAGATTTATCTTTTTCCTTCATGATTGATGGCTTAACAATCATATTAACATATTTTCTATCTGAAGACATTATGCTTGGAGTATCCATATGCGTATGGAATTGTGAGAGGAAATCACAAAAATTTAAGCTCAACAAACAGTCTTAAGATAAAAAAGAGTCTCAAGAGAAGGAAAAAGGAATGTAGGGTTACATAACCTTTAAACACACAGGTTCGTACACGCACAATTTTCAACCCTAAAGAGGGTAGAATTTTTACGAATAACCCTCTTTTATTGATTAAACAGGGAAATCTCTTTCAATATCAACTAGATATGAAAAGAAGGAAGAATTCCAAACTTGCATAATAGCAAAACTAAGAAGAGAGAAAAAAAACTACTTAAAACAAATCTCTTTTCCTAAAGCCTGAGGTGTGCACAACCTTGTCTCTTTTGATCAGGCACATGAGACAAGATGCACAAAACAATACAATCAAGTTGTGATGTGGTGAACAATAATCTGTCCACCATGACCTTTTTGAAGGGAATTCATTGAACCTTGTTTCACATACATTTTAGATTGTACTCTTCTCTCTACAGGTCTAGTCTTTTCTTTGGAAACTAACTTCTTCAAAGATGAGATGAATTTACATACCTCAGATGATCTTTGAACAAGTTTGAGCTTGTTTGCTAATCGATTTGCTCTTCGTTGAAGTTTGTTGACGTATCTTACTTTGTGTTTGTACTTGAAACACTTTGATAGTTCATGACCTTTGAGAGAACAATAAGAACATGTCAACATTGAGGATGATCCAGGCGCCATGGTTGTATAAGCTGCTAAACACACGGTGGAACCTGAAAAATCACACAAGAAGTTTCCAAGAGATAGGTCATTTTCTTCTTCCAGAACAGTTGAGGTTTCTTCTGAAAAAATATCAGGATTGATGTATGTATTGCTACAGTTATCAAAATCCATATTCTCACAAAAAGTGCAACACCTAATTTTTCGTCTTCATTGGAATCATAGTGATCAGATATTTCATCAAGAGTTGCAGCAAGACCTTTGTTCCCAGTGTATTTTCTACGATTCGGACACCCATTTGCAAATCCTTTACACTTAAAGCATTGAGGCATATCCTCATCATCAATATCGTCAATATCCCTGTTTTTAGGAGGAACACGAGAATGAGGTTTAACTGATGACTTAGGTTTATCTCTAGAGAACTGTTTACTTCTCTTCAAAAGAAGGTCTCTAAACTGTCTTGTGATCAAAGAGACTGACTTGTCAAGATCTTCATCAGATGAATCAGCCTCAGAAAGATCATCTTCAGAGATACAAACACTTTTACTTTTGTCATGTAATTTAGTGTTCTTTTGTTCTTTGAAAGAAACATCCTTTCCGTATTTGGATGTATGCTCATGATAAAATATCTTTAACTTCCCAACCAGAGTATTTCTGGAAAGAGTTGCGAGGTTATTTCCTTCAACAATGGCATGCTTCTTAGAATCGTATCTGGCAGGCAATGATCTGAAAATTTTCATCATAATGTCCCTTTCAGGAATAGTCTTACCCAATGCAAAAAATGCATTAACAATTTCAGACACTTTGTGATTAAGCTCATCAAACGAATCTTCATCTGCCATACGAAGGTTTTCCCAATTGGAACATAGGTTTTGAAGCCTAGATTCCTTTTCAGAGGTATTCCCTTCGAATACATTTTCTAAGATATCCCAGGCTTCTTTAGACTTAGTGCATGTAGTCACATGGTGCTGAAGATCTGTGGTAGTGGCATGTATGATATCATTTAAGCCATCAGAATTTTGCTTTGCAACAAGGATTTCTTCAGGACTATATCTACCAATATCCTTGGGTATAGATACATCGCCTTCTGTATTAACCGGAAGATCATAGCCATTTACAACACGTACCCATGTTTGAAAAGCACGAGCTTGACGAAACGCACGCATAGCAATTTTCCACCATGAGTAGTTTGAGCCATCGAAGACTGGTGGTACGTTTATGGAGATAGAATTTCTGTCCATATTTAGATCGCTACAAACACAAACTTATAAGGTCTTTAATGTGTTTGCATGCTCTGATACCAATTGAAAAAAAGGGGGTCTAACAACCACACCCAATATTTCGTTCGGCAATCTGAATAAAGAAACTCCAATATACTTTTAAGAGAATCAACTAGACAGTAAGACTCAATCTAATATAAAAGTATATCAAAAAGTTTATATCTCTGTTTCACATTGTAATCAGCAAATCAAATAGATAGAAATCCGCGAGCCTAATTATTATGTGAAACAACTTGGATGGTACCAAAGACCAATATCCAAGGATCAATCAATTTCAATCAATAACCAAAGGTTGGATTACCCAATTGATCGATTTAACGCACAACCTGTGATATTTCAATTATATAACAAAATATAATGCGGAAAAGAAATAACACAGACACCATAATTTTGTTAACGAGGAAAATTGCAAATGAAGAAAAACCCCGGGACCTAGTCCAGATTTTAACACCACACTGTATTAAGCCGCTACAGACACTAGCCTACTACCAATGAACTTCGGACTGGACTTTAGTTTAACCTTAATCAATCCCACACTGATTCAAGGTACAGTTGTGCTCCTTACGTCTTTAATCCAAGCAGGATACTACGGTTCATGGAGAAAGGAATCGATTTCAACAAACCTTCTAGGCTGATGATGTCGAACTAGAGCCTTTTGAATTTCAAGAGTTCTCAAAAAAATAGCTTTTATTTGCTGAACCTCCTTCCTTGTTTCCTTCAACTCTTCAAGAACACCAGAAAACTTCTGAGAATTTGAAGAAACAACTCTTGGCTTCCTCGCATTCCTTATTTTTCTTTTCAAAGTTGGAGGTAATGGAGATTTATCTTTTTCCTTCATGATTGATGGATTAACAATCATATTAACATCTTTTCCATCTGAAGACATGATGCTTGGAATATCCATATGCGTATGGAATTATGAGAGGAAATCACAATTTAAGCTCAACAAGCAGTCTTAAGATAAAAAAGAGTCTCAAGAGAAAGAAAAAGGAATGTAGGGTTAAATAACCTTTAAACAAAGAGGTTCGTACACACACAACTCTCAACCCTAAAGAGGGTAGAATTGTCGAGAATAACCCTCTTTTATTGATTAAACAGGGAAGTCTCTTTCAATATCAACTAGATATGAAAAGAAGGAAGAATTCCAAACTTACACAACATCAAAACTAAGAAGAGAGAAACAAAACTACTTAAAACAATTATCTTTTCCTAAAGCCTGAGGTATGCACAACCTTGTCTCTTTTGACCGGGCACATGAGACAAGATGCTCAAAACAACACAATCAAGTTGTGACGTGGTGAACAATAATCTGTCCACCATGACCTTTTTGAAGGGAATTCATAGAACCTTGTTTCACAGACATTTTAGATCGTACTCTTCTCTCTACATGTCTAATCTTTTCTTTGGAAACTAACTTCTTCGAAGTTGAGATGAATTTACATACCTCGGATGATCTTTGAAAAATTTTGAGCTTGTTTGCTAATCGACTTGCTCCTCGTTGAAGTTTGTTGACTTATCTTACTTTGTGTTTGTACTTGAAACACTTTGATAGTTCATGACCTTTGAGAGAACAATAATAACATGTCAACATTGAGGATGATCCAGACGCCATGGTTGTATAAGTTGCTAGACACATGGTGGAACCTGAAAAATCACACAAGGAGTTTCCTAGAGATAGGTCAATTTCTTCTTCCAGAACAGTTGAGGTTTCTTCTAAAAAAATATCAGGATTGATGTATGTATTGCTACAGTTATCAAAATCCATATTCTCACAAAAAAGTGCAACACCTGATTCTTCGTCTTCATTGGAATCATAATGATCAGACATTTGATCAAGAGTTGCAGCAAGACCTTTGTTCCCAGTGTATTTTCTACGATTCAGACACTCATTTGCAAAATGACCAAATCCTTTACACTTAAAGCACTGAGGCATGTCCTCATCATCAGTATCGTCAATATGCCTGTTTTTAGGAGGAACATGAGAATGAGGTTTAATTGATGACTTAGGTTTATCTCTAGAGAACCGTTTACTTCTCTTCAAAAGAAGGTCTCTAAACTGTCTTGTGATCAAAGAGACTGACTTGTCAAGATCTTCATCTGATGAATCAGCCTCAGAAAGATCATCTTTAGAGGTACAAACACTTTTACTTTTGTCAAGTAATTTAGTGTTCTTTTGTGCTTTGAAAGCAACATCCTTTCCGGATTTGGATGTATGCTCATGATCAAATATCTTTAACTTCCCAACCAGAGTAATTCTGGAAAGAGTTGCGAGGTTATTTCCTTCAACGATGTCATGCTTCTTAGAATCGTATCTGGCAGGCAACGATCTGAGAATTTTCATCACAATATCCCTTTTAGGAATAGTCTTACCCAATGCAAAAAATGCATTAACAATTTCAGACACTTTGTGATTAAACTCATCAAACGAATCTTCATCTGCCATACGAAGGTTTTCCCAATTGGAACATAGGTTTTAAGGCCTAGCTTTCTTTTCAGTGGTATTCCCTCCGAATATAGTTTCTAAGATATCCCAGGTTTCTTTAGACTTAGTGCACGTAATCACATGGTGCTGAAGATCTGGGGTAGTGGCATGTATGATAGCATTTAAGCCGTCATAATTTTTCTTTGCAGCAAGGATTTCTTCTGGACTATATATACCAATATCTTTGGGTATAGATACATCGCCTTTTGTATTAACTAGAGGATCATAGCCATTTACAACACGTACCCATTTTTGAAAATCATGAGCTTGAAGAAACGCACGCATAACAATTTAGCACCTGAGTAGTTTGAGCCATCGAAGATTGGTGGTACGTTTATGGAGATAGAATTTCTGTCCATATTCAGATCACTACAAACACATATTTATAAGGTCTTTAATGTGTTTGCCTGCTTTGATACCAATTGAAAAAGAGTTTTATATCTATGTTTCACAATGTAATCAGCAAATCAAACAGATAGAAATCCGCGATCCTGATTATTATGTGAAACAACTTGGATGGTACCAAAGACCAATATCCAAGGATCAATCAATTTCAATCAACAACCAAAGGTTGGATTACCCAATTGATCGATTCAACGCCCAACCTGTGATATTTCAATTATATAACAAAATATAATGCGAAAAAGAAATAACAGAGACACAAAAATATTTGTTAACGAGGAAAAAAGCAAATGCAGAAAACCCCAGGGACCTAGTCCAGATTTGAACACCACACTGTATTAAGCCACTACAGACACTAGCCTACTACCAATGAACTTCAGACTGGACTGTAGTTGAACCCTAATCAATCTCACACTGATTCAAAGTATAGTTGTGCTTCTTATGTCTCTGATCCCAGCAGGATACTACGCACTTGATTCCCTTAGTTGATCTCACCCACAACAAAGAGTTGCTACGACCTAAAGTCGAAGACTTGATAAACAAATCTGTCTCACACAGAAAAGTCTATAGATTGAATAAATTTGTCTCCCACAGAAATACCCAAGAGTATTTTGTTCCGTCTTTTGATAAATCAAGGTGAACATGAACCAATTAATAATCCGGTTTTATATTCCCGAAGAACAGCCTAGAATATCAATCACCTCACAATAATCTTAATCGTATGGAAACGAAACAAGATATTGTGGAATCACAAACGATGAGCCGAAGATGTTTGTGATTACTTTTTATCTTGCCTATCAGAGAAATTAATCTCGAGCAAATCTTAAAGAAGATAGTACCCAAACGATAGAATCGGGCAAGATCAGAACACGCAACTACAAAGAAAATAGTTGTGTCTGGCTTCACAATCCCAATGAAGTCTTTCAAGTCGTTAACCAACAAGGTTTGAGAAAAACCTAAGGTTAAAGGAGAATAGACTCCATCTTATGCAACTAGTATCACACAGGAGGTGTGGGGATTAATTTTCCCAGTTGCTAGAGTTCTCCTTTATATAGTTTTCAAATAAGGGTTTGCAATCTAAGTTACCTTAGTAACAAAGCATTCAATATTCACCGTTAGATGAAAAACCTGATTCACTCAAGCTAATATCTTTCAACCGTTAGATTGAGCTTAGCTTGTCATACACAAATGAAATGCACTTTTCATTTAGGTTTGAGTAACCGTACCTAAAGATGTACACCGGGTTGGCTCAATAATAATTAACCGAGGTTAGCCATATGATCACTCTCATATCAACCTTATTTATCTTAATCACAACTAGTTCAAATGACTCAAATGAAACTAGTTTAAGAGTCAATTGCTATATTCTCATAGAAGTATACAAGAACACAATTGAAGCAAAATCAGTTTGATTCACTTGAATCAATTCATGAACATTATAGCCACGGTTTGCATATAAATGTATTAGTTCATGAACACAACCAATTTTAGAACATTGTTCACTTAGGTACGCAAACAGGTACGCATACCTTAGTGACCAGACTGAGTTTGGGTTCGCCAGTATGCGAACGGGTACGCATACCTAAACATTTCCAAACTCCAGCAGAAATTCACGGACATGAACCTTACACCAGTACGCATACGGGTACGTACACTAAGGTTTCCAGATTTCCCAAACCAACAGGTACGCATACGGGTATGCATACTATGGTTCCCGGACATGGATTACATATATGCAAGTATGCATACTATGTGTAAAATCCAATTGTTCTAAGCTCTATTTCAATCATTGAAACATTCTCGGAAGACGGGAATAGTTGTCTCACACAAACTATTAGCTTCAAAGCAATTTTCAAGTGATCGAATAATCAATACGAAACATTCCGAGTCCCCATCAAATGATTGTATTGCACAAATCATGTAAGATGTTACAAGGCGATTTTCACATGATCATCTTTTGACTTGCGTCAAGAATATAAGATAAACTTGGTTGAAGCGAAAGCTTACCAACACATATTTCGAGAAATATGTAAGCGAGTAAAACTCAACTCGAATTCTCAAATATGTATAAACAAAAACCATATCGTAAAATGACTTATGTCTCAATATAGGAGATAGAGTAGAAATAAACTTTCCAAGTGATAGATGAGTTTCATTCTCCACATATCTTTTGTTGATGAAGTTCCACAAGCTCTCCTTAGTAGTTCTTCGTCTTCAATGATGAACGTCGTGGAGTCTAATGCTAAACTACATAATCTATCCTAGTCTGAGACATCACTATAAGTAGACTAGAAATCAAGACTTATAGTTTTGATCACTAACATTGACAAACAAGCTTGAGATAGCAACCCTTGTGAGTTCGACCGAGCAGTGCTCTAACAGTAATGACACACTACAACCAATCAGAAGATGACACCACAGACCAGACAGCTAGACAATGATGACATGGCATATAAAAGACAGACTGTCACTCATACTGACAAGGTGTTACACATACTGCAATTATTATCATTATCGATTCATATAAATACAATAAGAAATTGAACAAAGAACTTTCTAATAACCTAAAACAAAAATTTAACAAAGGACTCTGTGAAGGATCTAAAAATACCAAAATTGGAACTTATACAAACAAAATTACATAAAAATCAAAAATTTCTTATAAAGATACATATTCAGTTTCAATTTCTGGAAAAAAAAAGATGATACATCAATCCCTCTTTTTAAAAAGGATAATCCTCCAATTAACTTCAATAATGGTCACCCATTTTTGTTTCTTACATCATTAATCAAATTATAATTTGATAAAGAATCAGAAAACAATTTCCAGAGGATTGAGCTTTATTTTCTTCCTGTTAGATGATCCATAAAGAGTGTTATTCTTCAACTTCTTTGACAATCGATTGAGTCCTAGCCGGATTGATTCATGTTGGGAATGCTCTGTAACTTTGTTTGACACGATAAGAACGAGAGGAGACGAAAGTCTCCTTATTTTGAGTAATTATGTTTTTCTTATAAGCAGTTGGTATTTTTCGTTTATCAAAACCATAAAGGGAGAAATCCGGTTGAATAAAGGATGTGTCAAATAAGGAAGAGGGGGGCCGCATACTTTGAGTATGCGGCCCAACCACATCGTAGCCAGGGCGTCTTACGAGTGAATGTAACTCAAATAAGAAGAATAGAGTTTTTCCCCGAACATTGGGTTTCTCCTATATCATTAATACTAAAAAATATATTGTGTTATTTATGTATTTTGTTGTTTACTAATCATTTGTTTTAATTCGGCAAAGAAGAGGTCAGAAGCTGATCAAGGAGAAGAAGGAAGAAACCGATGTTGGTTAGATTGTAATGATCTAATCCATATTTACACCATATTACTTATTACTATTAGCGGTAGTAGAAGAGGCTAATGAAGCTATCCGTTTGTCTCACAATGAAGAAATTGTAACTCCTATTGTTTTCAAATTTTCTTCTATAGCTAGATTCTGCTTAATGCTCTCTTCTCGTTCGTGCGATAGGGTGCTCGTTTGTGCATTATTGTTAAGTACACTCGCACTATTTTCTCGGGGCTTACTCGGTGGTGGCCCAGTTGCTCGATAAGTGAATATTTATTACCAATTCATGAAATTCAGCTGAGAAACAGTCATGAAATGGAGTAATAAAATAAATTGAGTATCTATTACTAATCCATGGAATCCAGCTGAGGATCAACCATGGAACGGAGTAATGAGATAAATAGATTATTTTCTAGGAATTCAATTGATGAATGACATACTAGAATTAATCTATGAATTGTTCTATACTAGCATGCGATATGTCTAGGAGCGGGTTTATTCGATAGTTGAGGTATGAGATAATCGAAGCCTCATACTCGTTCTGAATATTGGGGGTGTATAGTCAGGGAACAACAAACAACGTGACGTCCTGAAGACCTTAAGCAATCTATACTAGCATGCAATATGTCTAGGATCCATACAAGAGAATTAATTAAGAAAAGCATACAGAATTGATATTCAAACAATGTAATTTAGGCTCCTATCAAATTCCCCACACTTGGACTTTGCTAGTCCTCGAGCAAACTAAAATACAACAACTCCATTTCATTGAGGTTACGGTTACACTTAGCATGTATAACAAGTCTTTAAACCCCTAGGTGTCCCTAGTGGATGAGTTATAGTCTTGTGAGGGTTTATTAGAGATGTACCCACAAAACCTTACTCCAACTCGTAACTATTTCTGAACGATAGAGGATAAACACTAGATAGGCTATTTAGTTGGCATTTAATCCCAACTCAGCTGAAACATACCTCATTGTCGAAAAAAAATTCTATCTACTTAAAAAGGCTAGTATTCATTCTAAATTATTCAAAAATCTCTAAAGTTAGAGTTTTGTATACGTAAAAAAAAATTATTATGGAACCCTACCCCAACACTTAAATCAAACATTATCCTCAATGTCTCAAACCATTGCAAAAAGAATAAGAGGAATACTTGAAAAAGACAAGAAAGTAAGAATTGGAATTGTTCAACTGATTGACTCATACGAGTAACACTCAAAATAGATTCCCCATTTATCAACAATCTGAAAATTTGGGGATCCACCAACAAAACAATCTGAAAATATAGCAATAGCTTCACAAGAATATTAATAAATAGTGGGAAAAGAAAAATTATCATCCCACGAGAGTCACCTCCACACTTAGTCTCTATTACACTCTGAAGTGTATACAAAACATAAGTGGAAGGAAATTCTATTTGAAAAGACGAGGGTACCCAAATATACCTCAATCTATAAAAAATCCACCTATAAGTCCTTTCTTCGGAAGTGATTGTCTATGGACTGAGTCGAGACAATACAACCAATCGCCTCACACTTCGTGTAATCGTCTATGGATTCAAGATCGAGACAATACAACAACGAAGTATGATTACTTGATAAAAGGTTCGGACTTAACCAAACACAATAGGATTGCTATCAAGTAAATAGGAATTAACGTTTGTGTATTTTACTTCTAATTATAACAAAACAATTATAATTGCGGAAATAGAAAAGTAAAAGACACAACAAGATTTTGTTAACGAGGATACCGCAAATGCAGAAAAACCCCGGGACCTTGTCTAGAATTGAATACTCTCAGAATTAAGCCTCTATACAAAATCTAAACCAACTTCGTATAGTTGAGACCAAGCAACTAAACCTATAGTTCACTTAGTTCCGTTTGTATCCCTGCGCCTCCAACTTGCAATAAGTCACGCACTAGGAACAATTCCTTTGGTTTGTATTCCAAACAGTAAAGGAACAACAAATCTGTTCGGTAACAACTTTTTTCAAACAAGTGATATGAGTTTGACAAAAGGCTCTTCCGTTTATCCCAATAAAATCTTTTGTCAGGTCCTTAGATCTATCTTTTCAACAACTACCAAAGTAATTGTTATGATTATGCAATCAATACTTTTAATCACAAAGAATTGTATTGATGCCGATCTACTCAACTAATTAATTAAATCTATCACAAAGATAAAACGATTATAGTTGGATCCTTTTTCCAGCCGAAACAAGATTATCACAAGACGTCTTTAGATCTACAAACAATCTAAAGATCCCCGTCGAAACTTCGATCTAGTTTGAGTGAATCTTATATCAGAAGAGAAGATTCTCAAGCATGAACAAACTATGTGCAATCAAGTTCAACCACCGTTAGTCAATCAAATCAATCGAAAACTAATAATAAACTATAATTATCTAGTTTCCCACCAACTGTACTAATAGAGCTTCTCAATCCCAAAGAAGTCTTTAAACCGCGCGGTCGTAAGAGATTTCGCCTAATTAGGGTACTTTCCTCTCCGAATAGGCGGCTCCACCAGTAACAACACAACTAGGTAGTTTTGCTGGCTCTAAGGATTAGTTTGCTAGAAATGCAAACTTCAGTATTTATAAACAAGGAAGTTTGGACACCAAGGAATTTCAAAAACCGAATATACTCAAAGATATGCAATAAATTCCAAATTCGGTTTTCATAATTCCTGGAAATTCTTTGTCCAATTAATGACCAAAATCTCAGTAGAAAATCTCCAACTAGTAAATGCACATTACTAATTTTTATTTTCTAAGGATATGCATTTTAATTGCTGGAAATTAAAAGCATATAAAAACTAAAAACCTTAATTAAAAGATTCTCAATTTATTTCGATCTGGGATTCTCCTTTAGCTATTAAGGAATATCTTTGAACAATAAAAGATAAGAGTTATTGCACATGTTCAAAGTATATCGATATCTTTACTTTGTAAATCCTTTTTCATATTTACAATCTTGGAACCGATTTGCCACACTTCCAAACAAGTTTAGAATTGGTTCATCTGACTTCCAAGAACTATGTGATTGATTATCCTATCAAATCCCCATTAATGGGTTTCACGGTTCTACCTCAACATAAATTTTCGGTTCTACCTCCAAGTGGGTACTAGGATCGGTTACACTAGTTACCATAAAATGGCTAACCAAGTACTAGGATCGGTTACCACTTCTTATGGTAAAACTTGTGATCGATTGACCAAGTTATAGGATAGGTTACACTAACTTACTAAAACTTGTTAAACCTCTTACAAGGATCGATTACACTCTCTCTTGTGATCGGTCATACCTCTTACTAGGATCGGTTACCCAATGGCTAGTATTTAGTCACATCAAATTCAAGATATCGATCTTACCATCTTAGGTGATTACTTAAGATCGGTTTAACTAATAAAAGTCATACCAATAAAAAAATCAGGCCTTGTGAATAGTTTTACCAAGATATATAAATAAGTTATGATCGGTTATACTAAACACACATATTGGTAATTCAAAAGATTTGCAATGAATAACAAATACCAATAAGCCTAGAGATTTCCCTTTCGATTCACAAAACAAGTTTATGAATTTACTTCCTTTAAACGAATGTAAAAAATTGTTTCCTAGGACAAAATCTTCACCCATACCCATACATAATCACAATAGACTTCATACGATTATGTCGATGTCTCATATACGAAGTTCAAAAGATAGACGTTATACTTCGTATTGTAATTCCTTAACACTATATCCAACTAGAGTATAATCTTTCACAGCTTCGCAATTATGTTTTCAATATGCACAACTTGAAAGATACGTTAGGGAATGAAACAGTTCAAGTTAAATAATACTAACCTCAAGTGAAAGGATGATGTCGTCGTTGTGGCTCCTTACTTCTTCACATTCTTCAAGTCTTCACGTAATACTTGTAATGTCTAATATCCAAATACTTTTTAGCTAACCTATATAAAGTTGACTCTAGTAAATAATCAAGCGACTCTTTAAATGAGTTTTGGTTCACTAAAATATGACAACCAATCTGGACATACCAACGCTTGGTGGGTTAAACCTAGCTATGCTCTAATACTATTCGTTCCTCTTGGCAAACCTGCATGGTGTTAAACTCAAACAGATATGGCGGATACTTAGAAGCAAGAAAATCAGATAAAACTTTATAAGCACATAATTCCAACCCCAAATGAGGTACTTTCCTAAAAGATGGATTAGCAACTCTTTTTGAAACTACTACGTACTAGTTTGGGAGGATCATCATTAGATAGAGATTCATATAAAGGGTTAGACAAACCTTGCACAACCTCATGTATTACGGGATCCTCGATACTGCTGGACACTTCCACTCTCACATCACAAATATCATCATTATCACTCGAACTCTTGTTAATACATTCATTGGTTTCTTCTATAATCAAGTCCTCCTCATCGAAAAAGAAATCAGAATCTTCTATAAGAAAATTATCGTAATCCTTACGTTCTTCACAAGTTGATTTCTCATTCAAAGTATCGACTTTCTCTGAATTTGGGGTACGGTGCACAACATAAGTCTTACCATCAATAATTGTAGTGTTTCTAGACTCAGCTTCTTCCTTTTGAATAGGAGAATGATCATTAAAATCATGAGTTGAGCTAGTAGCACCATTATTATCAATAATTTCCAAAGGTTCATCATCCTCGGAATCTTCTTCTTGGGGCTCTTCTCCATTATCCATACGGCGGTTAACCTCCATATATATGGGCCTATAAATTGCTTGAAGAGTCTCTTCCGTTGCTCACTCTTCTTCCAACTGCTCATACTGCTTAAAGAGTTTCTTTATGTTCACACGTTTTCCGCTATTATTCACAATATGTTCTTTAGACGACGTCTCTTCCCGTTGAATGGGTGAAAGATCATAAATATGATCCGGAACAGGTCTAAATACACTATCATATGTTTCATTTGGTACGAAACTCGGAACGTTGGGAGTTGAGTTAATCTGGTTCCATTTACGTCGCAAACCCTTGACTTCTTCAAACATCTGCATGAAACTATTGGAAAGTATAAGAAGTATAACTATCCCCCCATCCTTGTCATTGCCCACTTACATAACCACCAAAAGGTTGTTGCAATGTATGAGAATAATCACAAGGTCTTGTAGAATAACCATCATACCAAAAGATTGGTTTTAATTGTATCCCAAGTATGGTTGGAAGTTATTGTAAAAGAGAGATTAAAAATCGGAATTATTACCATAGTACGTGTGGTCTTGTGAACCATATATGTTGTTCCCAAAAGGATGCATCTTGAAAAATTATACACACAACTCATTAAGAGACTTACCTCTTATTACCAATTATGCACACACTAAAATAACAATTATTTGTACCTAAAAATAAGATTCTAAACGAAACAAATTAATAAAAGTTTATGATGAAAACTAAATGCAAAAACAGAAAATTAAATAACAACTCAAACTATCGACTGCACCCCGGAAGAGACGCCAATTTTTGACGAGGTGTCAACTCGCGAATAATAATTTTCCTTACTTTTCTTACACTAATAAGTAGCACAATAATAAGCAGGTTCTTCCCAAGGGATAGTTGAGCTAATGTTGTCAATTCAATTTCTTAATGCGAATAATACAAGACAGATATTAATGCAAATATGAGGAGGAGAATGATCAAGGATTTCTTCTCGGTCACAAAATGTGAATCTTATTGATATAGCTAGTTTCTGCAAAGTATCATGTTACTAACAACCCTAGAATAATTAGTATGCTCAACTATTCCGTTAATATCTCCTAAGTTCACCGGATACGGAAGCGTTTGACCATCTGATTCTACTTGTCAAGTTTCCTAGAAGTACGGTCTCTAGGTGTGACTTAAACAAATGCGTTAAGTTTTATGAGATAAGATTGTTCCTAGTGATAAAATGAAAAGTATGAATTACTTACTAGTGTCAATTTCTACATATGGGTACTTAACAAAGTCCCATCATCAATACCCATATATCGCTACTTGTACTCGGAACATCTAGACAATTACGGGTCGATGAAGTCTTGAATTAGCAATGGAATCATCAAACAACCATTCAATTCTCAACTTAAATGATTGAGAAATAAATTCATAAACACTTTTAGCATGGTAGAGAATAAGCAATAAGAAGACAAATTGCAAGAAAACAGGCGCTTTTAAATATCAATACGAGTTCATGCCTGGACGTCGAAGTCTTCCCTAATCAATAATGCTTAGCTACTGGAGTTCATAAAGAATAACAAGAAACATAACAAAAACAAACAAACCAAATAGTTGCGGTGGAGTTGTGGATGTGAAGATGGACTGCGTGGCTTGTAGAATTGGCAGTAACGGGAACTTGACAACAGGATGGTAACAGAATTGCAGTGGCGATGTAGATCTGTTGCTGATAGTTTCCTGAAGTATGTTTCCTTGTGCTGTGTACTGGTGGTAGTATGCAGGTAGAGATGGAGTATGAGAAGGTGGAATAGATGATGGAGATGCAGGTGGGTATGCTAATGGATATGCTGTGAGATTTAGGTGATGTGAATGGATCTGGTGTAATGATTGGAGAGGAGCAGAGAGCTCCTCTCTGTTGGCTGTGAACAACAGTCGTGAGGGGTATGAGATGATATCATTTCTGCAGCTTTCTTCCCTTTTTATAACTCTCAAACTCCTGTGAATTCGAATCGGATTGAAACCCTCCTCCAATTTCTTCGTGACTTCTAAAAAATACACCTAAATCTCCTACCATCTTGACTTCTCGGCAAATCTTTAGTTATTCACCTGATCTTCAGGGCTTTGTACCAAGCCTAAACCCATGGCTCACCCAATGTTCTATATTGTATCAAAACCCAATAGGCCCACAAATCCTTGACCTGATACCTAATTCTCTGCCCCATGTTGGTGTCAAAAACAATCACTAGCCACTGTGAGTTACTCCTCGTACCTTGGAGCTGTAGATTGGTCAAGTTCGCTGGTATCGATCACAATATTCACAAAGGGAAAAATATCGTTTGGTCATTTTTTAGGTGGTCCTATGCCAGTTTAGTGCTTTGGGAAAACGCCTTTACTGTTTGGTCCATAATTATTTAAAAATATAAAACAGACAAAAATACCCTTCCTGTTAATTTTTACTTATTTTCTTGTAGCAGTTCATTCTGTGTGATGAACCATCAAAGTTCATTCTTACTAATGAAAACCTAATAAAAACCAAATTAAATCACATATGAATGAACTTCATTATTTCATTAAAATTCTACAAAAATTTCGTTATTAAGAAAAAAGTCAGAGTTCATTTCTGGAATGAACTCCTGATTAAAACCTTTATAAACCAGAGTTCATTTCTGGAATGAACTCCTGATAAAAACCTAT
>JAJJMB010002020.1:15067673-15143061 GCA_023531105.1 Papaver atlanticum | reverse complement strand
ATAAATACAATATCAATATCAAATCATATTTTTATAAACACAATATCCAATCATATTTTTTATTTCTTATACAAACACAATATCAATATCAAATCATATTTTTTTATAAACACAATATCAAATCATATTTTCTAAATAATTTTTTATTTATTATCAAATAAACAAATATTACATATATAAATACAATATGAAATCATACTACTAAGACAAACAAATCATATACACAATATGGCTTCTAATCTTAAAGGTGTTAAAAAATCAACAATGACTGATGAAATTCGTAGAGCATTATGCAAGCACAACAAGGATAATCCAACTGTCACTCAAAAGCAATTGCAGGAATGAGTTCCTAATAACTACTATTTGCAAGTGAGTCAAGGGACGATATCAAATACGATTAAGCGGTCTTAAGAGTACCTCTGTCTTGCTCCTGAAAGAGGTGATGTTAAGCGACACAAACCTGCAAAATTTCCTGATCTAGAAAAAGCACTCTATGAGTGGATTCTTCAATATCAAGGAAATGTAAATATGACGGGAGAGCTAATCACCCAAAAGGAAAAAAAGTTCTTAAGGATATGTATTCTCAAGACACTTCAAACTTTACTTTTTCTATAAGTTGGCTTGGAAAGTTCAAATCAAGATATGGAATTAAAAAAAAATCGTCGCTTTGGAGAAAGTGGATCAGTTGATATGGAGGGGATGGAGGACAAATTAAAATCCATAACAGACAAAGTGGATCCGTTTGAAATGAAAGACGTCTTCAATATGGATGAAACAGGCTTGTCTTTTGTTTATTTTTATTTAGTTCTTTAGTGATGTAATAATTTAAATATTTTAATCTTAAGCAGGTTTGTTTTTTAGACTTCAACCAGATCATTCTCTTGCAACAAAGCAGATTGAAGGGAAAAAACAAGATAAGGAAAGACTAACTATTGTTATTTGTTATAATAAAGACGGTTCAGAGAAAATTCCTTTATGGATTATAGGAAAATATGCTAAACCAAGGTGCTTGAAGAATATAAACTTGAAAAGTTTGAACTGTGAATATTGTGCTAATAAACGAGCATGGATGACTGGTGCTCTATTTGAAGAATATGTTCGACAACTCGATAAAAAAATGGCTGCAAGAAAAGTTCTCCTGATTGTGGGTAATTTCCTTGCTCATCCAAAAACTATTGAAGGACTGCAAAATGTTGAAATTTTTTTTTTTTGCCACCAAACACAACTTCAAAAATTCAACCTTGTGATGCAGGGATTATACAAGCTTTTAAAATGCATTATCGTCGTAGATTTTTATAGAGATCTTTTGGAAGGCTATGAATTAGGGGCGTCAAATCCAGAAAAAATAAATGTGTTAGATGCAATGAGTCTTGCAATTTCGGCATGGACTATCAATATTCGTACAAGTACACTTGCAAACTGCTTTCGTCATTGTAAACTTCGATCAACAGATAACATAAGTTTAGAAAATTTGGATGAACATACAGACAGTGAAATTCCTCAAGACTTGCAAAATTTGATCGAGAAGTTGGGCTATCGCAATTCAATGAATGTCGAAGATGTCCTAAATTATCCGGAAGAAAATAAAGTTACACAGTTGTTGACTGATGAAGAAATAATCGAGAACGTTATGGGAACTGATAAAGATGTGGAAGAAGATGATGAAAGTTCTACAATAGATCCCCCTTCACGAAACGAGACTATTAAAGCGAAATTCACATTGAATAATTTTTCGCTGAGTTATGAGAAAAGAACACCAAAAATTCTCACAATGATAAGAACAACTAGAGATGAAATTCGATGCGATGTTGATTTTAGCAAAAAATATAAGAGAATTAAATCATTTGTCAAAAAGTTTTCATAAATCATTAATGTATTGAATACATACATACATACATACATACATATATATATATATATATATATATATATATATATATATATATATTTCATATGAGGTCTACATAGGTAATCAAAAATGTATTATCTTATAATTTTAACGAATTATTAATTTAGCACATTGTCCCCGGCTCGGGACCGGACAAAAATATTATTTAAGAGAATTTATTAAATAATCGAGTATTAATTAAAAGAGTTTCTACTGTATAAAGCCTATAATGTGATGTGCTATACCACATCTTCTGATGCGAAAAGGAAAAGTGACTAAAGAAATATGACTGAAGCTAATTGTGTCCTAATAGCAATACAACTGAAACCTGAATGAGAGCATTTTGCAAACTCCTAATTCAGCTATAAGCTATCGACTTACAATATATGATTTCACTAATAAAAAATGTGCTCTAATTACAGACATAAGTGTTACGACAAAGTAAGAGGAACTTTCGACAACAAATTAATTAGTGCAAATTGGAAAAGGAAGGTTTTAAAGACTGACCAAATATACATCCTATAGACCACGTATAGACATCACACGAGTGATTGTTCAATCCCAAAGCTCTATACCAATCTCCCAGCTAAAACTTAAAATCTGCTCCCCTTTTATCTAGTAGAACAGTTTAATTCATTACTAATATTCAATTGAACACATATTTGCAATTGATGAATCAATTGTCTTGATTTCAGACATCTGAACACCGACACTGTATTTAAAAGAGACAAAGACACAATAACTGTAATGACACACTACAACCAATCAGAAGATGACACCACAGACCAGACAGCTAGACAATGCTGACATGGCAGATAAAAGAAAGAATGTCACTCATATTGACAGGGTGTCACATATACTGAAATTATCCCCCCTCAAGTTGAAGGTGTGATGGAGGAAAAACCTTCAACTTGTACCTTAATAAATCAAACCTTTCCCTGCAAGTCTTTTAGTGAATATGTCTACAACCTGTTGAAATGTAGAGATATAGTGAACATGACAGAGCTTTGCTTGTACAAGCTCCCTGATGAAGTAAAAATACAGTGCTAGATGCTTCATCTTGCTATGAAAAATAGGTTTGGAGGACAAGGAGATTGCACTGACATTGTCACAATGAATAGTAGGTGGCAGTGGAAGAAATATGTGCAAATCTCTAAGCAAATTACATAACCAGACAACCTTAGCTGCAGACCGAGAAAGGCTTCTATACTCAGCTTATGTGGAGCTTCTAGCAACAGTGGATTGTCTCTTGCTAGACCATGAAATTGGATTAGATCCAAAGAAAATGCAATAAACCCTAGTACTTTTTATAGAATCTGGGTCACCTGCCCAATCAGCATCACTAAAGCCATGAACAGCTAGAAGTCCTTTGGAGAAGAGTATCCCATAATCAATAGTGCCCTTAATATACCTCAGAATTCTCTTAGCTGCCATAAAATATACATCAGTTAGAGTCTGCATGTGTTGACACACTTGATTGACATCATAGCTTATCTCAGGTCTTGTCCAAGTAAAATATTGCAAAGCTCCAACTAAGGACCTGAATTAGGTTGGATTGGATGGTTGTTTGACATCAGAAGCACTGAGTTTATAACCAACAGGAACTAGAGAAGAGAAAATCTTGGCACCTGAAATATCTGTTCTATCAAGAAGATTAAGAGCATACTTGGTTTGTGACAAAAAAAATACCAGAAGCATTCCTCTTAACCTAAAGACCCAAGAAGTAATGTAATGCCCCTAAGTCTTTGACAGGAAAGTGAGTACCTAGAAGAGTAATAAACTCACTACAGTAGGCTTTATCATTCCCGGTGATGAGAATATCATCCACATAAACCAGAATAATAGTTTTTCTAGTACCAACTTTCTGAACAAACAATGATGTATCAGCTGCAAAAGATTTGAAATTGTAAGATAATAATACATTGTGAAGTTTTTCATACCAGGCTCTGGGTGTCTGTTTAAGGCCATATATGGATTTGTGAAGTCTGCAAACATGATTTGGTCTTTCTGGATCAACAAATCCTGGAGACTGAACCATATAAACCTCTTCTTGTAGATCTCCATGCAGAAATGCATTGCTGATGTCAAGTTTAGAAATATGCAAGTCAAAATGAACTGCTAAGGATAAAAGAATTCTGATAGTTATGGGTTTAGCAACTGGTAAATGTTTCAGTGTAGTCAAGTCCTTCCTTTGGATGATACCCCTTAGCCACCAATCTGGATTTTAATCTTTTTATAGTGCCATCTGGATTTTGTTTAACCTTAAACACCCATTTACAGCCTACCAAGTTCGGAGATGGATGTGGTGCTTCAAGAGTCCATTTACTAGCATTCTTGTGGGCAGTAACCTCACCAACCATAGAGAATCTCCATTTTGGAATTTTATTTGCCTGAGTGAAACATGTTAGTGTAGTAGATGGAGCTAGCTAGCTGAGTAGCTGAGTAGTAATGTTGGAATTTTAGCTTGATCCAGATCTTCTTGTGTGAGAAACTTTGGTGAACAAAGTATAGATTCATCCAAGAAACCAGAAACTTTGTATCTTTTCAGTAGAGGAAAAATCAAACTCTTCCAGATTAAGAAATTATCATCTTTGAGTTTTTATTAGATGATGTTGGAGATTTGATTAAATGGAATGGTGGAGATTCTTGATTCATACTTGTTTGTACCCAAAAATATTTCCAGGCACTAAACACGATGATTTCGGTGATGATGATGAAAATTAAGGTTAATAACACAAATCAAGCATAAAGATAATAGACACAAATTTAACGTGGTTCGGCATGGTTTGCCTACATCCACGGACGAATCCCCGTAGGGAGAGATATTTTATTGATGTATGGGTTACAATGATTTCTGTTCCCTTTTTAGGGTTTGCTGGTGTATTTTTCTCTATCAGGGCGTCCTCTTTTTAGGGTTATATTTCCCCTCTATTTATACAGTTCAATATCTGGGTTAAAACCTAATTTCGAGATAAACTTTCTCTGCAAGTAACTTGACTTGGAAGACATCTGGAATGTTCTAAAACTTTCTCTGCAGCTTGGTCAGCAAGTCATCCAGAAACTTCCACAATCTTCTTCCAGGGTTTTCGCACTGGATCGGTAGAAACGGGCCAAACTGGCACGGGCCTGTGGGTTTGACCAATGACCTTGACTTTGACTGGAAGGGTTGACTTTTGCCATTGATTGTGAAGATCGGTCTTTGAATAGCAGGACTTGCTGGCAGACTGGCTTGACTGGTTGACAGGCATAACGGGTGATGGGTGTCGTTGGCTCAACAAATTAATAATCTTATTTCCACACAATTAACTGGTAATATAATGGAGGTAAGGATCTTTCCCATGAAGAGCAGTGAGTTTTAGTTGTCAAAGTGTCACAAAGGGGGGTTTTGTTTAGAATTTGAACAAAATAAATAATCAAAGCAAATAAAGTTGTATTGTAATCAATGGAGAGAGATATGATCGAGGAATCCTTCTTTGTTAATAAACCGTCAATGAGTTATTATAGTTGCCTACTCGTTGTTGATCATAGATTATCACCAACCATGGAATAATAGCTAGATCAGTGTTATCCCCTAAATTCCTTATATCACTGGATACGACAGTTCTCGCCTATCAGATTCTATTCGTCTAAACCACCCAGTAGTAGATCACTCAAGGTGTAATTTGGTCGAATGCTTTATCTTTTGTGAATTTATAGGTTGATCCTACTAGTTAGACTCTTAGATCAAGGTCCACTTTTTAGTGTTGTTTATACACACAATCACTCCACAGAATCCCTCTGCAAGGTTTTATGTTCTCTACTTGTGTACAAGTTATTCGACGATTACTTATCTCCTAACTCAATACTAGCAATAGATTAAATCAACAAATCAATTTAGTTGGCCACCTAAACAATCTATCAATCAATCATAAATATTCATTATAACATAAACAAACGATAATCATATGAAAAACTTCAAAGTAGATTAATATAATAACTCAAATCTTGTTTACAACTTAGAATTCATCTCAATCAATAGGTGTTTAGCTACCCATGGATGTAGAAACATCCATGATATACATATGATAAAAGTAAAGAGATAACGTTACGATTGAGAATCACTCTGTGTGATGTTTCTTCTCTCCAAGCCTTACAATTTCGTGATCCCTTCATGTCATATCATTTTACATAACCTAATACCTTTTTATAGGTTTACATTGTTTGGTCTTCACGTCTTTAGTTCGGTTCAAAAACCCGACCCGAAAATACGAAATAACGACCCCAAACGTGACCTTAGGCCTTCACAAGTACGTAAACCACAAAATAGAGGGGCTAAGTATGCATACCCATATGCATACTGGAAAGTCCAGCAGAAATTTTCGGAATTTAGGTATGCGTACCCGTTTGCATACTTCACTGTCTTCTGTATTCGATAAAAGCTCGTTTTAGCCACAACTTCTTCGTCCGAACTCGGAATGACCTCATTCTTTTTTGCATTCTTTTCATATTTCAATTATATTCAAGATGGTGATGATAAATAATTAATTTGAATGAGTTAAGATCGATCTTCGGCCATTCTCTTGATTTTGAGTGTTTTGCTCCTTTTCGTTGCACTTCTTCCACTTCTCTTGGAATTGGGCACTTGGATACTTGGAATATTTATCTTCCTAGCTCTTTTCAGCACTTTGTAGCTCCTTTTTGTATGATTCATCTAATAGAGGCAAATAAGAGAAAACAAGAGTAACAATACAAAAATATGCAAGAATAATAGCTAAAACAAGTATGGAATGGACACTAAAATCATATGAATTATCCACTTATCAAATTCCCCACCACTTAGATTTTGCTAGTCCTCGAGAAAACTAAACAAAACTAATCCTAAATACAACAACTCCATGTCGTTGAGAAAACCGTTGCACTTAGATAATGCAACATGCCTTTAAACCCCTAGGTATCCCTAGTGGACGAGTTATAGTCTCGTGAGGGCTTACGAGAGGTATACCCACAAAACCTACTCCAATTACTCTCCTTGGAAGAACCACTAAGGATAGACACAAAGTACTAAGCCATATAATTAGCTTGCATATGTTCTTTAGCTGCAAACATCCCACATACATTCCAATCATCACACATAAGCAATTACTTACGTGTGACATTCAACCTGATTGCAAAACTCTACTAAGATAGTCATCGTACTTGTTGCAACGTTTTCCACAACGCTCGCATAATGAAATCACATGGATAGATAAGAAAATGAAAATAGAAAAGTGAAGTGTGCAAATGTTAACTAGAGTGAAAGATGTTACCCACAATACTTGTATCAATGTCGTCAAAGGATTCTTATTTATAGCGCAATAGTTGAGAGAAGCACCCCATTTAACTTGACCACATGATTAGATACTCTAAACGCATGTTTCCTTTCAGCAAGTATGTGATAGTTGCCTTGGATCCTGCATTCCACGCTTGTTTAGGCGACGGAGACATGGACATCGTTTCACACATACTGCTATCTAAGCGTCAAGAACCTCATCAATAGTCTTTTTGACTTGCTATATAATGATGATAGGTTTTTTATTTTCATCGACTACATGATTAGATATTCTAAGAGCATGTTCCTTTTCATCAAAAACGTGATAGTTGCCTTGGATCCCGCGTTCCACGCTTGTTTAGGCGACGGAGACAGGGACAACGTTTCACACGTATTGCCATCCATGTGTCGATAAATGAAGAGGAACCTTATATATATATTATTTTTTTCTTTTCGGCTCACTCTTTATGAGTGTAATACAATTATCTATGGGGCTTTTATATACTCAACCAATGATTACCTTGCTACAACATCCACGGTAGTATCAGGATCCCACCAAATCACTTTAGAAAAACATAAAAAAATAAAAAGAAAGTGATTCAGTAATGATTAATTACGAGGATGAATCTTTCAAACGACTACCATGCCATTTCTAGTATCTGAGTTTCGCATTCAATTATGAACGTTTATATATTTAAGGATTTTAGAACGATAAATTGGAACTCAATCTATAGCCATAAGAACTGTTTCAACCTAAAAAGGTTTAGAGTGTCATCCTAAATAGCTCATAATTAACTCCAAAAGATGAAGTCTCAAGAATGCAAGAAATCAAAGAGTATGATTCTTTTTTTCTTTTTTTTCTTTTTTTAATGTGTATATGCAAATAGTACGATACTAAATGCTCCCCCACACTTAAACTCAACATTGTCCTCAATGTTCAAAACCGGAAATTCTGATTTCCGACATAACAGCCCTGAAAAACTAAAAAACTGTACCAATGGGTGGGGAACTAGGAAAAACATCCTAAACAAAAGTTGTCGCCTATGTCTTTTCTATAACCTGTCAAAAGGGCACAGTGTTTCGATAAACGGTCTGACTGTTATGGACTGATTGACATGCAATCTGAAAAAGTTCTTGAAAAATACCGAAACTCAAATGTCCAGGCCTATCGCTCCAATTTAACAGACTCTGAATTCATATTTTATTTTTGGAAAAGAAAGGTGAGTCTGTCTTCTTTAAAAGTTGGGGTCAAACACTCAAATTGGACTTCGTATGAAGTCTTGAGATCTGTTTTCATGACAAGTGCGCAGTTAAAAAAATTCTGACGAGAATAGTTTCGTCAAAACTTTCATTATAGATATAGGACTTTGTAAAATTTAAGATGGGAATGCATGATATGATATGCAAAACTAAGAAAACTAAAAACAAAAGGGATAAAGATACAAAACCGATGGGTTGCCTCCCACGCTGCGCTTGGTTTAACGTCCTAAGCTTGACTTGGCATTCTTTCAGTTACTCCTCCAGAGGGAGTTAATTACGAAATTCTTGCACATCCATATCCACATAAGCAATGCTTTCATTATATGGCTTCAATCTATGTCCGTTCACCTTTAAATTTGTTCCATCTCTAAGACTGGAAATTTCAACTGTGCCATGAGAATAAACATTAGTAACAACATATGGTCCAATCCATCTGGACCTTAGCTTACCAGAAAATAGTTTAAGCCGAGAATAAAATAAAATAACTTTTTTCCCCACAACAAAATTCTTTCGAGAAATCATCTTGTTGTGGAAAAGTTTCGTCTTCTCCTTGTAATACGAGAACTCATTAAGTTGTAACTTCCTTTGTTTCCCCGCATTGTCATAATCTATGTTGCACATCTTTATCGCCCAATATGCCTTGTTTCAAGTTCAACCGGAAGATGACAAGCTTTGCCATAAACCAACTGATATGGAAACATACCAATCGGTGTTTTGTACGCCGTTCTATATGCCCAAAGTGCATCATTAAGCCTATAACTACAATCTTTCCGTGTAGTGTTTACGGTTTTCTCAAGAATGGATTTAATCTCACGGTTTGAGATTTTGGCTTGACCACTAGTTTGTGGGTGATACGGCGTACCAACCTTGTGTGTTATGTTGTACTTCTTGAGTAGAGCATGGAAGGATTTCTGAAAATGTGAGCCTCCGTCACTGATAACCACTCTTGGTGTACCATGTCTAGAAAAAATATATTCCTTTACAAACTCACAAACAACTTGAGAATCATTAGTAAGGGTGGATTTAGCTTCCACCCATTTCGAAACATAATCCAAAGCAAGAAGTATATAAAATTTTCCATTAGAATTGACAAAAGGACCCATAAAATAAATTCCCCACACATCAAATACTTCAACAACAAGAATTGGTGTGAGTAGCTGTAACAGACCAAAAAAATTCCTTCCAACGGGTTGGATTTCAACCCAAATAGCAAGGTAAAACCCCGGTATGTCACTTGAAAACAAATAAAAAGAAAAGAAAAAAAATATATACATTCATTCCATATTTTCATCCAAAACCCCAAGCAAACCAAATTATCCTCTTAAAGCAACACCCATTAATGAACATCGTCCAAGTGCATGTAAAGTTGAATACAAAAACAAAAAGTTTCAGAGTGATAATAATACATAAAATGAATTTGCAACCACAACTACTAGCTTTTGCTCAGACGCTTCGAGCGGCAAGCTCTTCCCAAGCTTACTGCCTCGACCTCACTTCGTACATTGTAGAAAAACAAAACAAAACAAAACAAAACAGGGTGAGCCACAACTCAATAGGGGATATAACATTTTAATGCGTAATGTCGGCTTAAAGTATAAAAGTGTAGACAAAAGCAACAACTATAATATTTTACAAAATGTAAATATTTAAACAATCAGGCGATAAGTCACTCTACTATTCCTTTGGCGAATATCGTCAGGGTAGTCCGATACCGGCCACCGTTATCAAACAAACGGTCTTCCGGATTGCCATCCATAGATGGGGTGCCAATTAAGGCCTAACGGTCCTATAGTAGAGTCGTTTATCCCGCAAAACTCATGGCTATAAGCTCAAACAAATACTATAGAATCCAAAGATAGCTTTCGCAAATACTTCCAGGAAACACCTTTGAGAGCATAATATACTTTAAAGCAGAAATTGAACAACACAACGTACAATATATCAAACTCAAATAAGTAGAACTCAGAGCCAATTCAAAGTTGTCCAGAGGAAGTAAACAACACTTATCAAGATGCCAAACCATAAGCATATGTCCAATACATTTCAAATGCCAAGATTGAAGATAATCATTCATAAATGGTGATATAAATTGCAATCCAAAGTAGGTGGTGATACTGCCCATGACAAGGTGAATACAAGTATTTATAATGACAAAAGTGTACCATGAAAATCATAAAATTAGAGATATGTTCGAGTGCTTATATTTCAGTATTCAAACAAAATTCATTAGGCGACGCAATTTAGCAAACTTGGCCTCGTTAGAAACTAGGGACGACCCTCTATCCCATAAAAGTTATAGACAACACTAACTAGGTTAATAGCTATGTAAAAATGTCCAGACAAAACACGACAGAAATCATATTCCTCTGGAATTTCAGTTTTGGTATTTCTTAATCAAAAATTTGTACATAATCCATTATGCAACGGAATTCAGTAAATTTGGTTTCTTTGGAAAGCTAAGGAAGTCTTCTTTAAGATAAAAATGATTAGAAAAAATAAATAGTTTCATATCTATGCCCAAAAGCCTCTAGCAAACAGGACAGCAAATCACATTTTAAGAAATTGCAGTTTTGATAGTCCATAATCTAAAATTCATACAAAAATCATTAAGAGATGGAATAAGGAAAATTTAGTTTCATTAGAAATCTGAAAAGGTTCTCTTTAATATAAAAATGACAAGAAAAATCAATAAGGTAAGAATCTGTGTTGAAAAGTCTCGATAAAAAAGGACATGGATGACATTTTCAGGAAATTGCAGTTTCGGTAGTGTTCATTCAAAAATTCGTACATAATCCATTATGCAACGGAATTCAGTAAATTTGGTATCATTGGAAATCTAAGAAAACGCTCTTTAAAACAAAAATGATAATCTACAATAAATAATTTTATAGCTATGCCGATTAGTCTCTACAAAACAGGACAGCTGCACAAAGTTCAGAAATTTCCAGTTTCGTATGTCTCTAATAGAAAATTCGTGTAAAATTTATTAGGTAATGGATTTCAGCAAATTTGGTCTTGTTGAAAATCTGAGAAGTGCCTCTATAACATAAAAATGATAATAAAAGTAATAAGATGCATATCCATTTTGAAAAGTCTCAATAGAACAGGACCAAAATTACGTTTTCAGAAATTTGAGGTTCTTTTCACAAACATGCTATGGGCTATCTTTCAAACTAAGTTGGGGTTTCGAATTTTTGGTGAAATCAGAACTTAGATAAATTCAAATCATCCCTAATCTTCAAGAAGGAAATATAGTATCTTCTTATATTGTAAATCTTACAAACCATTCAAAAACCAACACGAAATCATAGATTTTGAACTAAGTTGGGGCAAGTATCAATCACACCACTTTGAATAGTTTTCTCTCAATCTATAGGAAATACTTCAACAATTTCACAATAGAATCAAGTTAAAATGAAGCAACAAAAACCCTTTTCTTATTTTTCAACAAACATGCTTTGTAAAAGAAAATCACCAAACTTATGATTAGAAATCAAGTTGTACAAATTGAAAATTAAATAAATTCGGGTGAGAAAACCCCCTACCTGAACTTCCATTTAAGGATCGGTGAAGTATAATCCAAGGGAGAATGAACCTTGTTCTTATTTTGGTTTCAGTTAAGTAAGGAGAATAAAACGAAGACAATGAACAAATGCAGAATCAGAAAGAAAGCTACAAATTTTGGTTTTTAAGGAAATTTATTTTCTTTTAATCTCTCTTAAAACACGTGTCTTTAATGTTCAAGATTTTTAGAGTTTTCCATGGTTTCCACTAACCATGCACTCTATTGCTACTAAGGGATAGCCTATTTAGTTAAACACACTCACTATATTAGGGCACTCACCACTGCCACACGCACCCAATACTTGATTTATGCGCATGCTATAAAAATTCTTTCTAACGCTTGTAATTCGAAAGAGTTGGGTTCGGGCTCAAAACCGAACATAAATTTTAGTGGTGTTACAGTGGCATTTGATTTCGAGCGCCAAGATTGCCCGTTCTTTAACATCTATCACAAGATTTGCACAAAATATATGCATTCTCATATAGGGTAGGCCAATAAAATCCACTTTCAAGTACTTTGAAAGCGGTACGTTTAGAACCAAAGTGACCACCACATGCATAAGTATGACAAAAAGTAAGAATAGATTGAAATTCAGAATTAGGTACGCACCTGCGGATGATTTGATCAGAACCGTATTTCCACAAGTAGGGCTCATCCCACACATACTGCTTGGCTATTTTCTTAAGCTTAAGCTTTTGAAAATTAGACATCATACTAGGTACTTGTCTTGTAACCAGGTAGTTCACCATATCCGCGTACCAAGGTGTTGAATCTTCAATTGAGAAAAGTTGTTTGTCTGGAAAACGATCTTGTAAAGGAAGTTCTTCTTCGGAAACAACAAGTTTACTAAGGTGATCTGCAACAGTATTTTCAACACCTCTTTTATCCTTGATTTCATAATCAAATTCTTGCAATAATAGTATCCACTGTATAAGTCTTGGCTTAGCTTATTTCTTCTTTAATAGGTACCTAAGTGCTGCATGATCAGAATACACAACCACTTTTGAACCTACCAAATATGATCTAAATTTTTATAGTGCAAACACTATAGCCAAAAATTCTTTCTCGGTGGTAGAATAGTTGATTTGTGCATCTTTTAGGGTCCTAGATGCATAATAAATTACATGAGACAGCTTGTCTACTCTTTGACCCAAAACGGCTCCAACTGCATAATCACTCGCATCACACATTAATTCAAATGTCAAACTCCAATCTGGTGACTTGATAATTGGTGCAGTTGTCAACAATTCTTTCAATTTATCAAAGGCATCCTTGCACTCCTTGTTGAAGTCAAAAACAACCTCCTTTTGCAATAATTTGCACATCGGCATTGAGATTTTGGAGAAATCCTTGATAAATCGCCTGTAAAAACCTGCAAGACCAAGAAAAGAACGGATTTCCGTCACCGAAGTGGGATATTGTAAGTTTCTTATTAAGACTATCTTTTCTTTGTCAACTTCGAGCCCTCAAGAGGACACAATGTGACCGAGCACTATTCCATGGTTTACCATAAAGTGACATTTCTCCCAATTTAAAACAAGATTAGTGTCTATGCATCTTTTAAGCACAAGTTCAAGATTTTGTAAACAAATATCAAATTAATCACCATAAACACTAAAATCATCCATAAATACCTCAATTATGTGTTCCACGTAGTCAGAAAATATACTGACCATACACCTCTGAAAAGTAGCAGACACATTGCAAAGACCAAATGGCATTCGTCTATAGGCAAACGTACCGAAAGGACAAGTGAAAGTAGTCTTCTCTTGATCTTCTGGCGCAATAACAATCTGATTGTACCCCGAATAACCGTCCAAAAAGCAATAATGTGAGTGTCCCGCTAACCTCTCTAACATCTGATCAATGAAAGGCAAAAGAAAGTGATCCTTTCGGGTTGCGGCATTAAGCTTTCTGTAGTTTATGCACACTCTCCATCCTGTTTGAACTCTTGTAGGAACGAGTTCATCATCTTGATTTCTAACAACAGTGACACCTGCTTTCTTAGGTACCACCTGTACCGGGCTAACCCATTTGCTGTCAGAAATTGGGTAAATCACCCCCACACTTAGTAATTTGAGAATCTTTTTCTTCACGACCTCCATCATTGGGAGGTTAAGCCTACGCTAAGCATCGCGTACAGACTTAAAATCATCTTCCATTAGGATTCTATGCATGCACATGGATGGACTAATGCCTTTAATATCAGCAATTGTCCAACCAATAGCCGTTTTGTGCTCTTTCAGAACCCTAAGTAGACGTTCTTCTTGTATTGGGGTGAGGTTATTTGCAACAATCACCGGAAGTTCTTCTTTATCACCCAAGTACGCGTACTTTAGGTAGTCTGGAAGCAGCTTCAGTTCTAGTTTCGGTGCCTGCACAATAGAAGGTAACGGAACCTTATTAGTAATGGGTAAAGAAATATAAGAGATATTACCCGGTTTAGCTTCTTGTAGTGCTGTTAAAGCACCACATATCTCCACTATCTCTTTGGCTAAGTCAATGTCCAGGTTCGGCTGTCCAAGAACGTCATGTTATTCCGTAGCACAACTCCAAGTTCATCTTCACTATTCAAATCAAACATTAGTTGCGCTAACGAACCTATAACATCAATAGAGAAGGCAGAGTAAACATCACTAGGATAGCGCATTGTTTCAAAAATATTGAACCGTATGATCTCCTTATCAAATTCCATAGTGAGTGCACCACTATCAACATCAATCTTCGTCTTTGCAGTTTTCATAAACGGTCTCCCAAGAAGTAACGAAGTAGATAAACAATTATCTCCATTGTGCATCACAATGTAGAAATCAACCGGAAAGATTAACTAATTCACTTGAACTAACACGTCCTCCACGACTCTCTTAGGATATATATTGGACTTGTTAGCCAATTGAATAGTGATCTTTGCCTCTTTTAAAGGTCCGAGATTCAAAGAATCATAAACATCGGCTGACATAACACTTATGGATGCTCCCAAATCAAGCAAAGCACGCTCGAATCGTCGGTTACCAATAGTCACCGGCACTGTGAAACCGCCAGGATCTTCACACTTTGGAGGCATCTTCTTTAGTAACATAGCTGTAGCACTTTCGCCCACCTGAGTAATCTCATTAGCAATCAACCTATCCTTCCTTGTACACAAATCCTTCAAAACCTTGGCATACCTAGGTACGGTTCTGATGGCCTCAATAAATGGAATGTTGATGTGTATCTTGCTGAAAATGTCCATGATCTCCTTGTCTTGAGCTTGCTTCTTTGACTTGGCAAAACGACTAGGAAAAGGAGGTGGAATAGTAAAAGTGGGAATCGTGTCCATAGGTTGGCCGTTTGAGGTTGTCTTTTCCTTAGGTACGGTTTCCGCCTCTACTCCCTTTTCAGTATTGTCATCAGGTACGCGTATTTTCAATATTTAGTCATTTCTTAAACAAAGTTGGTTAAACAAAAATTAGACTTGAGAAATCTCGATATCATGGATAATCCTTGGTATGTATAGTCCTTGTAACTCTCATTTATTCTGTTGCGTTTCTTACGAGGTTTTGATCTAACTTCATGTGCAACATGGAAGTTTGAAAAATTCTCCTTCTTAAAACGTTTTTTAAAGAAAGGTTTCCTCGAGAAGCAAGACGGGGACCTCTTGAGATACGTTTCAGAGAATCAGAATCACTTGAATTCCATTTTCTGAACTTAGATCTCCCAGAAGTACTTCCAAAAAGAGTGCAAGCACTGATATTTGTAATGTAATTAGACACTAAATTAGGAGAGTAATTTCGCTTATGGAAATTTCAAGTGGAATCACCCTGATTATTTTTCCCATAATTTTTTTGGTTTTTTGCAGAGACAGAATCCATTTGAGATAGATTTTTTACCTCTTCGATTGCAAAGTTAATCAAATTTTGGAGATTAGAAATCTGTTTCTCTCTAAAGTGACAATTTAGAGCAATATGATTCTTCTTTCCACAGTGTGAACAATATTGCGGAATTTGGCAAGCATATAGGTTAATTAGTTACGCGACAAATAGTTTTTCAAGTCCATCTATAATCTAAGAAGACTAAGATTTCAATAAAATCACATCCATCTCTTTAGCAAGCAAGGGGCATAAAATACAAGAACATTTGCACCAATTTTTTTAGAACAGCAAGGCTATATTGATTAATCCCATGACGTTTTCATGTACGAATGGGGAAGATCTCGGATGCCATTAGCCAACTAATTGGTGCAAAAGATATCTATACATAAATTAAAGTTTGTGTGATTAACCAATTATGGGATACAATTGGTACTACTTTGAAATTATGCAGGGTAATTTCTCTATTTTAAAAGAACTAGGATAGGCCGGAATATAATAATGAAATCAATATATTATACCTAGTACATACCTGAGGAATGGAACCTGCGTAGTACAATACACTTGGGTTCCCTGTTATCTGTCACCATAAAAGACTAATTCAGATTGGAGAAAGAAATACACGAAAAATATCTATATTAGTTTAGTAACAACATAAGCTATGCACATAAGAAATTAGAATAAGAGATACCTGCAGAAAAAGGACTAAACCTATGCTAATTGCGATTGCCTTTAAACTCAGCCCTCGAAACACCTCCCAAAAACTGCCTTCGGACTCTTGATCAACATAGGTCTCTTTCAATGAGACAAGAGTTTTATCCTCAGATATTTTATCACCAGCAGGTCGACTTCTCAATCTGCTTAATTCTGTGATGGATCTCTCCTTGTACTTGTGCAAAGATGATTTATCACCTGAATCTTCAACCTCTGATGAACTAAAATGATATTACATCAACAAACCATAAAATCAGTTTATAATTTAAAACCCAAAAATAGAAATTAAACCCCTAAACTTAAAATAAATCAAAATACCTAAAACAACTTAACATAAAGCAATATATCAAACCTTGACAAAACCTAAAATGTTCTTCAGTTTAGAAATTATACTTTCAATGTTCTTCAGTTCTTCAGATTTCTTTCTTCAAAGTATTTCAATTCTTCAACCCTGAAAAACCCTAAAATGGAAAAAATAAAATCATATTAGATTCAGATATGAAACCCTAAAATCGATAAACTGAAATCAAAATCCCTGAAATCGAAAATATCAGATTCACGGATGAAACCCTATAATCGATAAACTAAAATGAAATTTTTTGATTCACAGCTAAAACCCTAGAAATCAATATCTTTAAAATCGCAAAATCTCTAAATCCTATAAACTGAAACGAAACGATTATGCGAAGGAAAAATCTGGAAGAAACTTAAAGCTGGTTGATTTCAGTGGTTTTAGATTAAAAGAAATGAAAGAGATGAAGTTCTTCTTCAGCTGCAGTTTTGTGGAGAAATGAAGGCGGAGAAAATTGAGAAGGAAAAATCAATAAAGGCAGGATATATGATAGATATGGCTGAAGGGTGGAAAAAATAAGAAGAAGGCTTGACCAAAGATTGAATTGGGCGGAAAAAATTATTCCTAGTGTTCCCAACCACACGCGCACTTCACATGCTTGAGTACCCAGCAGTTGCTATTCGCAACATACATGTTTCGGTTGCAAAATTAGCAACAGCATTCGGCCGTTGCGAAAAATTAGCAACCAAAATTAGCAACGACACTAGTGTTGTTGCTAATCTGAGTTGCTAATCCCTTAAAATGGTGTAGTGCACATCTGAAAACTGAGAACATCTTTCTTCAAGATCTCTAATTTTAGAGGTTTGAAGCTCAATGTACAAGGTACAATTACTTGAATCGTTCGTGAATCGGCTGAGTCACAGTACGTGGACCGGTTTGCAAACTCATATGCAATTATCGAGTTCCGGAGTCTACAAAACTTTTCAGTTCATAAATCGGTTTGCACACTTGTGCAAATACCAAGTTTCGGACTCTACAAAACTTTTCAGTTCACATACCGGTTTGCAAACTTTGACCCAACTCTAAGTTATGGAGTTTACATAACTTTTTAGTTCATGTACCAGTTTGCAAACTCTTAGACCTTTGCAGGTTCCGGAGTTCACAGAACATTCAGCTTGCGTACCGGTTTGGGTACTAAACTGGTTCTAGAACATATAACTATTTTGGTTCTCATACTGCTTTGATTATTTTAACCCGGTTCCCTTACCATAGTTCCACAATTATTTGTATACGAATATACATACCTATCCGAATCACGAAACAAACATATTTTTCCATGATGCACATACAAATATGCATATCACGCAAATCTGAAAGTCGATATATAGCTACTCCGCTACGTGTACGAATACATGTAATACGGCTTCAAACATATAACAGTTTTCTCAGTTTGTAAGACTGGTAACACTGTCTTGTATTTCCAATATAGTAGTTCTATATTTCTCTAAATCAATTCGAAACATTCCTGAGTAACAACAATGACACTTATCATTGTTTTAGGCTATTTTAATGATGAACTTGAATCATGATTTGTTTCCGAACAATAAATTGTTTCCCACCGAATTTGATCAAGTATGAACAAATTTTCATTAAGCTTAATCATTATATCTCGAGAAATTCGTAAACTAAATAATTAGTTCTCGACTCGAAATTCCTGTTTATACAAGCTAGTCTAATTAGTTATGCGACAATCGTATCAAGATATAAAAGTGAATATAACTTGAGAAATAGGTGGTTCAGTTTTCACTTACCTTTTGTTAATGAAGTTCTCCAAAAGCTTCGGTGTATCTTCGCCTTCAAATGGTATAACGCAAATGATGACTGGCTCATTTCTCAACTCAACTATCCTAGATCGAGACTTAACTAATTGTAGATTAGAAATCAAGATGTAGTTTTTACAACTAAATTTGACAACAAGCTTGATATAGCAACACTTGTGAGTTCGACCGAGCAATTCTCTAACATTAGTAATATTGACTTGAACTTGTTTCGATTCCTAACGTATCTTTCAAGTCGTGCTATATTGAAAACGTAACATACGAAGCTTGTATATAAATAATACTCTAGTGGATAGATATGATCATAATATTAAGGAATTGTATTACAAAGTATAACGCTCATCTTTTGAACTTCGTAGATATGACATCGGCATAATCTTGTATATAGTTTTATGGCTATGTGAATGGGTGTATGGTGAATATTTCATCCTAGGAAATAATGTTTTACATTTGTTTAAAGGAAGTAAGTTCGTGAACTTGTTTCATGAATTGAAAGGGAAATCATTAGGTATATTGGCCCGGCTATTCATTGCATATTCTTTGGATAACCAATATGTATGAGTTGGTAGAAACCGATCTTAACTTAGGTTATGTATTTTGGTATAACTGATCACAATACCTAGACTTATGATTTGGTATAACCGGTTCTGGTAATTGGTGTAACCGATCCTAAGTAATCACCATGAGATGGTATGATCGATCCTTGTAATTGGTGTGACCGATCATAAGAGGTTGTGTGACCGATCCTTGTAATTGCTATGACCGATCCTAGTGACTAGTATTACCGATCACAAGTAGGTACAATGTTTAGGTAGAACCGATCCATGTTATTGGTATAACCGATCTGAACCCATGTATGTGACGTGGTAAGACCGATAACAACTAACCACTGTGACTTGGTATGACCGATTACATAGTAGTCTTGGAATATTGGTAGAACCAATTTTAAACCTGTTTGGAAATATGGTAGAACTGATTCCAAGATGCAAATCAGTTTCTCCATGAATATCATATTTTCTTCATGAACTTGTATTGATTCGGAATTAGGGTTTGTTGTGTAAAGATGTCAATATACTTTGAACATGAGCATTAACACTCATCATTCATTGTTCAAAGATATTCCTCGGTACTCAAGGTGATCCTGTACCGAAATAAATTAAGAATCTTTTAATTAAGGTTTTTGATTTTGTATGCTTTAATTACCATCAATTAATCCATAGCTCTAGAGAATAAAAATTAGTAATATGCATTTACTAATTGGAGATTTTCTATGAGAGATTTCGAAAAATATTGGACAACATTTATTGGAATTAGGAAAACCGAATTTGGGCATTCATTGCATATCTTAAAAATATTTTCGATTTTGGAAATTCCTTGGTGTCCAAACAACCTTGGTCTATAAATACCTAAGTTTGCATTTATAGAAAACTATCCTAAAATCCAGGCAGACTTCATTTCTTGTTATTTCTGGTGGAGCTGTCTATTCGGAGAGGAAAGCATCCTAATTAGGTGAAATCTCTTATGACCGCTCGTTTAAAGACTTCTGTGGGATCAAGAAGCTCTAAGAGTACCGTTGGTGGAAAACTAGATAATTGCATTGTTATTGTAGTTTTAGATTGTTGATTGATTAACTAACGGTTGTTGAAACTTTGATTGCACCTTGTTTGTTTATTCTTGAGAATCTCCTCTTCTGATATAAAATTCACTCAGACTAGATCAAAGTATCGACGGGATCTTTAGAACTGTTGTTAGATCTAAAGACATCTTGTAATAATCCATTGTTAACAGACTCCGTTCTGTGTGTGATTGATCACAAGAGGATTCAAGTGGTTTTGTGCATGTATTTGAAGGCAATAAAAGATTTGAAGACGAATAAGAATTCTTATCAGTTTTCGTATCTTGTAGATTTAGTGCACAAATCTTGATCGGCTGGGATCCAACTAGAATCAATTTATCTTGGATAGATGTGATTGATTAGTTGCGTGAGATCGGCATCACTTTATAGTTTCTCGTTGAAGATCTATATAGATTGATTGCAAATCTAAACTTGACTATTTTGGTAGTTATTGGATAGATTGATCTAACCAGACTAAAAAGTTTATTATATTAAACATAAGAGCCTTTGTCAATAACTCATCTTATCTTCTAGCAAGATTGATTAGAGTGGTTACCAAACAGATTTTTCCTTTGTTGTTTGGAATACGATCCAAAGGACTTGATATTCACGTGCGTGACTCTAGAAGTCGAAGGCGCGGGGATACTGAGGGAACTAAGTAGCTAGGGGTAGTCTACTTGGTCTCAACTATACGAAGTCCGTATTTGATTTTGTATAGAGGCTTAATTCTGTGAGTATTCGAAACTGTACTAGGTCCCGGGGTTAATCTGCATTTGCGGTTTCCTCGTTAACAAAATATTGTTGTGTCATTTACTTTACTTTTCCGCATTATAAATACTTTAACTCCGTAATACTTGATATTGATCATATAGAGTTTCTGTTATTTCCGAACCTATTATCAAGTACACACTTTGCAGGCGTATCGTCTCGATCTTGTATCCATAGTCAATAACACAAGTTATCTTGTTGTTGTATTGTCTCGATCTCATATCCATAAACGATCACACGAAGTGTGAACCGAATTGTCATATTGTCTCGACTCTATCCATAGACGATCACATTCGGTAGATGACTTATAGATTGATAAACAAAAGATTGTGGTGTATTTGGGTACCCTCGTCTTTTCAAACTCTTAGATTGTAAAGGATGTCAACTAAGGGAATCAAGTGCGTCGAATCTTGCGAGGTTCAAGAGACGTAAGGAACACGACTGTAACTGAATTTCTTGGAGGTTAATTCGGCCTCAACTATATTCCAGTCTAATAGTAGGTTAGTGTTGTAGCGGTTTAATACAGTATGGTGTTCAAAGCTACAAGGGTTTTTCTATAGGTGCAGTACTTTTCCTTGTTAACAAAACTTTTGGTGTCTTCTGTCTTTCCTTTCCCGCACTATTTTTTTTTTATTTATGATAGGAATATTACAAGTAGTACATAATCAATCTAGATAGTTTAAGACCTTATTAATTTAGATGAAAAACAAAACTCGTTCTTGTTGAATTCTCATTTTGAAAGATAGATTGTAAGTTTTATACTTGTTAGAATTCGGATCCTCTTAATTCAGATACGACTAGATTGATCTTAGAAATTGATTTTTGAGATCCTCCAAGAACTACTCTAGACAATCATGTTCACAGACTCACAGTCTAAACATATTGGTTATGGAAGAGCAAAGAGAAAACTCTATATACAATCTTATACAATGGTCTTAGCTTTGACATACTTGTGATTGTATTAGTTTTTTTCCATACAGGTTGTCGTACGAAAAAAATGGTGGTCTATTTGGTACCCTCTCATTTTCACTTGTGATCTGAAATAACCACTGACACGAAGAGCCATGATTTTTAGGCCACCTCGGGTTTGGTCTTGATTATCATCCCCGAATATGGATGACTGAGTTGCTCTAGATTCCCGAGTCATCCTTCGATAGTTTTCTATCATTTCGGTGGTGCGATTTCTCGGATTCTTATAGATCATCCAACTTAGCCATATCAACTCAGTGTTGAGGATTTTCTCCCATGACTCTGTCTTCGTAGTAAGTATCATTATTTCACTCGGTACGATATCTTAAACGTCGTAAATAAGCATGCACGGCGATAGGCCAGTGGCTTCCCTCTTTGTGGTCCGATAAGCCTATAGTATGTTACATAGTTTCTCGCACCATTTTCCATAGTGATCATTAAGTTAACATTTATCGTTATGTTCGTGATCTCGGCATGTCCATTAATCTGCGGATAGATGGAAGTAACTTCACTCTTTCTGATATGGAAGGTGTTGAACAATAAATCTATATTACTTCCCTGCAGATGTTTACTAGTTGTTCGATACTACCGCTGCTGGTATGTTGAATCAACGTACGATGTTTTCGAACATAAATTCGAAGATAACTATCAAAAAAAAAATAGTATAAAATAGTGGTTTCTAGACTACTTCCTAAGAGGATTGATCTCTAGACTACTTACTAAATCCTTCATTTAGGAATTTTTAGGCGTTCTAACCCAATCTCCCCTATAGGATGGAGCACGAGAACTATCAAACCACTTGATGGTTCTCTCATAATAAATATCATACAAAATGGCAAAAATCAGACACACCACCAAAGGTTTTTCAAAAATCAACAAATGATAAACCTTAATTCAATAATATACTACTATCATAAAAATTGACAAAATTCAAAAGTTAATAAAAAAAAAAAATTGAGGCAAAAAGATTTTATTAAGAGAGTTAAGAGATTACATAGTTCTCCTGATCAACCCACTCTTTTATATCACTTGGGAAGTCAGTTTGAGAAGCAAAGTGTAACTTAGAAATTTTAGCTTGTTTAGCTAGTTTATCTGCAACACTATTAGCTTCTCTTTTAACTGAGATACACTTCCAATACTCTAATCTACCTAGCAAAAACTTAATATCCAAGATAAAGTGTTGGTTCATCCAATGAACATAAGAAATTTGCTCATTGATTGACTTTATAACAACCTCACTATCACTCTCAAAAACAACCTTATTAAAATTATTGATGCCTGCTAATGTAACAGCTGCCAGCATTGCCCTGCACTCCAGCTCCTCAACTTCAATTCCTTGTTTCATTCCTCCATCAAAGTATTCCCCTTGGACTCCAAAGCAGGTACCTGCAAAATCCCTAATAATTAGACCAATGCCACCCTGAGAATAAGTTAATAAAAATTATTGATTAGTCATATTAGTGGGATTAATAATCTTAATTAAAACAAAAAAGAAAAACATCATTCTTTTTAAAAACTAACAAAAATTATCAATTTTTTTGTTTTAGGAGTTAAACTATATTTTGAAGAGAAAAAAAAAAGTGAAGAAAAAATATAAAGAAAAAGTAAAAGTAAAAGAAAAAAGCTTATAACTGAGCAAACTAGAATCTAGACAAGAGTCTAGTTCAAACAACAGAAAAAACTAAAAAGAACAACAAGCAAGACATCACATCATCAATATTTCTCATTTGCTGATTTCCTTTGGCCGATGCCTAGTGGTAAATAATTTGGTACGCATGGAGATATCCAAGAAGGGAGTGCACATGAGCAGTATAAGGAGAAACTCGATCCTGTTCTAATCTACGAGGCCAACACTGTAACCTAGATATCTACGACTCTTGATCAAGATGACGACACGTGGAAAGCAAGTGGAATGATCAGCGGACGAGTTTGAAAAAGGAGACGAGGCATTTAATGCAACTTGTAGAGAACAGATAAGGTGAACAAAGAACCAGAACAAGGTAGGACCCGAATGTTTATAAATACGGGGTAAGCTATTTGGGTTAATGATGTGAATTTTAGTTGTAGTAAAAATGGTGGTAATAGGATTCGTTGCTCGAACTTGTGAAGGATTTTTTTAGACTTAAATTTTAAAACTAAAAATATAAAAAATCACTGATATTTAAAATAAATACTGACAAAGTTGATATCAATATTAAAAGAATACTGAAGCTATTTGGGAGCTGAGAATACATGAAATTGAAGAGGATGAAGAAATGACAGAGATTCTTTATAAAGAAGTTTACGGTCACGAATCTGAGCAGGAGATTCAACAACAACTGAAGCTGCGGAAACAAAAACAGAAATTGCAAAAACAACAGAATCTAGCTGCAAAGCGTGCTTGGAAGCAAGTGCAAAGTATGCTCGGTCAGTTGCAATCTTGGAGGATGTCAACCCATTCTGTAATAGTTTAATCAGTGTTAGGTGCAACTATTAAGTGGGCTGGAGACTAACCATCGCAACTTAAATTTCTCCATTCAAGAACTGTAAAACTAACCATCTACCACTAAATTCATTTTCTCGGAAGAACTGACACAAGCTATTGTAAGATTTTAGTATTCAAATGACATGTGAATTTCTGCCTCCAATTCTGTTGGAAGCAGAGGTTGTGTTCAAAAAGAAATTCATATGAAAAACAATCATCATTCGTTTTGTGCATAACCAGGGAAAGAAATCCTGCTGTCAATAGCATTATCCAAATGTACCATATCCCAGTTCAATTACGAGAAAATTAGCATCTTCTGCATCATTACAATCATTCTCATTTAAAGGAGAAAAGTAGGCACCTTCTGCCTTAAGCATTCACACACAACACGAAACAGAGATAAATAGAAAGCAAAAAATTAAGAACATATTCTACCAGAAAAGCAGACCATTAGATTAAGGGAAAGTAGAGAACCACCTGCCACGGACAGGCGAGCAACTTCATTTGCCGAAACTGTTCTCAAAGGACTTCATGATAAGGGCTTAAAATCTTATCGATGCGAATGAGTTTCAAACCCAATGACTTTACCAACCCACTACTACTAGATAAGGCCTTGAAAATCATTACTCATGCTTTCTATACGTCAGGAAATAGAAGATTACCTGTTTAGAAGAGCAATAAGTATCACCAACCCGGAAGAAAATTTCATTTATCCTGCCAGAAGCTGAACTTCAGGTAAGCAAGAGAAAGTTTCTGTCATAGACTGGAGACGAACGAAGATGGTTTTTTTAATGGAGACCCTTTTGTAGATACCATCAGAATCAATTGCGAAAACAATGACGTACGATGTTCTCGTAACCTCTGCGCACATACACAAATCCTACTCCATTCCCATTTTTTGTATTTTTCTCGAACCACTTATCGTAATCTTTTATCCGAGTTGATCCTTTTGGTACGAAGGTCTCGAGAAGAAGAAAGTTCTGCACATAAAAGTCAAGCTTATAGTCGATATAATCTCGCCTACAATAAATAAGTTTATTAGTAGTATCAACGTCATCGTCAAGACTAGGTGGGACTTGATGTAAATTCTCAGGGTTAAACAACGAAACATCCCAGATACCGACAGAGGTATACTTCACCGCCTTGAGTTGTTTTCTCCTCAAATCGTAGAACTGAACACATTTGGCATCAAACCAGTACAAGATAACTCTATCAGATGAACATAGTATCTGTGTTATAGTAGTAGTAGTTTCCGTAGTAGTAGTTGTTGTCGTAGTACCAGTTGTGACGGTGACGGTGGTGGTGGTAGTAGCTGTTGCTGGGATGCAGGGAGAATAAGGCATACCCTGAACCATACTATTATTACAAACATCAAAAGTCTCTCTGGTCCATACTGACTCGACTCTGTCCTTCAATACATACAAATGAACCTTACAGCAACAATTGCCATTCATTTGTTGTGAGGTTTTTGTCTGTAGACGTGCAACACAAGGAGATCCTTTGAATTCCAAAAGACGGTGATCAACTAACTGTTGCTGCTGGTCAGTAGTTATTGTTGTTGTTGCCGCAGTCTTCATCTTCAATTCACATTCAGCAGGAAGAGAAATGAGTTGAAATTGTTCACCGTGGATGTCAAAACATAGTAACATTTCTGTTTCCTCATCCTTACCAGCATCTCTAGTAAGTACCCTCCAGTAAAGAGTTCCAGCAACATATATGGCTGATCTAGAAAAACTCATCCTTGACACAATCATCCTCTTCTTCTGTGCAATTCCAGTAATATTTGCAGGAACAAGAGGAAGTGTATTAGGAGACGACGACTCTCTCCATGATTTGCTTCCCAGTGTGAAAACCATGCACTTGAATTTGTCATGTGCATCAATAACAACAGATGATGAATTGGAAGTAGTAGTAATAACAAGGACAATTTTGTATTGATTAGATAATGAATCGTACCCGAAACCACAACAAACAATGAAAGCATCATTGTGGATTGGATAGTAGATGCCTATACGATCTTGTCGTCTGTAACAGGGGTTTATGATAAGAAAGGAAGCAAATTTTCGAACTTGACTTGCTCTGAAGCAAACTAAACCATTACAGTGACCAACCAGATCTTGCTTACAAGTGGTGACTGCATGTGTCAATTTACTAAAATCATAAACAAAATTATTATCATCAATATCACCACCAGTATCACCGATATCTAAATTGTAAGTGGCATGGCGAAAATTTCCTCCTCTGAAATAATTATAAATACCAAATATGAGATTTGGGTTTCTATAGCGACAAGATTGAAGTAAGTATAAGGACTTAAATTGAGGTTCGATTTTGATTGATTTGTACCACAGTTTACAAACTAAAGCACATTCCTTGACAAGCTTATAAATTGGTAGCCTGGTGAGTATATTACCCATTATTACCTCATGAGGAAGTTTTTGATGAGAAGATTCAGAACAACTACTCAGTTTCCATTTCTTCTTGCTATTAGGAACAGTTGGAACAGCATAACCCATCTTCTTCTCCTTCTCCATAAATTAACTGATTTGTGAAGAGTAATAATCAGATTGAGATTAAATAACACTCAAAAATCAAAATCGAAGGGTAAATGAATTAACCCTAAACCTACAGCTTCGCCGACAACATAAGAGATTGAATTCTCTGCTTTCATACCGATAACTAGGGTATCACCCAGACCGAAAACGCCCTTTGGCGCATGGGACTTCGGCGCAAAGGCCAATATGCCGAATTTCTCGGTTGTAAGTGTGTGCCAAAAATTGGACATCAACCTGCAGCCACTATTTCGCACCTTTACAGTAGATGTACAGTATTCCGCCTATCTGGAAAGATAGCAGAAAAAAGAAAATCTGGCATTTTCCGTTGTTGTTTGTGAAGACCTTGCCTCTTATATGCCCCTCCTATGATTAAATAACAAACCCAAAAAATTGATGCAGGTCTTTAAGATCTTCAGGGATGATGGCTTGATTTCTCCATTGAACTGAATTGTTCTTTCCTAGTGCAAAATCTATGATTCTTTGGCAATCTCCTTGGATCCAAAAGTGACGGTGCTTCCGCTGCTTCAGGGATGGTTGCACTGAGAGTCCCAGCTCTAGCTTTAATAGCTGGACCTGCATCAGAATGATTAGACCATATCCTGCTATCAATCCAAGATGCATCAAAGGTCAGTTTAACTTGACGTATTGGAGGTGCCTTCCGTCCCTGAGAAGCATTATACTATTGATTACTTTTTCTAATTGGATCAGAGTTAGTTCTAAAGAGGCATAGTCATCTGAATTTCCAAATTTGGCTAGGATGTTACAGATCCTGTTGCTGCTTTGGCCTTTAGGTATGGCTGGATCGTAGAATTTTTTTAGGTACAGTTCAACCTGTTTTGATAGAGAAACTAAACCTCCCAAGCACGCTCATGGATATGGTCGATGGAAGAAAATTTAAAACACTAGCTACTGTTTAAAGACATCTCCTCTATCAAAGTGGGGGATGGTAACTCGTGCTTTCTTGGGAAGATTGGGTCTCAAATTGCCTCAACTAAGAATTGGACTGGCTCTTGGAACTTGGGTCTTGACAGAAGATTTTCTCAGATTCAGATAGAAAAGTTTGATCCTTAACTACACTGATAGTGATCGAGAATTCTTTTAGTGGAACAGGAGAAGACACTAGCAAATGGAAATAGACAAAAAATCAGGGAGATTTGCTGTCAGATCTAGTTAATCAGCATCTGAAACAAAACCAAGGCACAAAATTTAATCTCAGTGTTTGGACTAGACCATGGCCTCACAAGATAGGCTTCATTCTATGGCTGGTGTACTATAAAAGAATAGTCTCCATGGATACTATCTAAAAGAGAGGAAATCTGTCGGTAAATGGGTGTTTGCTTTGTTGGTTTATAGGTGAGTGGGCTACTCACCTCCTCTTTTACTGCAAATTCTGTGCTCAGGTTTGGGACTACTTCACAAATAGTGTTGGTCTCCAATGGTTCCTTCCCAACTGCATAGATTCCATAATCAACAGTTGGAGATGTAAGTTACTGCTCCCTATACGCTTAAAACTCTACACCCACCCACCCACCCCCTTATTACTACTACTATATGTTGGTCTGTTTGGATATGCAGAAATGAATTGTTTTCACAGATACTACGTGCGCGGCTGAGGTCGACGTCATCAAACAAGTCAAAATCTAAGTCTTTTGCTGGGCTAGATATAATGAAGCTCATAAAGGTTCTAGTTGATTTTATATGCTAGCTAGATGAGACAGTTCCTAAGTAAGTCTAGCAAGATCCCTCACCTCAAGGTTTTCATTACATTGCTCTAGAACTTCTACATAGAGATTAACTTAACATGCATAAAAGAAGAAGGTTTTCATTACAATGTTCCAATTTTAACTTCCTATGGAACATTGGGAATAATATGACTAAGCGTTAGCACTCTTATTGCATGTTAGAACGCCTACGAATATTTAATGCTGCAACTATCTATCTTGGAGTTTGGTCGATACAATTTTCAACTAAGTTTTACACCCAAATCCCATTTGTGTCCAGAAATCATGTACATGCTCTTAACTACTTTTGTTACTCTACATCATCCATAGATGACAGTCTAGTGCACCTTCAAGGCAAGAATTACTCAACTATTGAAATTGTGATTGCTAAGCTTAGCCAGTGCAAGTGTGTTGGTTCAAAAATTTGGGCCATAGAAACCAGAGTGCAAGACTGTGCTGTGCAACTTCATAGATCCACAGCTACCAAATGTCTCCCCGAGTTAACTTATACAACTAACTTACGCTCTCAACAACTGAAACTAACCTACCAGTAAAACTAAAAGGCAAAAATGCACGAGGATAACATTTTCACTATCTACTGCAAGGGGGCGAAGCTACTCAAGCAGACGAAACCCCTGATTTTTAATAAATTATGATAAATTAACAAGACTAGGAAAATCATAAACTACCTTGCATGGTCCTCAAGCAAGTCACCAAGTTTCTTCCTTCTTTATCATATCGCCAGCAAGCCAGAAGAATACCAAGCCCCCGCGCTACCAACAGAAATCTGACCATTTCCAAAGGTTATAAACATTTTTTCCCCCTCCAGTTTAGCAACAGCTTCCATGTGAATAATTTCTAATCATTTCTTTGATGAAAACACTGAAACTTTACACCTTCGTGTAGATTTTTGCGCCTGTACAACTTCAATTAGATTTTGCAAGAAAATACATACCTCAAACAAACACCGTTGCAGTGAATCCTCATCCATAACTCATCCTCTCCTCAAACCCACTTGACAGCATCCAGAGGAAACAAAAGCCAAGGAGTAGGACTGGGATGACTAGCAGCCTACTCACAGTTGCAAAAGAAAATGATCTACAAGACCTCTCTAAGGCTTATGATTGTGATTGTGTTCCCCTTACTGATACTCATAGCTGAACCTCAAAATGCAGAGTATAAAGTTGGAAGGTTGCATAAGAATAAGCTGAGGCCACGGAACATAATAAGAGTAATTTAAACTAATTGGCAGCTTCCAATTAACATTTAGAATGCAAATGTCTAAGCTGAAGTAACCGTGAGGTCTCCTCGATCACTAACAATTCACAGAAATCCAACCAATGAGTTCTACGATAATCTTTGTGTTTCTTAAATATATAAAAACTATAAACATTAGCAAAATCATCATTAATGTTCCAAAATGTAATTCAGATAAGAAATCAAAACGGGCTTCAATTCATATCCAAAAAAACTAAGACAATTGATTTCACTAACAAGATATTTGGATTAGAACTTGGAATGTTATTGATATGCTATCATTTACATATTTGAAACCCTAATCCCCAAACTGACACCACTAAAAATAAACCCCAATTTTAGTTCTAAAACCTAAAAACAAAAAAACAGAAACGATGATTAAGAACTAGTAAATTTGGTAACAGCTTTAGTACCCTCAGAAACAGCATGTTTAGCCAATTCACCAGGAAGAACAAGACGAACAGCAGTTTGAATCTCCCTTGAAGTAATAGTTGGTTTCTTATTATACCTAGCCAATCTGGATGATTCTGCAGCAAGCTTCTCAAAGATATCATTGATGAAACTGTTCATGATACCCATAGCTTTACTTGAAATACCAATATCAGGATGAACTTGTTTCAAAACTTTGAAGATGTAGATCTTGTAAGTTTCAACTGATTTCTTTGATTTCTTCTTCTTCTTATCTGTTGATGATGCATCTTTGCTTGGTAATTTTTTCTCAGCTCTGGGTTTCTTCTCTGCTGGTGCTTTCTCGGCTTTCTTCTCTGCGGCGGGTTTCTTTTCTGCTGGTTTTTTCTCTGCTGCTTTCGGCGCCATTTGATCGGAAAGAAAAAATTGAACGGAGAAACTGAAGAAGACAAACGTTTCGGAGAGAGAGAAAAATAAAAGAAAAACTTTGTTGTTGATGTGAATGGAATTAGACGAAAAGAAGAGTTTATTTATATAGAGGTTTGGTGGAGTTTGTGTCATACGGATCGATAGTGGAAACCGTTGATAATTGAAAAGATAGTGAACGGTTGAGATATATCGGAGAAGAAGAGTTAGTTTATTTAAGGGAATAGAGGTGTTCGTGGAGTTTGATTGGTCCATTTTGTGTCATATGGATCGATGGTGGAAACAGTTGATAATTGAAAAGATAATAACGGTTGACATGTATCGGATTGACAATTTTGTTTTTCAATGGCGGGTCGGAGGGGATATTTTGAGCTTTGGGATACGATATTTCCCACCCCAATCTAAGTCTGGCTTCTTTTTTTTCCCGGCTAAATCGGGCCTAGTGCAATTATTTGGGGCCTATAGCTAGACGACAAAAAAGGTCATTAGAAATAATTTTTTCATAACCCCTTATCCAACTATTCTCTTACTACCCATTTTACCCCTTATTAATTAGCGTTAATTAATTGTATTAGTGTTAATCAGCCAGGTTAGAGGTGAGATCAACTAATTTAAATCGATCTTCATTTGAATCAAACAACCAAAAAAAATTGATTTTTTTTCGGAAAAACAATTCAGAATCGGTTTACGGTCATGCAGTTGTAAACCGGTTCTGGGTAGTGTTTTCGAAATTAACAGAGGACTTACAGAATCGGTTTAAGTATGCATATATAAAATCCGATTCCGATAATCGGATTTTTATTACGTCCCATATAAACCGATTGTTACCTTTTCATAATATTTTTTGTTTTCATTCATTTCACATCTACTCCTTGTCGTAGGAAAAACGGATGCACTTAGCACGTGCATCAAGCCTTTGAACCCCTAGGCGACCCTAGTGGACGAGTTATAGTCTCGTGAGGGTTTACATAGAGGTCTACCCACAAAACTTACACAAAAACTTCTAAAACCATCAATCTTCGTCGGAGGAATCCGAGTCCGATTCACCCTCTATCATCTTCGGGCTTACTCCGGAATTTTGGAAACCATGAAGTGATAGCTTGCATCGAATGCGAATGCTTCCCCCTTTTCCTCCAAGTAGCGCGCTTTCACGACTTCGTGCTACAAAAACACGACACAAACTTACTTTGTTAGTGGTGTTTCATTGGAAGATATAACAACATGCATTACGTAAAATAATCCACATAAATACTTACAAATTGTTCGATGGAAAAGTTAAAGTGGGTAGCTTCCCAAATCCGATGTTGGATAGCTAAATAGGCAAGTATCGCATTTTCGATGACTTGGTGCTTATCATGTATTTGTTGAACACTTCTTCCATTAGGATTCCCAAAATCTTGCATATATTTGTTATGTACCTTTGTCCAAAAGTTTTTGGCATTTACTCTTACCGAGGACTTTCTAATTCGGGTTTCCGCGTACCATGCTTTGGTGATTGCCAAATCTTCACTTGAATCAAATGATGCCATAGTTGTATGTAGTGGAGGTATTGGGAGAGTTAGATAGAGTGGATTATGATATGAGCTTTGGAGGGTATATGTAAATAGGTGTGTGTTTTTTGTTTTGTAGAGAAATGAGTAGTTGTGGAGTATATGGAGTGAGAGGGAATAGAATGAGCAATTTTGGGGCAAATGGGGTCCAAGGATAAGGTCTTTATATATAGAGAAAGGCCTCAACGGCTTCTTTTTTTTGAAAAAAGTGAAATATTTTTGGAACAATCGGTCTTCTCGAAGCTCAATAAAATTCGATTGTGTTTTGATGCCACCCAGAATCGGTCTTTATGGATGCCAGCATAAATCGATTAAAGACATGGAAAAAAATTGAATTTTCACCTACAGTAATCGGTTTATACAAATGCACATGTGATCCGATTCTAACTTGAAAAAGTTACAGAAAAAACAGCATTTCTAAGGCATGCAGAATCGGATTATACTAACCCCACACATAAACCGATTCTCTTATGGACCCAAGGCAATCAGTTTATGTTGACATATCGAGTAAACTGATTGTTGCCTGTGTTTGGAAAACAGAATTGTTGAGCATGCATAAACTTGTTTCATGATACACATAATTATAATTAAAACTTTAAGCGCATTAAGTTCAAACCATGATCATCCAAAATATAAACCTTAACCATCCCAAAAGAGTGTTAAAAACTTAAAACAACCACAAGTCTTATAAACTTAAACTTTTAATATCTAAAACTTAAACTTAAAAACTTAAAGAGCAGGAGCACCAGCAATAGCACCATCGGGAGCATTTGCAGCAGCACCAGCATCAGGAGCAGCACCACCACCACCAGCACCAGCATCAAGAGCAGCAGCTTCTGCTTCAGCCATGGCTTGTTATTGAGCCATTTCTTCCCACATACCTTCCAAATATCCATGGCGATCCCTCTCAGCTGAAATCATGTCTTTCCTTCTCCTAGTGAACCTCATGACCTCATAAAGCTCTTCCAGTGCAAGCTTGTCTATCAGTGCGAGGGCTTGTTCAAGACGGGTCTCACGCCCAAATGCAAACTTATAGAGGCTTCTTTCTGGCACTAGTTCTTGTGTCCTAAGAATATCCTCCAAGGTGAGCTCTCGAGTGTAAAACGCTAGGTGTCCGAAGTCCATATCTACATCAAAAAAAAAAAACTAGTTAACAATCGGTACATAATTAAACATATGTAATCCGATTCTAACTACAAAAACATATAGGAATGTCAAACATTAACAATCGGTTTATGTGATACATATATAAAAACCGATTATGAAAAGGAATCTGATGAGACAATTTCAAAATCGGTAAATTAACAAGCACATAAGACCCGATTGTGGTAATGTATTTTTATATTCTGATTTCCATCCAGAATCGGTCGATGATAGTCATTATATAAATTGATTCCTCTGCATGCTCTTCATGGCCGAAGAACAAAACCCATAATCGGTTTATTCGATATGTCAACATAAACCGATTCTGGGTAAGATCAGAGAGTTTTTTTTTCAAAAATTAAAGATTTAAACATGTAGATTCATAAAGAAGTGTGAATACTAAACGGGTTGAAGATCGTTGGAGAAGAGGATTAAAAAAAATTGATTAGGGTTTTGAGAATTTAGAAAGATTAGGATGAAAATAGAAAGTTTTTTTAGGTTTAGGTTTTTATGTTTTTGGATTTTACTAAAAATGGTAATTGATTTGTATTTATATGAGTTAGTTTTAGGAATTAATTTGGTGGTAAATTATACTTTTTGGGAAATTTGGCACCCCATAAGCATTTGATAGAGTTGGGAGAGAAATTTCATAGGCCCAAAATAAGTGCACTAGGCCCCACTTTAGCCAGTTTTTTTTTTTTGCCATCATATGGAGGACCTTATTAAAATGGTTCGCTTTAACAGTAGTGATGTTAGTAGTACACTATATTCACGGTTCAATTGAATGCTCCATTCAAGTGCTGAGGAGATGGGATCTCACTATTTGCACTCCAGTACAGAGGAGAAGTTGTTGAAATTTGAAAATAGTTCAAAATTACCTTTGGGTTCAACACCAATGCTCTAAAGAGAAAAAGATACGAAGGTGTTTTTAACAAGTACTCGAGTTCTAAAAAAAAGGAACACTCTGAGGCCAACTGCCACCTGAGATTGCATAACAAGTACTCGAGTTCTAAAAGAAAAAAAATATAGGAACATTATGAGGCCAACTGCCACCTAAGATGGTAAATTGAATCATATTTGGAAAAAATAAATATTGCAAAGAATCAAAGAAAGTTTTACATGCTTTTGTATAAATAGGGTGACACTGCAAAATGTCTTTCATCTAGTCTCTACCTCATCTTATAGAAGAACGAGATTCAGTTGCTAATCATCTCTCCAAAATCCACACAGAATTATTGATCGTAGTTGCCAAGTTTGTGTTTCATTTTGTTTTGCTTCTATGATACTTTTCTTCCTACAAATTATGTAATGGTTCAGTGGTTTGGTTGGTAATTTAACTTGTTCAAACTCAGAGCCATTTTTTTGTACGCATCTATCACAAAACCAGTAAGTTTCCATATCATCAGATGGGGTGTTGTATCTAAGCAATTGTTGGAACATAGGAAACAAAATGGAACCAGAGAGTTAACTCAAGGAATAATATTGCCCAAGACAGAAAATTGCAACACATTATCCCCAACAACAAAGATTCGGGATCAGCATTAGAACAGTTAGACAACGGAAACCATGAACCAAATGGATCTCAACTCAAATACCAGTTTGGCAGGAACTTTACACATTTTGCAGGGAACTAATATTTCGGTCCCCATGTCACTACATTTGCCACATTTATGACAAATTGCCTGCAGTTGCTTGCAACAGTTAATTTTACAAAGAACAAATATAAGGCCCATTGTTAGAGCATAGGTCGGTTGAACCCACCAAGAGTTGGTATGTCAAGGTTGGATGTCATATTTTAGTATCAAAACTTGTTAGAGCATAGCTCGGTTGAACTCACCAAGCGTTGGTATGTCAAGTTAGGTTGTCATATTTTAGTGTGTCAAAACTCATCTTGAGTCGCTTGATTAAATACTAGAGTCAACTTCGTTTAGGTTAGACTTGAAAGTCTAGGAATGTTGAGACATACAAGTATTACTCCGAAGACCTGAAGAATGTGAAGAAGTAGCGAACTACAACGATGACATCATCCTTCCACTTGAGGTTAGTAATATTGACTTGAACTATTTCATTCCTAACGTATTTTTCAAGTCGTGCTATATTGAAAACATAACTGTGAAGCTGTATATATTGTATAATACTCTAGTGATGTGACATGATCATAATAATATGATCATAGTATTAGGGAATTAAACTACGAAGTATAACACTTATCTTTTGAACTTCGTAAATATGACATCGACATAATCTTATATATATTGTTATGATTATGTGAATGGGTTATGGTGAAGATTTCATCCTAGGAAACAATGTTTTACATTTTTTTAAAGGAAGTACATTCATGAACTTGTTTTATGAATCGAAAGGGAAATCATGAGGCTTATTGGTCCGGCTATTCATTGCAAATCTTTGGATGATCAATATGTATGAGATGGTATAACTGATCATAACTTATGTTATGTATCTTGGTATAACTAATCACAATGTGTGACTTATGATTTGGTATGACTGGTTTTTATTAATTGGTGTAACCGATCCTAAGTAATCACCATGTGTTGGTATGATCGATCCTTGTAATTGGTGTAACCGATCCTAGTAATTGGTGTGACCGATCACAAGTGTTATGTGAGATCGATCCTTGTAATTGGTAACCGGTCCTGCTAACTGGTGTGACCGATCACAAGCAATACCATGTATAAATGGTAACCAGTCATGGTAACTGATGTAACCAGTCCTGGTAGTTTGTGTGACCGATAACAAGTATTTCCATAATTAGGTATAACCTATCCTAGTGATTGGTAGAACTGGTTGAACCCATGTATGTGATTTGGTATTTGATCAATCACATAGTAGTCTTGTTTGGAAGGGTGGTATAATCGATTCCAAGAATGCAATCCATGTAAATATGAAATAAGGATTTGCAGTGAAAAGATGTCAACATACTTTGAACACGAGCAGTAACTCTTATCATTTATTGTTCAAAGATATTCCTAAGTACTCAAGGTGATCTTGTGCCGAAATAAATTGAGAATCTTTTAATTAAGGTTTTTGGTTTTATATACATTAATTACCATCAATAAGTAATGTGCATTTACTAATTGGAGATTTTTTATTGAGAGATTTCGAAAATATTAGACAAGCATTTATTGGAATTAGGAAAATCGAATTTGCCATTCATAGCAAATCTTGAAAATATTTTTGGTTTTGGAAATTCCTTGATGTCCAAACATCCCTGGTCTATAAATACCTAAGTTTGCATTTCTAGCAAACTATCCTAAGAGCTAGGCAAACTTCATTTCTTGTTGTTTCTGGTGGAGCTGTCTATTCGGAGAGGAAAGTATCCTAATTAGGTGAAATCTCTTACGACCACTCGTTTAAAGACTTCTGTGGGATCAAAAAGCTCTACGAGTACCGTTGGTGGGAAACTAGATAATTGCAGTGTTTCTAGTTTTTGATTGATTTGATTGAATTCCGGTTGTTTAAACTTTGATTGCACCTAGTTTGTTTATTCTTGAGAATCTTCCCTTATGATATTAGATTCACTCAAACTAGATCGAAGTATCGACGGGATCTTTAGAACTGTTGTTAGATCTAAAGACATCTTGTGATAATCCATTATTAACAGACTCTGTTCTGTGCATGATTGATCACAAGAGATTCAAGTGGTGTTGTGCAGGTTATTGAAAATTAAAGAAGATTTGAAGACGAAGAAGATTTCTTATTAGTTCTCATATCTTGCGATTGTGCACAAACCTTGATCGGTTGGGATCTAACTAGAATTGGATTTATTCGATTGATTAGTTGCGTGAGATCGGCATCGCTATATAGTTTCTCTTTGAGATCTATATTGATTGATTGCGAATCTAGACTTGACTATTTAGGTAGTTAAAGTTAGATTGATCTAACCAGGCAAAGAAGTTTAATAGATTAAACGGAAGAGCCTTTGCGTATGCCCTAAGATATCTTAATCTTAAAGAATCAATAGTGTTGTTACCAAACAGATCCGTTGTTCCTTTTCTGTTTGGAACTCAATCAAAAGGAATTGTACCAGTGCATGACTCTCGAAGTCGGAATTGCAGGGATACTGAGGAAACTAAGTGAACTAGGGGTAGTTGCTTGGTCTCAACTATACGAAGTTGGTTTAGATTTTGTATAAGAGTATTCAATTCTGGACTAGGTCCCGTTTTTTTTGTATTTGCAGTTTCCTCGTTAACAAAATCTTGCAGTGCAATTTACTTTACTTTTCCGTATTATAATTGTTTTATTATAATTAAATTAAATTGCACTTCACGTTAACTCCGTATTACTTGATAGTGATCCTATAGAGTTTTGTTAAGTCCGAACCTATTATCAAGTAATCACACTTTGATTGTTGTATCGTCTCGATCTTGCATCCATAGTCAATCACACAAGTTATCTTGTTGTCGTATTGTCTCGATCTTGTATCCATAGTCGATCACACAAAGTGTGAATACCGAAGTTGTTGTATTGTCTCGACTTTGTCCATAGACGATTACACTTGGTAAGAGGACTTATATGTTGAAACATAAATATTGTGGTGTATTTGGGTACCCTCGTCTTTTCAAAACTCGTCTAGAGTCGCTTGATTAATTACTAGAGTCAACTTCGTTTAGGTTAGACTAGATAGTGTATGAATGTTGAAACATACAAGTATTACTCTGAAGACCTGAAGAATGTGAAGAAGTGACGAACTACAACGAAGACATCATCCTTCCACTTGAGGTTAGTAATATTGACTTGAACTGTTTCATTCCTAACGTATCTTTCAAGTCGTGCTATATTGAAAATATAACCGCGAAGCTGTATATATTGTACATATTGTATATAATACTCTAGTGATGTGACATGATCATAATAGTATGATCATAGTATTAAGGAATTATACTATGAAGTATAACTCAAAGTATTACTCATAATGATCATAATGAGACTAGGAATTATACTACGTAGTCTAATTACTTGTAAGTCTAAATACCTAAGATATCTCATGATCATAATGAGACTTACAAGTATTATCTGAAGACCTAAAGAATGAGAAGACGTATCGACTAAAACCAGAACATCATCCTTCCACTTGAGGTTAATAATACCGATTGACTTGTTTCCATTCCTATCTTAGCTTTCAAGTCATTTAAGATTGAAAAAATAACATGCGAAGTTATATTTATGATACTCTGGTATTGGTATTAAACTTGTGATGACATAATGATTCATTGGGAAGGATGGAATAGAGATGTTAACGATTTGCTCATGAAGTGAAGCTGATCTTCGAACTTGTAAATGTTTTTGAATATGAAATGCAAAATTAGCCTTTTTTTTAGAAAATACATCTTCTCTTCCAAGCTGGGGTGTGCTTATTCAGTTGTTAGTTGTTACCTGTACTAATATTAGCCTTAGTTGTAGTTTCATTTTCAATCCTCATTATCCAGCAATAAATGTTAGCTTTCATGGTTTAGGGTGTGTGCAACATATACTAGTACTTATTAGCATCTGATGCACTACTTAAGCCTTATTTATTTCTCCTTTTCCTCTTGTTGTTTGTTATGTGTTTTTATTTTAGTGGTACAGATGATCTCTATTCAGGAAAAGGAAAAGAGAACCTTTCATCTGTTTGTTTGTAGGTCTATTCAAGAAAAAAGAAAGAGAGAATTTTTCTTAGGAATAAAATCTTTCATATGTTTGTTTGTAGGTCTTTCAGTTTTGTAGCTTCTGTTTCATTCAATCTATTGAAAATGATATCAGGAGATGATCTTTACATTGTCTCTACAGTGGTAGTTCCTTTTGAAGTACACATGCCTCTTAACTGTGGATCTATAAACTGGTCTTGTAAATGTTTCTAGTTTTAAATGCAAAAACTGCTGCAAAAATCTCCTTTTTCAGAAAATATATATTCTTTTCCTATATTGAGGTGTGCTTATTCAGTTGCTAGTTGTCACCTGTACCAAAATCTTATCGTGTTTATTATTAGTTTCATTTTCAATCCTCATTATTATCCGGTAGTAGATGTTAGCTTTCACGTGTCTCAATGTCTTATGGGTGATTGTGATGGATTAGGGTCTGTGCAACATATAATAGTATTTGTATGAACATCGGATGCACTACTTAAGTCTGATCTATTTCTATTTTTCTTTTTTTGTTTTGTTGTTTGTTATTTTTGTTTGCTTATAGTGTTACAGCTGATATCTATTCAAGAAACATGAAAAGGGAGAATTTTATTTGTTTAAGAATGATAATCTTTCATCTGTTAGTTTGTAGGTCTTTCGGTTTTCTAGATTCTGTTTCATTCAATCTATTGGAAATGATAACATGAACTGATCTTTACATTTTCTCTATAATAGTAATTCCTCTAATATTCAGTGCATGACTATGACCTCTAATATTCAGTGCATCATACTAATAATTAAATTGAGGTTCTACATGACAAAGCTCGCCAATAATCTTTAACATCAAATGTTTGGGCATGCAGAATCGATGTTGGAAATTTTCATTAGAGAACACACAATCGGGATGAAAATAATCTAACGTCATCTTCTTGTAGAATTCTTCCCTTCGTCAATATATATATCTTCTTGTGAATACTTCTCTTGGCTCTGGATTTATAGGTATCTGCCCCGATAAATATAACTGCAACAGAGTGTTGGTTAGTTCTCTATCTTCATCTGACTCGTCATCCATTTGTCGCATCTCCTGAACAAACATCAGTTGTTGTGATTAAAATCAATCCATATGAATATGCACCTCTTCATCAGAAGAATCCATTGATTATGAAACTGAAAACAAGTAAACCGAGGGTTAAGGTAAAAAGGAATAACATGATAGTTAATTGATGAAAAAATGAGGAGTGATTAATTTGAGTTTGATGGGGTGAATATATAGGGTGGGATGGGGGGAGATAACAATGATTAATGACTCTTCAATTTTATTGTGATGCATTCAACAAAGATTTAACAATGTGGGTAGTTTTGAGGATGATCTTGAGCCACTTTCCAGTGACCTGGTGGAGAGTGATACTGAATCACTTAACAATGTGGGTAATTTTGAGGAAGATCTTGAGCCATTTTCCAGTGACCTGGTGGAGAGTGTTACTGAATCACTTAACAATGAGAAGACCACACTCTTTGTAGAAAAGACTCAACTTTTATGTGATATAGAATCACTTAAAAGTGAGAAGACTACAGTGGTTACTGATATTTGTTCAATAAGAGGAAGATTGTCTTAGAAACTGATATTGAATCAGACAAAAGGAAAAATAGTGAATTGGGAAGGGAAGTTGAGTTATACAGCAAAGAGAAGGGAAAATTGCAAAGTGATGTTGAGTCACTTAAGAAATAGAAATCTAAGCTGAGAAGTGATGTCGACCAACTTGATAAAGACAAATGTGGACTGCGAAGTAGGATTAAGGTTCTTCTAAAAGAGACAACTACACAGAGAAATGAAATTCAGATTATGAACTCAAAGATAACTATATTTGAAAAGGATATTGAATTACTCGATGGCAAAAAGAACAAATTAGGAAGTGAATTAGAATTGATGAACATGGAGAAGGCTATCTTAGGAAGTGAGAAGAATAAATTGGGAACTGACATTGAGTTATTTGACCAAGAGAAGTATATATTGCAAATTGATGTTGAATTTCTCAGGGGAGAAAAGGATGAAGTTATTCGTTCTGCAATATATGAAGTTAATGAATCTATTCTTAAACGAGAAAAGGCATTTACTGAGAATGAAAAAGTGGTTGCCAGGGAACGCATTTACATTCAAGAGTTTTGGGAAGCACAACAAGAACTTATCGAGGTAAGCATTGCTAAATGTCTTGTTTTTAGATTGTTCAACTAACAAGATTATTTCTTTATCTATTTCTTATTAATGTAAATGTATGCTACTAATGCAACAAATGGCATCAGAAAAGGTAACCATAAATACGGTGATTGGAGTAAAAAATAAAAGAGGAGATCTGGTGTTGTGGAATTTTATAGAGAAGAAGAGAGCCACGCTGAAAGAAGCGATTACTTTTCAATTAAACCGTATAGATAAGTAAAAGTGACCAACTTCCTCACCATCCTTGTGCAAGTATTCCTTTGACCGAGCTAAGGGTTTCGGCTGGACAGTAAGAATGTAGTAATGTCTATCTTTTGAGGTTTTTTGGGTACACTAGAGGAGGGATGCTAACATAATACAAGATTGTAGATGTGTGTGAAAAGAGTTACGTGATGACATAATGATACATTAGGAAGGATGGAATATATATGTGAACGATCTTCTCATGATGTGAAGTTGGTTTTCAAACTTGTAAATGTTTTTGAATTCGAAATGCAAATTAGCCTTTTTCAGAAAATACATCTTCTCTTCCAAGCTGGGGTGTGCTTATTCAGTTGTTAGTTGTTACCTGTACTAATATTAGCCTTAGTTGTAGTTTCATTTTCAATCCTCATTATCCAGCAATAAATGTTAGCTTTCATGGTTTAGGGTGTGTGCAACATATACTAGTACTTATTAATTAGCATCAGATGCACTACTTAGGTCTGATTTATTTCTCATTTTCCTTTTCCTCTTGTTGTTTGTTATATGTTTTTGTTTTAGTGGTACATATGATCTTTATTCAGGAAAAGGAAAAGAGAGTTTCCTTAGGAGTGATAACCTTTCATCTGTTTGTTTGTAGGTCTATTCAAGAAAAGAAAAAAGAGAATTTTTCTTAGGAATATAATATTTCATCTGTTTATTTGTAGCTTCTATTTCATTCAATCTATTGAAAATGATATCAGGAGCTGATCTTTACATTGTCTCTACAGCGGTAGTTCCTTTTGAAGTACACATGCCTCTTAACCGTGGATCGATAAACTGGTCTTCTAAATGTTTTTAGTTTGAAATGCAAAAACTGCTTCCAAATTCTCCTTTTTTTTTAGAAAATTGATCTTCTTTTCCTATATTGGGGTGTGCTTATTCAGTTGTTAGTTGTCACCTGCACCAAAATTTTATCGTGTTAGTTGTTAGTTTCGTTTTCAATCCTCATTGTTATCCGAAAGTAGATGTTATCTTTCATGTGTCTCAATGGCTTATGGGTGATTGTGATTGATTAGGGTGTGTGCAACATATAATAGTACTTGTATTAGCATCTGATGCACTACTTAAGTCTGATATATTTCTATTTTTCCTTTTTTGTTTTGTTGTTTGTTATTGTTTTGCTTATAGTGTTACAGATGATCTTTATTCAAGAAACATGAAAAAGGAGAATTTTATTTGTTTAAGAATGATAATCTTTCATCTGTTAGTTTGTAGGTCTTTCGGTTTTCTAGCTTCTGTTTCATTCAATCTTTTTGGAAATGATAACATGAACAGATCTTTACATTTTATCTACTGTAGTAATTCCTCTAATATTCAGTACATGATTATGACCTCTAATATTCAGTGCATCATACCAGTAATCTTTAACATTAAATGTCGAGGCATGCGGAATCGACGTTGGAAATCTTCATCAGATAACACACAATCGGGAAGAAAATAATCTAACATTAGCTTCTTGTAGAATTTTTCCCTTCGTCGGTACGTATATATTCTTGTGAATACTTCTCTTGGCTCTGGATTTATAGGTATCTGCCCCGATGAATATAGGTGCAACACAGTGTTGGTTAGTTCTCTATCTTCATCTGACTTATCATTCATTTGTCGTATCTCCTGAACAAACATCCGCTGTTGTGATTCAAAATCCATATGAATACACACCTCTTCATCAGAAGAATCCATTGATTATGAAACTGAAAACAAGTAAACCGAGGATTAAGGTAGAAAGTAATAAGATGATAGTTAATTGATAAAAAAACGAGGAGTGATGAATTTGAGTTTGATGGGGTGAATATATAGGGTGGGATGGGGGGATATAGCAATGATTAATGACTCTTCAATTTTATTGTGATGCATTCAACAGAGATTTAACAATATGGGTAGTTGAGGATGATCTTGATCCACTTTCCATTAACCTGGTGGAGAGTGATACCGAATCAGTTAACAATGTGGGTAATTTTGAGGAAAATCTTGAGCCATTTTCCAGTGACCTAGTGGAGAGTGTTACTGAATAACTTAACAATGAGAAGACTACATTCTTTGTAAAAAAGACTCAACTATTATGTGATATCGAATCACTTAAAAGTGAGAAGACTATAGTGGTTACTGATATTTGTTCAATAAGAGGAAGATTGTCTTAGATAAAAGGAAGAAGAGTGAATTGGGAAGTGAAGTTGAGTTATGCAGCAAAGAGAATGGAAATTTGCAAAGTGATGTTGAGTCACTTAAGAAAGATAAATCTAAGCTGAGAAGTGATGTCGACCAACTTGATAAAGACAAATGTGGAATGCAAAGTGGGATTAAGGTTCTTCTGAAAGAGACGACTAAAGAAATGAAATTCAGATTATGAACTCAAAGATAACTATACTTGAAAATAAAAAACTAGAATTTCCTTTTTAGGTCATCTTATTAACACAACGAAGCCCAACAGAGAGTCTCTGTATATGAAACTATTGATTTGTGCACTGATGTCGTGGTCTCGTTTCTTTTCAGGGTACTCCAAAGTTTTATCTTCATTGGAGCTATGGGATTTGTGTTGAAAGTTTTAAGCAGGAAGTGCATAGTCCAGGGGATGATATGCTCTCGTTGTTCAACATGGCTGTGAAGGAGTGCATTATCAGGCTGGGTGGTGCTTTGGCTGAGTTTGTAATTACGTACCAATATGTTGATGATGGACATACGGTTGTAACTAGAGCTAGAACGAAGTTAAAAAATACCGAGATAAGGAAAAGGGGTAAAGAACCTAAAGATTTGGCCCACGCCGTCTTAGTGGTAGGTTGGAGGAACAATGGTGACTTTCTAGAGTTTATATTTTTAAACTCCCAGGGTAGAGATTATGGGCAGGATGGATATAACTGGGTGCGGAGTGATGCTATTGAGCATGTATACGCACCACAGGTGCTTCAATGGTAGGATGATTAGATTAGTGTATGGAATTTGTATAATCGTGAAATTATCTTTATATTCGTGGTACTTTTCTTATCTTTATGTCTGCATTTGTAAAGAGTAAACTGTTCAAACTTCATATGTAATGGAACTTTTGAAGGTATCCCGATTACTTATGCACACTACCTAGACAGTGTCTTCAGTAGATGAGAGTTTGTTGTTTTTAGGGTTACGTTTCAGATTCTCTTTTTCTTCTTTGCCCAACAGCTAAATGTAGGCGGAGTAGAAGAAATCAGACAACTATTCTACTTATAAGATTTAGAGATCGATTTAGACCGTTCAGATTAGGGTTAAACTGTAGTCGTTGATCTGTTTTCAGTATTAGATTTGACCGCCCAAACAAATTTTATTAATTGTTGACTGAAGTTTGATTGTAGTGAATGTGAGCTTAAATCATTTGACTCCTGTAAACTAATTTTGGGTCGAGGCGTCAAGAAATTTTTTTTCCCATTGGTTCCATAACTAGCCAAGTCAAGTTAATTCTTATCATGGGCGCAAACTGTGATGGCCAACAGCTAGAAGAAATTATGTTTCTCATTGATCTAGTTCCACTTGGAGAAACGCTCCGTAACACCATAGTAAGTGTTCATTGTGAGAGATTATTATGGCACATATGGTTTTTTATAATAATATATTACAAAACCGAGTTATTTGAATTTGTAACTCGTTCATATCTACCACCAAACACACAACTACTAAACTGTGTCGTATTCGTTATACCATTTGGCAAAACTCATATACATTGTCTAAGTCATTACAACAAATTCTGTTTCATTACCAAAAATCCATTACACTTCCCCCACCCATCAAATATTAATACAATCATCCAATTTTTGGGTTGATAGTTCAATCTCCCCCCTCTTTAATGAGAGCAAGACCAATCAAAATTCGCATAGTTGAGTAACAACAGCCGTTGCATATCCTTCATTTTAAAATCTGGGTCGTTAGATGATCGAATATTCTCTAAAGATTCGTCTGCTTTTTTTCGTTACTGGACTGAAATACCCTTTGCATAATAAGCGACTTCTTTCCTTTCTCAGTTTTCTTTTCCCGCAGCAAATTTCTTCTATCGTTCCACTGAAACCATTCTTCGATCGATTGACAATAATGTAACCTTCGCCTCAAGTTTCTTCTCGGTTTTCATGCAATTACTTGGATAGGTATGTGATTCTGAAATCATTTTGTATTGTAATTTCGAATTCTAGGGTTCGTAACTATTTTGGATTTATGGAAGTAATCATTCTGTGTTGTAATTTGGAATTCCAGGGTTTGTAAAGTTTAGGGGTTTTGCGTAATTTGTGTTTTTATGGAAGAAATCATGCGGTATTGAATTCTAGGGTTTGTAATTTTTAGGGATTTTGCAAATCTCATCACATAAACTACAGTTAACGTAAGGATTTGTCAAGGTTTGCAATTTCAAATTTCAAAACTCTATTTCAAACCACTCACAATCTTAATTCAAGCATTCAGAGGATTTCCAGCTGAACCCTGAACTCATTAAATGTTCTGCAGTTGCAGGGGGGATGTTGCATAGCCTGCATTCTGAGTTAAAGAAGAAGCTTTAACCATAAGGAAACTGATTCCACATTTATGACCAACACTAATTACTTTACAAAGTCCTAATTAAACACCACCATATTGACAGTGGCATTGCCTCTAAAATGGAGGCATTGATCGTTTTGCAGTTCGAGTCTGCAGCTTCAAGTATTAATTGCCTATGGAGATATGATTACAACAACAAGTGGAGTGCACGTGCAACGCGAACATTAAATTATATGCATTTTCCATGTTCGGAAAACATGACAGGCTGAAACAAAATTAGTTATAACCGTACAGTCAAATAGAACAGTAAAATTACATAAGGTCGTTGCTACTGGTCGAATGATTTGTGTATTCTACATCCATCAACCTTAACACACCATTGTAGGTTTAGCATCTAAGTCTTAGCCTAATACCCTGCATTGAGAACTCACCAATCTTCTTAGCTCTGCTCACCATATACAAACGGCTGCCAAGTAAAAGCTGCAGAACCCTACTCTTGATTCACTTGCTCAGCTGTAACGCCTTGCAAACTCAAAAATCTAGAAATCCTGCATAAATTCAAATTTATATTTGCGACTTATATCAGATCATAAGTTCCGGACTACTCTTTGTCTATCTTTTTCAATCCCCAATATAGTCTGACAATCATTGCATTTTCGCATTAGGATATGATGACCAGCAGCTGCAGCGTCTCTTCAGCTTCCAGTTCCTAGTCAGACTCCGACGACTGGACATACATTCGCATACCACAACATGCCGCATAACACTGTTGGAGCTCTAGCCATCAGTTCCAAACTAGTAAACTTCAAGTATTTTTTCCATTAATTCATAGCTATAAGAGTATCACAGATGTTAATAAAGTCAACAAATATCACACAAAATTTTGAAGTTTAGTGCAGAAAACTTCGCACTTTCGACATATATATATATCTAAAGTCTAAAGTACATTAAATCTTGCCAAATCAAAAGGTTCAAAAGTAAAATTTAAGAACACCAAACACATTTATTGAAATACCAAACACATTTGCTAAAGATATACCTTCCTGCATATAGTCCTTCATATCATGTATGTAGGGGAGGCTAGTACAGTTTTTGCAAGAAAGTTCTATTAATTGGCAGTAGTTGAACCATTGTCTTTCGACGTACGTCATCTTGCGACGAATCCATCTATCTATCTGTCTACAAATTAATTGAAGTTAAACAATGGTACTTTGTTGGGAATATGCACAAACAGGTGAAAGAGTTGTACCCCTTTGTTGGGAATTCAACCAAATCGAAACTAATTAAGAGTTTGGAATTATGAAAAGAGAAAAGTCATTTCAGGAGAGATGCTCAAGAAGTACTCAAACAATATTCGGAACTCAATCTAGAATGTCATATGACTGCAACTCTGTAACTTAAGCACTGAGTTCGTAAGCAAATATCAGTACAACTAAAAACAAATACTAAGAACCTAAATACAACTTTTGCAGACATACAATTTGGTAGTGGCACTCATCCTCTCAGACAAAGATACCGAAATCCTCCCTGCCAACATAAACATTATTTGTTCTAATTCTAAATAGTATGTGGCACGGAGCCTAGCTATAATAGAGCATTGTTGTGAAGACGGAAATGTAGCAATATTAAAAGATGAAAAATTGACTTGATCACAGATAAAGCAGTATACATAAATCATGTTGGTCGATACAGAGAATCGAACGTTTTCTATCTTATATATATATATCAGCATAATCAAGCAAAACAGAGTTGTGCCATACTGACATCTAGGGTGAGTTGGGTCATATGATGCATATTGTGCCTAGCTACCACATATAAATCATTTTGCTAGTGAATAAGTGCAAACTGCAGACGGTACTGTATGCCTCTAAGTTGTAACCTTACTCTACTGTAAAACCCCGTCATCAGAGACAAAGGTAGCTACAAAGACAGTGAAAGTTAAATTTATCACATAAAATAGCAATCAGATTGCATATTAATGAAATCAAGAACACCTAATATCTAAATTGCATACCAAACTACACATGTCAACCCAAATTGGAAACCATCTCCCCCTTTTAGTGTCCAAACACAAATTTACCTATTTCTTTTTCCCTAATTGAGAAAAACCCCTAATTTCAAACAATCGAATTAACAAAGATAGCAATGATGTTATTTTGTGTTGTCCTGGTTTGGTTCAGGGGAAACCCTATTTCAAGTAAAAATCAAATAATTAAGAGTTTGGAATTACATACCAAATGAAGAAGATGAAATTAAACCAAATCGAAACTAATTAGATAATCTCTGAACCACCATTCTGCAATTAACAATAGATTGATTGAAAGCCTCTGATTCAATTTTTGAAAGTAATATCTAATTTCAGTTCTAGGGTTTTCATGGAAGATGTGAGGGAGAAGAAGAAGTTAAACTTTTTATTATGAGATAGAGAGATAGAATCAATGCTGAATGCTAAACATGTTAGTGGAGAAGGTGAGGGAGAAGAAGAAGTTGAAGTTATAATTCGTTAATGGAGGAGTGTTGGGTTTCTGCTACTACTGTGAGATAGTTAGGGAGAAGAAGAAGAAGAAGAAGAAGTAACGAAACATAGAGGGGTATAGTCGGGAAATAACGAAAAAAAATGTCACACGAATTTTTTTTCCTATCATCCAACGACTATCATTAAAAGTTAGGAGATCCAACGGCTATAGTTAGTTAATCTGTTGACTTTTCAATTTTGTTGCACTCATTAAAGGGTGAGATAATAACAGCCGAGATTTTTGCATTTATAAGACAGTTTTCCTGGAGTCATCAGGGGACCCTGAAAGAATTACGGGCGATGTATAAGATAAAATAGGATCATCCAAACCTAAATTCAGGCCATCCCTTATCTCCGATTTTTCTAAATGGCAAATATGCCCTCCACAATCGGTAGTTTATTTGGTCGAGCTCATTTTTTTCTCTAGGAACCCCATAATCGGTAGATATTATTAGAATCGGTAGTGTCGGTGTAACTAATCGGTAGCTATTTTGGTAATCGGTGGTTTAGGTGTACACAATCCGTAGACAACTCTTTAGTCGGTAGATAATGTGTATAAACTTGGTTTTGGGGAACTATTTTCCATTATTTGGTTTTTGTTTTTGGCGGGAGAGAGAAGAAGAAGAAGTGGGATTTTACCATTTTTCTTAAAATCAACAAGAAACATGGATGGGTATGAAGAAGAAGGTGAAGAACCTAATGTTGAAGCTTCACTACCGTTTAAAGAAGACGATTTGGGGTATTTGTTGAATGATCCACATTTTTGTGGAGAGGAAACCCTAGACGACGCTTTCATGGAAGAAAGCGTAGAATCACCCGAGATCGAAGCTAACGATGCATCTAACTCATAGGTATTGTGTTAAGAAACCCATAACCCACTTTGTATGCGTTTTTAAATGAGAAAATTCGATTTTTGCATGCATTGAATGCCATGAACTACCCAGAATCGGTAGATAATATGGTTATATATCTACCGATTACTAAGTCCTGTGTAATAATATTTGACTAATCGGTAGAATAGGGGACTTAACTCTCTACCGATTCCGAAAAACCCCAAATTGAAAATTTCAATTTTGAATAATCGGGCGTTACGCAATTTTACATAACTACCGATTGTCAAAGTCGCCCGAAATACGAATTTTTCAAAAACTTCAATTATTGGTTTGTTTCATATTTCATAATCGATAGAATATGAAAAATTACAAACTTCTGATTATTGTTGTCGCCCCAAATACAAATTTTTCAAAAAACTTCAATTATTGGTTTGTTTCATATTTCAGAATCGGTAGAATATGAAAAATTACAAACTTCCGATTATTGTTGTCGCCCCAAATACAAATTTTTCAAAAAACTTCAATTATTGGTTTGTTTCATATTTCATAATCGGTAGAATATGAAAAATTACAAACTTCCGATTATTGTTATCGCCCCAAAATCAAATTCCCCCAAAACTGATTTTTTTTTAATTCTTCAAATTTCATAATCGGTAGTTTATGTTAGTTTTTCTACCGATTTCTGTTAAATCGGGCGGATGACAAATACGAAAGCTACCGATTATTCAAGTTTATTTATACTGACTTTTCAAAGTATTTAATCGGAAGGTTAATTTCTTTTTTTTTCCTCCGATTTTGTAACAATCGGTAGGAATTTGCTATCCCGTGCGTTCGATTATAGTGGCCTAAGTTGTTGTTGTTGTTTGTAGGCTATTGTAGCGGTGGATGATGAATTTTATTTGAGGCCTGATACTTCTCACCACTATGCAAATGATTTGGTATATATACTCATGACTAATCTTTTCTCTTCTTTAAATGATATATGTTAAATGCTCATGCTTATGATGTTTGTTGTGTATATGCGAATTTAGACATTTGGAAGTAAGGAGGAGGCAAAGGAATGGCTTAACAACAAGGCTAAAGAGAAGATGTGCATGGTAGTTCAGAACGGTTGTGTGAAGGATAGTCGTTTTGAAATGATATGTGAGCGAGGTGGGGAGAAAAAGAGTCACCAGGGAAAGAACAATAAACATGTAAGGAAGACGGAGAGGAAGAAATACTGAACCCATACAAAGAAGATTGGATGCCCATTTAAGATTGTCTTCTATAAGCCCGATGGTAAGGATGCTAAAGAGTGGAAAATGTCTAAAGTTGCTAATGGTTGTCACAACCACGATGATACGGATACTCTTGTTGGACATGTAATGGTTGCCAAGTTAAAACCACATGAAATGGATACGGTGAAGTCTATGCGGATTCAAAAAGCGAGTGCCATCTTAAGTAAGATAAAGGCGGACGACGCCGACAACCTTTCTTCTTTGTCTACGATCAAGGAGGCCCTAGCTACGATCAAAAGGACGAAATGGGATGTTAGAACGGTTATGCAACAATCAGAGTGGTTAGCAGAGTTACATGACTACACGTTGCGAAAGGAAGAAAAGGATGGTAAATTGGTACGTATTTTCTTGGCACATCCTTTGATGATCCAATTGGCACAATTCTTTCATCAAATTTTGTTGATAGATGCAACTTATAAGACAAACAAGTATAACATGCCGTTGTTGAACATTGCTTGCCACACTTCCGACAAAAACACATTTACGGTTGCATGGGGTTTAATGGATCACGAGAACGACGTGAGTTTTATTTGGATATTGGAGACATTGAAGTCCATTTATAACGGTGACAATTTTCCAAGGGTTATTGTAACGGATAACGATCAAGCTCTAATGAATGCAATAGAGGTAGTGTTTCCGGAAGCCCGAAACTTGCAATGTACATTGCACATTCAATGCAACCTCCTATCTAATTGCAAGCCCCATATCCAATCTAAGAAACCAAGGAAGGGTACCAATAGGTCGAAGGAAGAGGATGAACGTCTTAGCAAATTGACTGTGGAAGAGCGGGAGGAAGAGAAGAGACTATTTAAAGAAAAGTGGAATGAGGAAGGAATAAAGTGGAAATTATTTATGAAAGAATGGGACAAGATGGTTTGGTCGATAACCGAGGAAATTTATGATGTTAATTTGAAGAAATTTGAGGATGAATGGGGCACGGACTATCCAAAACCCGTTGCGTATTGTAAAAAACAATGGTTGACACCGCATAAGGAGAGGTTTGTGTATGCATGGACATATGAATATCGTAACTTCAAGAACAAGGCGACAAGCATTACGGAGGGGTCTCATGGCCGATTAAAGAAAATATTACTCGCTAGTCAAAATGGAGTTGTGTCGATCCAAGAAGCAATCCATGAATACACCAATCGAGATCTCACAAAGATTAGGTGGTGTATGCAATTTAGTGCACATAAATTCCCTTTGGAACATAAAGCGGAAAGAATGCTTCTAAGGGGAATTGTTCACAAAGTTTCAAAATGGGCAATAGATCACATGATGAAACAATTGAAGCTTTATAAAACTTATGATGACGAGAATACGGTTTGTGCTTACCAGGATATGATAGGTATTGGACTCCCGTGTCGTCATATGTTGGGTGTGTATGTTGAAGTGAATGACATTAATGACATTCATCCATTTTGGAAGCAATTAAATTTCACTCCAAGCACCCCGGTAGTTGAAGGTCCGTCGTTCTTGGAGTCGGAATTGTGTGCACGAATAGCCGAGCGTTATGCTACATCAAATGGAACCAAAAATCAAATATTGATGCACCATTTGGAGGAAGCCCTTCACCCTTGTTTAAGGGAGGTTGGTGAACCTATTAAGCAAAAGGCGGCGGGTAGGCCGAACACCGAAGTGTCGAGGACCATCCAAACAAAAGAGTTGAAGGAACATTTTTCAAAAACAAGAGATTGATCTAGGCACGAGCATGTGCAAGCCGAACTTGAAGGTGAGCCGTGATAGACGTATTTATGTGTCTATTTTCATCTCTATTGTGTATATTGTTAGTACCCATTTTTGTACTTATTTTGGTATTTTATCTTTTTGTAGGTGTTTTTGGAGAAATAAGCTTTTGAGGCGAAATTGGCTCGAAAAGTTGATAAATGCAACCCAAGGGACGAGTGTTATGCGGACTCTCACTTTGGATAAGGGGTAACCCATTTCCAAGCAGCTACTAAACACAGACCGGGACTGGGTAGGGGGACTCCACTTCTTCACGGGTTAAAAACAAAAAAATTGGCGGGAAAGTTTGTTTTCACGGAACAGATTTTAGGGTTGAAATTTGGACGAATTTTAAGGAGATTCAAGGGCTGATTTTCGTTGGGTTAACCCTGTTAAGGATAGACAGGCTTGGTATGTGGGTTTGGATTGATTGAATTGGGTTAAATAACCCGGTAGAATCTAAACAGAGGTGATGGAAGTTTCGGGTCTGTGATGAACTATTTTTGGAATTTTAGGGAGACAAAAGGCAAGATTTTCTTCCCAAAGATTGGTATCTATCTAAGGAAGAGTTTAGAATCAAAAGGAAAGCTCAGAAACGCGTAGAAATTCTAAAACAAGAAATTGCCGTAACTTTGCCGTGAAGAGAAAGGAAGAGATTTTGGAAGATTTTGGAGAGATTTAATTGGTATTTTTGATATAAATAGATTGTTTGGGTCATATAGAAGGAGTGTCGAGAGTTTGGGGGGCTGAGAAGACTTGAGGAGGCGAGAATCAGAGATTTACAGGCTCCTGATGTTTCTGCTGATGCGGAACTGAAGAACACGAAGAACATAAGACACACGAGAAACAGTCGCAGACAAGTATCGTTCTTCAACAGCAGACCACATTTATCGTTTATAAACAGCACCTGATTGTAACGGTGACTTCTGTAACGACCATTAAGTGTTGCAGATTCGTTGTATTATTATTTCTCTTCAATAAAAACACCTTTTGAGCCATGTTTCAATCTTTTGAGTGTGTTTTTGATATGAGGAGCTAAACCCCAACACTGGGATGACGAAGGAAGCCCTATTTCACGCATGTGGTAATTCTAATAATTCTTTTATGACTATTTGCATTGATTTTTAATTGATTTATGATTGTTATTGAATGGGTGTGATTTCATTTGATGATGTATGCTTGGTCAATGTATTTTTGATACATCAGGCTTTTGATTTACAGTCATTGCTTTTCAAAAATCTACTTTTGGCAAAGAATAAGAGTCCATATTTTTAATATTTGAGCTATAATTGATTGGAATTATTATTTGAATCACATGAATGGAATTTGGTGGAATCCTGAGTCTCAGTGCTTTTTATAATCTTGACCAAAACATTATTTGATTTTTCTAGTTTTCTAAATTGAGTCTGAAATCGAGTCTACACAAGTCCGAGTGAACGAAAACCTTACTTACCACTTTAAAGTTACATCAATTTTTGGCGCCGCCGACGCGGACTTGTTTTTAGATTTGTTTTTAGGTTTTATTTATTTATTTGTTTTATTATTTTTGTTCTTCTTTACGCGTTTGGTATTTTTCGATTCTTTTTCAGATTTGGAGCGAAGCTAAAAGGAAAGAAAAAGTGTTATAAGAGGAAAGCATCGCCAAAGAAGGAAAGAAAAGAGGAGTCCAAAGGAGTGAAGAAGAAGATTTTTGTATATAGTTATTTTATTTTATTTTAGATTTTATTTCTTTTTATTTTTAGAAACTGTAATTAGGGATTTATTTTTGTAATCTTTTATTTTTGGACTTTGAACTTTATTTTGGGATATTATTTTGGACATTATAGTTCACAACACAAGGGTTACGGATGTTTAGATCCATCTGCTGGTAAAGTGTTTGTATCTAGGCATGTTGTATTTCATGAAGAAAATTTTCCTTATACAATACTTTCTAAACACAGTACTATTGATTCATCAATATTGTTAGACTTTCCAAGTACTTCTGCTTCTTTGGATACTTCTTCTCTCAGTGATACTTCAGTACATACTTCTACAACCCCAACTTCTGATACTTCAGTATATACTTCTGATGCTTCAACTACAACCACAACATATACTTCACATGACAGCTCTATGAATGCTCATCAAATGACAACAAGAGCAAAGGTTGGTACTTTCAAACCAAAGGTATTCTTCTCTACAAAATATGATTTATCTGCTTCTCATATATCTCACTTCAATCACATCACTCCTACATGTTACACTCAAGCTTCTAAGATTCCAAATTGGTTAAAGGCTATGCAGACAGAAAATACAGCGTTACAAGATGCTGGTACTTGGTCAAAAGTACCACCTGATCCTACTCAAAATGTAGTTGGATGCAAATGGGTTTTTAAGATAAAGTACAATCTAGATGGTACTATAGAGAGACATAAAGCTAGACTAGTAGCAAAGGGATTTCATCAAGTTGAAGGCTTTGATTTCACTGAGACTTTCAGTCCTGTTGTGAAACCTACAACTATTAGACTTGTGCTCTCTCTAGTTGTTAATTTTGATTGGAATATTAAACAATTAGATGTGAGTAATGCTTTTCTTCATGGAGATCTTAAAGAAGAAGTTTACATGAAACAACCTCCTGGTTTTGAAGATAAAGAACATCCTGATTATGTATGCAGATTATATAAATCTTTATATGGTCTTAAGCAAGCTCCTAGAGCTTGGTATGAAAAGCTCATGGATGCTCTCATTGCTGTTGATTTTATTCCTTCACAGGCAGATTCTTCATTGTTTGTTCAGAAATTAGGTTCTAAACTCACTATCATACTAGTGTATGTTGATGATATCATCATCACAGGTAACAACATAACTCATTGTGATTTTATTATTGCTTGTCTTTGTACCAAATTTCCAGTGAAAGATCTGGGAGCTCTACACTATTTTTTGGGTCTTGAAGTTAAAGGAACAACAAAGGTCTTTTTCTAAGCCAAACCAAGTATGCTCTTGACCTTATTTGTAACTTGATGATGGTTTCATTTGGCCTGCCATTAGTTGTACTTATTTCTTTGCCTATGTACTGTCTGGAATCTTAATCACAGTGGATTCCTTAAAAACACTTAACTCATAACTTCCACACGACTTTTGTACACATTTTTTTGGGTTCCCTCTTCATGTTATGTGATTTTCTATTATCTTTGATGTTATGTACTTGCTCCTAGCGTGGTGGCGGAATAAGTTTCCCGCCAACCATGAGCTCTAAAATCTGCTCGGCAGAAGTTGTATGTGATTGCAATAGAACTAATTTGGATTTAGGTTTGTTAGCCGAGTGTTGTGGATCAGCGAAAATCGAAACTAAGTGCTGAAAAGTTGGCGTCGGCGGACGTGCAACGCACGTGCATTCCAGTTGTAGGTATAATTTCGTTAGATATGACATGAATAGTATAATTTTGGGGGAAATGATCGACCCCAAAAAGAAACCAACAAATGCAAGATGGTTCAATATGTTCTAACGCCCTCATTGGTGGTCTTATCTGTATGGCAGTGACAAGTAGATAACTGATATTCATTGATATTCAAAACATTTCACATTCATCAAGTTAATTTCATGATAGGTACATGTGAAACCAAAAAGAAACCCCAGATCTAAACATTCTTTACAAACCCTAACTAACCCCCAAACCCATAGAGTTCTTCCTTGTCTCTTGAGAGCATAGACAACATCCATAGCAGTGACAGTCTTTCTTCTAGCATGTTCAGTGTAACAGCATCACGAATCACATTCTCAAGAAAGATCTTAAGAACAATTTTTCTATATGCATCAATCACAAAACCAGTAAGGTGCTGTATCTAAGCAATTGCTGGAACATAGGAAACAAAATAGAGCACATGAATCAAATCAAAGCATAATATTACCCAAGATAGACAATTGCAACACGATATCCCCAGCAACAAAGATTCAGGTGCAGCATTAGAACAGATAGACAAATGGTTCTCAGCTCAACATACCTGTGTTTGGCAGGAACTTTACACATTTTGCAGGGAACTGATTATATCGGTCCCCATGTCATCAGATCGCTTCTTTTCTGACAAAACCGCCTGCAGTTGCAGAGTGCAACAGTAAATTTTGCAAAGAACAGGTACAAGGCCCATGCCGCCTCTCAACACTATACAGGGAACAAAAAAGACACATTTCCAAGGCCAGGAGCCTGACAGTAGCAAACTTTTAATAATTGAGCATCGTAGCATGCTAAAACCTAACATGATTACACTGTAGAAAATGTTGTACACGTTATCGGAGGAGGCTAAAAAACTGGGAGAGATATCATATATTTTTGCAATATGTACTGATTTTGAATAGCTTAGAGGTGAAAAACAAATATATTGTAGGATGTAGAGGGTAACATTAACATGAACATATCAATGACTAATTAAGGCATGCATAGAACTAGAAGATTTGGTTTTCATTGATAAACTCCAAATAATAAGGTCGCGGGTTTGAGGCAAAAAATGTTTAGTACACAAGGAAAATAATACCAATGGAGGCACTTTATGTTGCGAGTCTTTTGACTCTACAGATTATCATTTATACATAGTGGATAAGGGTGAAAAAGAACACTTGTGTATCAGGAGGAGAGAGGCTAGGGAGAACCGCAAAGCTTTCAATATTAGAATCAGTTAGCAAAATCACACTGTCTAACTGTAAACAATAGGCTAACTTTTCACCTCTCAGCATGCTCATGAGTGTGCATTAGTCCATTTAACATCTAAGAAACCTACAAAGTTGTGTCGAAGAACCAGAAACCTAATGACTAAGTACAGCATCCCTAATAGTTCCAAATCCAGCTCGGGATAACAGTTCCAGAGCAGTGAACAACACCAAGAAAATGCAGTAAGCTACTCTTTTTTTTCGTATGCATGACTAAAGCAACAAATTCTGAGCAACATACCTGTTCCAAGGCTGTGCACCTCTGCCTGCAAAAAAAAATTCGGAGCAACACACATGATATACACATTTTGTCATAAATGTTAAATAAAGTACAAAAAAAGATAACACCACAACAAGAGGAACCAAGGAGCACATAAATGCCAATATCATACTACCCCAGAATTGATGGAGAAAGCAACCAAAAAGCAATATAAACATGCAATCTGTGCAGTCCACTAAAGTGTATACTACACAATTATAATAGCATGATGATCAACATGAATGAAAAGAATGCCTCAAGTGATCGAAATCGAACCACACTGTCACCATCAGCTGTAGTACAGAGATCAAGAGCTGGAACTCTAGCAAGGCAATCCTGTTGAGGAGCTATGCAACCAACCATCTAAGGCTGCTGTGCTGACTCTTTAAATTGCAGCTCAGGGCACTCCTGTCAGTGAGCAATATGATATTGTAACCTGGAACATAACCAAGCTCTTACTTTAGACAACAAACCTTTCAATTCTTTGTAACTCTCCTCAAGGCTCTTCAAGACCTGGCTTCATAACAAACACATGAATCAAAATCCCCTTCAATTCTTCACCAAGTGGAGCACCAACAGGGAGTATACTTTAGACACCCGAAGTTTCTACTGCATTCCCATTTTAACAAAACCCAGACATAATAGCTTTCCAGTAATGCTTATCTCGTCCCCCATTTCATCAATCACAACCCCAAACTGGGAATACATATGAGTCAACAAAAAGCATTTATAAATAAACTATGTCCCCAAGAGCTTTTAAAACAGCAAGAGAAGTACAAGATCAGGACGAACTCTATCAACAATCTATACAAAGAATTAATAGCTCCATGAAAACAATCATTATGTTATATACAAGAAGAAGAGCATGGAGACATTTGGCCAGATGAGTACTACTTTTGGTGCAGGAAAACGAATAGTTGATTGAAATCAAATTCATAGTTGGTATCAGTTTCTTCAAGTAATATTAGCTGATTTTGAAATTGTCGATGCAAAATTTAAAAATCGTCAAAAAGATTGGATCTAAGGAATTAGTTATGGATTTAAGCAAAAACATAAATAGAAGAAGCTCATACCAGTAATTCATCCAGATAGAACACCAACTGTCAATGGAATTCAGCAAACACACCCAGATAAGCTAATGTTGCAACTCAAACTCAAATCTTTAGGTCCAATTTTGCTTGAATAAATAAGAAAAACAAGATAAAAGAAATTAAATTTGACAAAGCATTGAAACAGAAACAAGTAGATTACTGATATTCAAAACATTTCACATTTTTAAGTTAATTTTTCCAGGTAGGTACATGTGAAACCCCAAAAGAAACCCTAGATCTAGATATTTTTACGAACCCTAACTAACCCCCAAATCCATAGAGAGTTCTTCCTTGCCTCTTGAGAGCATAGACAACATCCATAGCAGTGACAGTCTTCCTCCTAGCATGTTCAGTGTAAGTAACAGCATCACGGATCACATTCTCAAGAAAGATCTTAAGAACACCACGAGTCTCTTCATAAATCAATCCACTGATACGTTTCACTCCACCTCTCCTTGCTAATCTTCTGATTGCTGGCTTTGTGATTCCCTGGATATTGTCTCTCAACACCTTCCTGTGCCTCTTTGCTCCTCCCTTTCCCAAACCCTTTCCTCCTTTTCCTCTTCCTGACATTTTCTCTCGGCAGAATTATTTCTCAATTTCTCTGATTTTCTGATTTGTGATTTGGGAAAGAAGGGAAGGGTTTTTATAATTTGTTTGGTTTGATTATGTCTGTTAGATTACAGACCGATCCGCATGAACGTTGTGTTTTTTGTGTAGATCGTCGGATTAGAAATACTCTAATTTGATTGGTTTAGAGAAGAGTTTGCGGATTGTGGAAGGTGGTTTTGTGTTTTCTTTGGTTGGATAACTTCCGTCGGATTAGGTACTGATCCGTATGGAGGTTGTGTTTTTTGTTAGGGTCGTTGGATTGGAAATTCTTCAACTTGATTGGTTGGGAGATTGAGAAATTTGTTTGCGGAGTTTAAAGCGGCTAATGAAGCTAAGATTGTAAACCGTCCATTGGTATGTGATCCGTGCCTTCGCGTATTGTTTGGTCTGTGTTCGTTGGAATGATAATGGTGAGTTTTGACCGGCTAGTAAATAACCACTTACTTAGAGCATGTTTGGATACACATTCAAAGTAGTGCTTCGATTTTTAGAAGTCAAAAAATTAGTTTGGGTAGGAAATTTCAGAAAGACTCCTATAAGCAAAAAGGTCAATATTTTTTGTGAAAGCAAAAAAATCAAAAAATTATAATACAAAAGCACTCTCTAGAAGAAGAAGTCAGAAGTAAAACTAGTACAACCGTTGCAACGGTGGGAGGGCCGACCGAAGAACTTGACGAAACGATAACACTGAACTAAAGAGGAACAAACTGCACCTATTTAATATCTTACTGTGTGGCCAAATTCTTTCTGTATTTTTATTGGTTTATACTTGCCTATGAGAGCACTTCCTAACTCAAGCGCACTCAACAAAACCTTAAACAGAAACAAAGAAATAGCATAACCAATAAAAATAATAAAGAGTTACAACTAACCAAGTGCTTTGCAGACAAGGCTTTCTTTGGAGCTTTCACATCTTTCTGAAATCCCCCTGATGTCATTGTACATTTATCCGCCCTACAATTTCACCATTATTTAATAAGTTCAGTTACAATACCCAACCCATCTCTAATTGAGTTCCAACGAAACCAAATTTGATTGATAAAAAAATTCCCTAATTAAACATGAGCTAGCAAGGAAATAAAATTAGGGTCATTTTACCATAAACAAAAACCCTGATTTGATTTTGAGTGAACCGATTTGAGTTTTGTCTCGTCTCAATTCTCTATAGATTAAAGTATCTCAATTGAAACCCTAATGAAGAAGATGAAAACCCAACTAATTTATTATCATCAATTGAACCACCATCTTCACTGATAGAACCCCAAATTAGGTCACTGAACTTTCTCAGTTTCAATCTTAAGATGGGAATTAACTTGAAAGAGGAAATAGATCTGGTTGCGGGGTGGTGATGGTGGTAGTGGTGCGGCGAGGTGGAGGTGGCATTTCTCTGTTGGAAATGGAAAAAGAAAAAAACGAAGGAGAAGAAGAAGAAGCACGAAGGAGAAGGAATAAGAGGGGAAAAAAAGGTGGCTGGGAATTGAACCCGAGACCTTTAGGTCAGTTTGACAAAAAAATCCAACTATAAGAGGGGTAATTTTCGATTTTCAGGTGCACACTACAAAAAAGAAATTCAATCTTTTTGTGTCAATTGATCACAATTTACTAAAAAATGGCCATATAAAGGTCCTCCCTCGCTTCACTCGGTCGGCCCAACTATTTTGCTTCACAAAAAGTTGACTTTATTGCTTCTGGAAATCGATCCGATATAATATTGCCAAACTAACTTCTGAATTTTCGACTTTTAGATGTCGAAAAGCAATTTCTGAGCGTACATCCAAACACCCTATAACTTTTTGTGAAGCAAAGAAAAAATATCCTACTCCCTCCGTCCCAAATTAATTGAGCTATTTGGTTTTAAATTTGTCCCATAAATAATTGAGCTATTTCACTAATCAAGGGGATATCTCTAAAACTACCCCTTTAATTGATTATTGTTGCTATAAAAAATATACATAATTTAATAGTCATGTTTATATTCATTATGTAGGTGTTTTAAAATGCTTTTCAACGATATAAAGTTTACAAAAAACTGTGGTATAGTTTAAGAGATAAATCATTTCTAAGTTTTACTAGTTATTATCCATAAGGGCATAATTGTTAAAAAATACTTAAATATACTCCCGTTCCTCCTTGCCTTAAGAATTGTGCAAACTACAACTAGTTCAATTAATTTGGGACGGAGGGAGTATTATTTTTAGTATCCAGACAGAAAAAAAATAACAAGTATTAGAAAAGGTGATTCATTATCACCATTTTTGCTTCTAGTGGCTAGTGGAACTTAATTTAAATGATGAACAAAGCTAAGTTCGAAATTGGTTTCAAAGTCGCTAATGTCGTTACACCAGCAAGTCATTTACAATTTGCAGGTGATGTTTTGATCTTTTTAGATGCTATGTGGGGGAGGTTCACTTTTTATGCTATGCTTTGAGCTTATTTCTAGTTTGGGAATAAATTTTAACAAGAGCCACATTTATGGAATTCAATGTTGGTGATCTTAATGAGTATTCTTCTTTTATGGGTTGTTACAACGATATTATTCCTACCGTATATCTTGGTCTCCATTTTGGAGATAAATATAAAGGAGTGACTAGATGAGTGATATTGACAGGTTCAACAAAACTTGTGTTTCAAAAGAAACTTTGTTATCATATCAGATAAAACTACTTTCGTTATTATCGTTCTTTCTATCTTACCGGTTTATTATACGTCTCTTTTTGATATGTAGACGTTACTTGCCAAAAAATCTAGAAAAGGCTCATGAGAAGCTCTTTATCGAATGGTAACAATTAACTTGGTTAAATAGAATATTATTTGCAAAATGAAAAAAATATGGCGGTCTTGTTATTAAAATCTTGAAATATATGAAGTATGCATAGCTTATCCTCGGCCAGGATAAAAAGAGAAGGTAGTGTCAGGTTTAGCGAGCCGACGTAAAAATCACCCACCTGAATAATTTGATTACTCATTTTTTATTTATTCTAGAAAATACAATTATTACACTCACTCCAAACAGTTCAGAAAATTGTAGTATATAATGTATTCCAAACAACATGATTAACTGAATCTGAATGAGGTTCCATGAGAGAAGCAAAGTAATGATGTATGTGGGAAGTATGTAGTTGCAGTTGAACTCCACTAAGAAGTATATCCAACTTTTCTTGGTGAATGGACAATACAAAAAGATATGACTTACAGTTTCATGTGTTAGACGGAAAATGGAATTTTATTTGTCCCAATAAGCCTATGTAGAAAGTTATATGTGGTCAGCTACTTGTTGTCTAATAAAACCCCAAAAAAAGAAATCAATCTTTTGGGGGATATTTGTCTCAAAATAAGCTCGAAGCAATCCTTTAAAACAACTTGCACTATATGAGAATTAATAAGGTCATAATCTAACTTAACTGAATATGTATTCTTATTGGAATATTTTTATTCTAATGTATATTCTCCTGCAAATCTAAAAGTAACGATATTCATAGTAGACATATAAACTGGCAACTCACCCTGAGTCAAAGCATTTAAAAATTTTGGAATAGAAAGATTTCAGGAGTTACGTCGTCTTAAACAAAAAATCAATTTGGCTACCGTTAGATCATTACTCGGTTGAACCTACAGGTTTTTTTATCCCAAGCTTGTAATCAATGTTAGTTGATCAAAAATATATCTTGATTTCTACTCTACTAAGTCAAGTCTCGGACTAGGTTTATAATTTGGTAGTTGAGCATCATACATCACCCTCGAAGCTGAAGATCGATGAAGACATTCGGAGAACTTCATCGACAAGGTATGTGAAAACTGAACCATCATATTTTACTCATTATCCTACTATTCTATATATTTGATACTATGTCGTATGACTTTTAGTAGACTTATTGCAAATAATAAAATTCGAATCAAGCTTGTCTTGTTAAATATCTCGAAATATGATTCAAGCATTGGATGTTCAAAGGTCCCTAACAATATTAGTTTGTGGATCATATGAAAATTGCCCAAGCAATGATTTTATCATTTGGGAATGTTTCAAACATCTAAAGAGATAAATTCAGAACTTTTGTAGTTCCGACTCAGGGTAGGTTGGCGAACCATCTCGCAAACCATATATATCTAAGTTTCTAAAATACTGGGAAGGTCGGGGAACCAGTATGCAAACTGTAACTTTATAACGGGGCAGTTCACGAACCGTGGTGATCTGAATTTTTAATATTGGTGTTTTCTTGAAACTCAAGTTATCTTAGCTTGAATTCTAAGCAACCCTTAGTCTTGAACATCTAAAAATAAAGATGATCTTTTAACTGGGAAATTCAATCCATGAAACTTTATGTCCTAGTTAATTGCTATAGTCGTCCTCTATTGGCCTAGGTATCCTCTAAGAAATATAATTAGGTCTACAACTAAAAGACTTTACTTTTTGGGATTCGTGAAGCCATATCCGACTATCTTTTATCTTGATATTTCATGTATCCATATCATGTTGTTCTGTTATCGAGGTTTCTGTAATCTCTTTCAGGCAAGATAGACTAAAATCACAAAGTTCTTTTCGTCTCAAACTTTGTGATTCCTCAAGGTAGATATCTGAAAACTTCTCTTAATTGATTAGTTCAAGATTGTTCTTGAGAGGTGATATAATTTCAGATAGTGGTAAGAATGAGGTTCGTAAGACTTGTGAAAGAAATTGAATTTAGATTTATTTAAACTAAAAGTAGAGAAATTTTAATCCAAATTTGTTTTTTTTAGAGTGAAAATAACCAAGACACTAGATTCCACTATTACACATGAATAAACGATGATAAGAATTCCAAAACTCTAATTATTTTTAAAATATCTTTTTCTTAATTCACAAATTATCAAGCATATTCTCAAACATTAATTGTATCCCTTAAGCATAGATTATCTAACCAAAGCATAACCTATCTAATTGAATCACAACTAATTAGGAAAAATTATGCAAGCAATTAAAATTCTACAAAGTAGTGAATGAGTGAATTATAAAATATAAATTAGAGAAAAATAGAATGGTTACCAATTATTTATGCATAAATAGCTTCCTCCGTGCCTTGATTATGCGAGAATTAGCTCATCATTATCATGGAAACATGCTCAAAATTCATCTTTATTAATGCTCAAAAATGGTTCACAAATGATGAAATGGGAGAAAAATGAATAAAATCGGGTTCTGTAACACTTATATTTGTTACAGAACCAACTGTTACAGAAAACGATAAAGAAATACCGTCACTTGCACTGTTGAAGAACGACGGTCTTGAAGGGTCTTATGTTCTTCGTACTTTCTGCACCAGCAGAAAACTTATTTTTCCTGTAACTTTTTTTTTCTTCGATTTCTTCTGCTCTAAACGTCTCCCTATTCTCCCCCTAAACTCTTCATCCCTCAGTGAGACCCCAATCAACCTATTTATATCAATCAACACGTAAAAATCTCGCTAATAAATCCAAAATATTTTCTTTTACTCGGGGATGATATTTACGTGATTCTTCCCCTGTTTATCTCCTCCACGCATCTGTTTGATCTCCACACACTTCTTGCACGCTGAAAATATGTTAAACTCGCTCTAATCTCCACAAAATCTTCCAAAAAATCTTCTCAACACGTGATATTCTCATTTCTCCCTGTTTTCTTCTTGCGGATTACTCAGCCAAATTTGGTCGAAACAGACACCCATACCAGCTCTCTATAGTCATATCACGTCTACCCATTAAGTTTCAGGGATTTAATCTCACTAAATCACGTCCAAAAATCCATCGAAAATCTGACAGAAAAATGAATTTTTTTCCCGCCAAAAATATTTTTCAAACGATGAAGGTGAAGTGCCCTGAATCCAAAACACGGGTGCCTTTAACAGCTCGGCTGCCTTGGGGGCGCCCTTATCCATTTTCAGGGTGACTTTAGTAATTTTGGTGGGTGCCTTTAACACTTTTTTCTTGGGTGTTTTCAACACTTTTTTCGGGGTTCCTCCGGTGTATTTCTGGGGTGCTTCCGGTGCATTTCTGGGGTGCCTTTAGTACTCTATCCTGGGGTGTAAAGCACCACTTTACGAGCCAATTTCGTCGCAAGAGCTTATTTCTCTAAAAATACCTACAAAGATATAAAACACCATAATAAGTATAAAAATGGTACTAATAATATATACAATAGAGATGAAAATAGACACATAAATGCGTCTATCAAGAGGTGGTTAAAGATCTATGCTTCTCATCTAACTGAGTTAAAGTATTCCGGATTGTGAGGCTACCCTGGTGTATTGCAAACAGATATCCAAGTCTTGATCTTTAATTTACAGGTAAATCAAATAGGCTTATTTGTTAGAGAAAGATTGGCATTTAAATGTCTTTACTTAGGTTGAAGCAACTCTTAGGATGTAAAGGACGTCAGCTAAGGGAACCAATTGCGTAGAAGAACGACGATAAATGAGTTGCTAGGAGGGTGGATTCGGTTTCAACAACATACCAATCAAAGTCTGATAGTAAGCTAGTGTCTGTAGCAGCTTAATACAGTCCGGTGTTCAAATCTGAAGGAGGTTTCGGGTTTTTTCTGCTATTGTGGTTTCCTCGTTAACAAAACTTCTGGTGTCTTGTGTTTTTTCCTTTCCGCATTATATTCTTTATCTTTATAATTGGATTTCCACAAGTAGTACGTATTCAATTTTAGTATATACGTCCATATTAATTGTGATCGATTAGAAGACTCGTTCTTGTAGAATTCGTATCTTAAAAGATAGATAAAAAGTTTCATACTTGGCAGAATTTCGATTGGATTATTTGGATACGACTAGATTGATCTTGGATATTGATTTTTGGGATATTCTAAGCATTCTTCTTAACAATCAGGTTCACGCACTCCATTGTTTAGAATTTCTAATTGAGAAGAGATATAAATATAAACTCTATATACATATAGTCAATGATCATTAAGTTGGTAGTGTACTTGGTACTATCTCCTTTTCAGCCACAATCTTTAGTTTAAACCTAGACGCATTGTAGATGTTAGGATAAGCCTCTGATAGAGGTAAATCATACAATAAATCATAAACAACTCTTGTATGTTCTATATAATTGACTTAATAACTGTCTAAATTGATAACATACTTCTAGTAACATTTCAATTATAGAGATTAACAATATAATGCAGAAAATAAATAATACATGACACCAGAAATTTTGTTAACGAGGAAACTACAAATGTAAAAAAAAAGAATAACTTGGCACCCCGTCCAGCTTGATCACCATACTATATTAATTAAGACACCATAAACACTAGCCTATTACTAGTTCTTCGAACTAGAATGTATAATTCGTATCTTGAAAGATATATAACAAGTTTCATACTTGGCAGTATTCCAATTCGATTATTTGGATACTACTAGATTGATCTTGGATATTGATTTTTGCGATCGTCCAAGTACTCTTCTTAACAATCAGGTTCACGGACTCCATAGTCTATAATTTCTGATTGAGAAAAGTTAGATATATAAATTCGTATACATATTTTCAAGAATCATTAAGTTGGTCTACTTGTAGTTGTATTAGGTTTTGTCCATACAGGTTGCCGAACGGAAAATTTGGTGGTATACTTGGTAACCTCTCATTTTCAGTAAGGAGCACGACTGCAGCTGAATTTTTTGGAGGGTGAATTCGGTCTCAACTATATTCGAGTCCGAAATTTGATAGTAGGTTAGTGTCTGTAGCGGCTTAATACAGTTCGGTGTTCAAATCCGGACGAGGTCCTTGGATTTTTTTGCAGTTGCGGTTTCCTCGTTAACAGAACTTCGAATATCTTGTGTTTTTCCTTTTCTGCATTATATTACTTATCTTTATAATAGGATTTACACAAGTAGTACATATTCAAGATACGTCCATATTAATTATGGTCGATTACGAGACTCGTTCTTATAAAATTCGTATCTTGAAAGACAGATAACAAGTTTCATACTTGGTTATTTGGACACGACTAGATTGATCTTGGATATTGATTTTTGAGATCGTCCAAGTACTCTTCTTAACAATCAGGTTCACGGAATGTTGAATCTTAACTTTTTGATTGAGAAAATACAGAGATATAAACTCTATATACATATTGTCAATGATCATTGAGTTGGTCTACTTGCAATTTATTAATTAGGTTTTGTCCATACAGGTTTCCGAACGAAAAAGTTGGTGGTGTACTTGGAACCCTCTCCTTTTCAACAAAAAATTAAAATTATAATGTGATAAGATTGTTAGTTCTTATAACAATGAACAACAAAGTTAGATGTATCAGGAAATATCTAACAGACTACGCGTGATATTCCAATTATAAAATAAGCAATATAATATGAAAACGAAATAACATAAGACACCGAAAATTTCATTAACGAGAAAAATCACAAAGCATAAAACCCCCGGGAACCTAGTCCAAAACTTGAATACCACACTATATTAAGCAGCTACAGATACTAGCCTACTATCAGACTTCGGATTGGAATGTAGTTTAGATTGAATCGACCCTATGATTAACTTAACTTCAGTTGTGATCCTTTACGTCTCTTGGATCTCGCAAGACCCTGCACAACAGGATTCCCCTGATGACGTCCTTTACAGAGCTTGTATTTGCGTCAACCTAAGTGGAGACTTTTTATGAATATTCTGCCTCTAACATAAAGCTTATTTAATTTCCTTCAGAAAAATATTCAATCAAGGTATGAGAATCCATATGTTATGAGATCCTCAAGAAAAGAAAATATCAAGCAAACTCAAGATTAGGTCGAACTTATATTCTTCAAAAGTTATAAAGATGCCTAATCAATGCTACCTCACGAGAACAATCTAAACAAATCAAACCAAAAGTAATTTAGGTATCTATCTCATAAAGTCTGATACGAAAAGTACTTTATGATTTCTATCTACCAAGTTCCTAATCCAAATTTTCGGAAACTTAGAAGATCAATAAAACAAGATTTGAATAACAAGAATTACCAGGTAAAAGATAGTCTGACCAGGATTCATGAATCCTTTAGAGAAGTCTTTCAATGATGTAACCTAATGCAGTTTCACCAAAGGAACCTAGGTTATTAGAGGTCGACTCTTGCCTCAACTAGGACATAAAAGTGTCAATATTGAGATCATAATGTGTAGGAAGTAGGGAGTTCTTTATTTATATTGATGAACAATGCTAAACAAAGTAAGTTCGTGAACTAGTTTCCATGTTTAAGAATTCCTTTGTATTCAAGCAAACTAAACTTCTCTATATAGATTGTACATGAAAGCATGTGAGAAGTTTTGAAAAAGTGGGGGTAAAACAACCTCACCCAATAATCCGCTTAGCAATCTGTATGGACTAACTCCAATATACTTTTAAGAGAATCAACTAGACAGTCAGACTCAATCTTAATAAAAAAAGTATATCAAAGAGTTGTATCTCAATTTCTCGATTCAATACTTACTCAAGCAAATAGAAATCTACGAGTCTAATTGAATACAAGAGAAATTAACTTGAACGGTACCAAAGACCAATGTTCATATATCAATCAATTTCAATCAACAACCAAAGGTTGGATTTACCAATTGATCGATTCAATGCACAACCTGTGATATTTCAATTATATAACAAAATATAATGCGGAAAAGAAATAACACAGACACCATAAGTTTTGTTAACGAGGAAACCGCAAATGCAGAAAACCCCCGGGACCTAGTCCAGATTGAACACACAATGTATTAAGCCGCTACAGACACTAGCCTACTACAAACTAACTTTGGTCTGGACTGTACTTGAACCCCAATCAATCTCACACTGATCATGGGTACAGTTGCGCTCCTTACGTCTTTGATCCCAGCAGGATACTACGCACTTGATTCCCTTAGCTGATTTCACCCACAACTAAGAGTTGCTACGACCCAAACTCGAAGACTTTAATAAACAAATTTGTATCACATAGAAAAGTCTACAGGAATAGATAAATCTGTCTCATACAGAAATACCTACGAGTTTTTGTTCCGTCTTTTGATAAATCAAGGTGAACAGGAACCAATCGATAACCCGGACTTATATTCCCGAAGAACAGACTAGAATTATCAATCACCTCAGAACAATCTTAATCGACTAACGAAACAAGATATTGCGGAATCACAAACGATGAGATGAAGATGTTTGTGACTAGTTTTCTATCTTGCCTATCATAGAAATTAATCTCAAGCCAATCTTACGATTGCACTCAATCACGATAGAAACAACAAGATCAGATCACACAACTACAAAGAAAATAGTTGGGTCTGGCTTCACAATCCCAATGAAGTCTTTAAGTCGTTAACCTATAGGGTCTCGGTAGAAACCTAAGGTTAAAGGAGAATCGACTATAGCTTATACAACTAGTATCACACAGGAGGTGTGGGTATTAGGTTTCCCAGTTGCTAGAGTTCTCCTTTATATAGTCTCCAAATCAGGGTTTGCAATCTAAGTTACCTTGGTAGCAAAGCATTCAATATTCATCGTTAGATGAAAACCTGATTAGATTCAAGCTAATATCTTTCAACCGTTAGATCGAACTTAGCTTGTTATACACAAATGAAATTCATGTTCATTTAGATTTGTATAACCGTACCTAAACGTGTACACCTAGTTGGTTCAACAATAGTTAACCAATGGTTAGCCATATGAGCACTTTATATCAACCATATTCATCTTCACCATAACTAGTTCAAGTGACTCAAATGAACTAGTTAGAGAGTTGTTCAATTGCTTAGATCTCATAGAAGTATACAAGACACAATCGAAGCAAAAACGATTTTGATTCACTCGAATCGATTCATGAACTTTATAGCCACGGTTTGTAAATATGCATTCCTTAGTTTATATAAGTTTAAGTTCACGAATAAACCGTTTTTAGAAAAAAAACCCACTCAAGTATGCATACCGATACCCATACTTAAGTACCCGGATTGAGTTTGTTTTCAGTTCACAAACTCCAGTAGAAATTCACGGGACGTGAACTTCCGGCAGTACGCGTACAGGTATGCGGACTTTAGTTCCGGTTATCCTGAGCAGCAAAGTACTCATACTTTGGTTCAAGGACTTTGGACTTACACACGTATGAGTTCACATACAATGTTTCTATCCATTCAAGGTTATATATTCTAAACTCTCATTTCAATCATTGAAACATTCTTAGAGGATGTTAAATAGAGGTTATTCACACACTATTTTTCATCAAAGCGATTTACAAGATATTGAAATAATCAACATGACTTTCGTCACTTGTAAAGATGAACTTGGCCAAAAAGAAAGCTTACCAACACATATTTCAAGAAATAGATAAGCGAGATAAACTCGGCTCGAAATAGCAAATGTGTATAATCGAAGTCTATATAGCAATACGAATTTTGTCTCAAGATAGGAGATAGAGTAGATAGACTTTTAAGTGATAGATAAGTTCAAGTCTCCACATACCTTTTAGTCGATGAAGTTCCACCAGTTCCTTGAATAGTTCTTCGTTTTTGTATGACGAACGCCGTGGAGTCTAGAGCTCAACTACACTTTCTATCCTAGTCCGAGACTTAGCTATAAGTAGACTAGAAATCAAGACTTATAGTTTTGGCAACTAAACTTGACAAACAAGCTTGAGATAGCAACGCTTGCGAGTTCGACCAAGCAGTGCTCTAACAATCTCCGCCTTTGTCAATTTTAGTGACAAAACTATCAATACATATGGAATATAAAATAAATAAACTTTGCAGCTTCTCTTCCACATGCATGATCTCCTTGGTTCTTCAACATTACTCGAAATCTTCGTCACTTCCAAGTACTCCAATGATTCCAAAGATATTCAGTGCAGCATCACCGTTGTTGAAGATCCGTAGCCATAACAATGATAAAACAAAAGCTCTCAATCATTGTTACACAGTGTCATAGTATTATTACACAGCATCAAAGTTTAATTGTATCACAACTTCGACAACAATACTATGGTGATATGTATCACTCCCCCTTAGTCAATACTCCATCTCACATGGAAACCACTCCCCCTTACATAATGATCCGAAAACCATATGTATTTATAGTGTGAACTACACATTAATTCTCCCCCTTTTTGTCAATAAAATTGGCAAAGGTACGAAAACTAGTAGGATCCTAATGAAATTTCCATAGAGACATTTCATGACCAAAAGAAAGCACATATCAACTTTTTAGATGCAATCATATAGCCGAAACTAAATGCATTCATCAAGGAGTTTATAAAGATACAAGATAACCCCTACAATATTCCACAGCCGCACTCCCCACAAAAATTTGGCAATTAAGCACAAGTTCAATTAAGAACTCCCCCCCATAAAATGTCATTCCCGAAAGAACAACAAGAGCGACCTTACTTTCACAAAAAAAAAAGGATTTCTTCGGACAACAACAAATCATATAAGAATATGAATTTGTATCCAAAATACTCAATTAAATTAACCACAAAAGAACCCATGATTAATTCTATCGGAAATGCTCAACATAAGAGAACTTACGGAGCCACACAGTATATACATAAAAAATATGGATCAGGGAAGATCAATACTGCGGAATAATCAAAGATTCATTCTATCTTTCATCACTATTTGCACAATGACATACAATAGACTTAATCTTTGTAAACAAAAACTCATCCCTTCTTCCGTTAATATCTGCATAATGACATAAAAGGCTTAACTTTTGTTTGTCAAAAGTTCATTCAATCTTTTATCAATACCTGCATATCGACATACGAAGGACTTAACTTTTGACAATGTATGGGACAATCATAGTTCACGGACGCAAACACACATATCCCATAACAAATTGCAATATATAAAACCATAAAGATTAATACTGCAAAATCATCTTCCAAACAAACTTTAGAATTTAAATAAATAAATCTAAAAACATTGAAGATGAAAATCGTTGGACATAGCTATGTGTAATCACAAAACGGCTATTCCAAACTCTAGTTATTCTTCTTAAAAACACGAGAATAAAATTCTCATAAGAAGTTTCCTAGACAAAATCATAACTCATATGAAGCATGTCACTTACTTTGAATACTCTTCTCATATTCCCTATATTCATCAAGCTCGTCTTCGATCAGATCATTCCTGGATTCAAGATTATCCATCTTTTCTTCAAGTCTTTTAGAAGAGGATTCAAGTTCACTCTTCAGAGCACGTATTTGTTCTAAGACGAGATTCATGGTTAAAGAGAGCTTATGAGAGACTGATGGATTCTCATCAAGAGAGGAATCACGTTTGTTCGAGCACATCTCATTATCAGAAGAATCAAAACGAACCTTCTTAAAGGGAAAGAGAACAGTCCAGATATCACTTTCTTTGCTTGAAAGACTTGATGAGGACATGATAAAAGAGAAGGAGAAAAAATGAAATGCTTATATCAAGGAGAAATCTTCATCTTAAGAAGGAATGAAGATAGGGGATAAAATTTCCAAAAAGACCTTTGACCAAAACCCTATCAGACTTTGGTTATCTCCCAGAAAAAGTCTTTATAGGAAAAACCGTTCACGTACTCAAACGGTTCTTGACTAAAACTGAAGAGAACCAACAAGAAACAGGAGTAAACTTAGAGAACCAACTGAGAAAATTCATCACAACCCTCTTGAAGATTATGATTCTTGCCCAAGGGATACAAACAAGAATCATCTCAAACAAAATTATAGAATGTAATTCCTCCAATCCTCAACAGGACTGGGTGATTTTTTTTCGAGGGGACGAATTATTTGTTATTCCTTGTTTCTGTTTTTCCTTCAAGAAAGAAGAGTTATTCACATCATTCTTTTCTCCTTTTAGTACTGTTTCGAAAAACTTGTTTAATGATAGGTGTTTAAAAACACCTCTCTAAGTATCAATTGATTATGCTTTCTTAGCTAGTTTTCTTGAGAAATTGTATTATTAGCTTTCTTTTTATTTTATGGGAATTTTGGAGCTTATTCCCAAAAAGAACAAGAAATCGTCCAATTGGCCACAAAAGAGGCAGAATTATCTAGGAGTCCTTGATATCATCTCGAAGAGCACGAAAATACGAAGCCAATGACGAAAGAATGGAGTTAATCCGACATCGTATGAAGAATCTGGAGACATTTGAAGCAAGCCAAAGTTGTCGAAAACTAGAGAACCTACAGAATTGTTATAGGCACCCGAGTTTCTACTCAGGGCAGCCACGGAAATGGGAGCTGTTAAAGGTTCGTGGTCTTTGGGAGATGACGACAGATATGATGGCATTGGTGATCGAATGGAGCTCGAGTCTGCTGCCATTATTAATCCTGCCAGCGAGAAGAGAAGGATGTCGCTACCATTGTGTGAGCTCAAGTTGGGACGCAGAGATTGGTTGCTGCATTACAATGGTGAAGATGAGGTATGGCCGGAACTTATACAGGAGGTGACGGAGAGATGTTGTTCATGGTTAACAGTGGACGACGAGGTAACTGTTGAGTTCGAGGGGACATCATTGAGTCAACGAAGAGGATTAAAGACATGGGTTTGTGCTGAATTGAACTGGCAGGAGTTGGAAAGCTAGAAAAGAAGATTTCTTGATGCACAGCAATATCACTTCATTGTGCGCAGCAGTGGTTTGCAGAATTGCCATTGGTGATTATGCTCAATGATGAACAGGGGATAGTCGCTGCTGGTTATCATGAGAAGAACTCGATCGAGAAAAGAGAGATATTGGGTTTACTGGCAGTGAAGGAGAGAGCGATTAATGGAGTTGTGCTGTGGATGTTAGTCGATCGAATGAAGAAGAGTAGCCAGCTATAGAACGAGATGGAGAGCTTGGAATGAAATGGCTTGCTGCCATCATGATGGAATGTAAACTGTGACTGGCAGTTGACTGAAATAGGTGGACTGTGGAATATCAATGATTGAGCTGCTGCGGATGATGGCTATGAATGGCTGTAGAGACTAGTGCGAGTGGCAATGGAGAGTGAATAATGTTGTTGCTACCATTATCGATGCCAATGGTAGAGTTGCAGTTGGTTGGATGGTGATGATTCTGTGGCTGTAGAAGGATAGAGGCAGAGATGGTCGGAGCTAGGAAGTTGCGTGTTGCTGGCAATGGTATGGAGAAAAATAAAGGTGGTTTGAGTCTGTAACGGAGCTTGGCAGTCGATGATGAAGTAAGTGGTGGAAACAAGAGATGCTGTGTTGACAGTGGTTGATGGAGCTCGAGGCAATGACGATTGGCAGAGGTTGATGGAGCTACGACGGTTGTCCGTTGAAATAGCAGTATAGTTCAACTACCGGAATAGCAGTATACGAAATCAAGGTGAGAAAGAAGAATAAAGGTACACTGTCAGTTCCAGCGGACTGACAAGCCATTTGCAAAATGGGCTGGGCTTATACAGCTGCTGCACAACCCATTTAGACTATGCTAAGAACCTTTTCTCGACCAGCTTTGGAAGGGAATTGTAGCGACTTTGGTGACCTACTTCACACGGGGTTTGATGCACGGGACAAAATTAAGGAGGTGCACTTTCCTATCTTTCTTCAAGAAGAGGTTACAAAACTCTATATATAGGGAAGCTTAGATATAATTTGATATATCTTGTACTCACCGTTTTTCTCCCCCTTAGAGGGGAGAACTATCTCTTTTCTATATTCTTTTGATTGTTAAGGATGAAAGTTCTAATTGTGAAGCTCAATTATTTACAAGTTTATTTCAAGTTTTAAAGTTAATCATTGTGGATTGTTTTTACTATATCGAAGGTTTATGATTGATTCTAGATTGGTTTGGGTGCGCAACTAGATTAGTCTATTAATCATTCTAATGCTAGTAGAGATTTGAGCGATCCATAATTATCGTTTATCTCCTACACAAGTAGAAATCGCGAGACATTGCAGAGGGATTTTGTGGAGCAATTGCGAGTAAAGACAACACCAGTAAGTGGACCGAGCGTACCGAGTTTAACTGCTGGGATCAAACCTAAATTCACAAACCTTAAAGCATTCAATTGAGTTACACCTTGTAAGCGTACCTCAGGGCGGCTCAGTTGGATAGAATCTGGTAGTCGAGCGCTTCCGTATCCAGTAACAACAGGAATTTTGGGGATAGCTAAGCGTACCTGCTATTCTACGGTTGGTGACAATTGATTCTAACAAGAGATAAATGGGTACACTGTTGAGTTAACGGTTAGTAACGGCGAAGGATTTCTTAATTATCATCCTCTTTATCTTATTATTCTTTTTACCATTCTTTTATATTCTCGCTAATTTAGATAACATATCAATTGCATTACTCCTCGTGGGAAC
>JAJJMB010002020.1:14977130-15067663 GCA_023531105.1 Papaver atlanticum | reverse complement strand
AACGATCCTTACTACCGCTTTATTACTTGTTAATTAGTGGGAAACATTTTATTATTTTGTTGAGTAAACGACACTCATCATTTATTGATTTTCGCAACCTATCACTGGCTTTGCAAACCTCTTTAGAAAGAAAGGAGGATTTCAAAGTATATTTCCCTTTCGTCTTCTGAAAACACGGTTTGACAAAGGGAGAATATTCTTGACCTTTAGTGCATACAGTTTCAAGATGTTCCTGATTTTTACACAGGGAGACCAAACAGTTTAGTAAGTCCTTGTAGATTTCTATATCATCCTCTTTAGGTTGATTTGAGACTGATATAGAATCAGGAGCAATTTGTTGATAATGCTCGAAAGAATTAATCGAAGAAGTTCGATGTTTCTTATTAAGATCACAACTGCGAGCGATAGTAATCTCCTGTCTTAAATCAAGCAGTTGACATTCCAGATCTTCAATCTTTTTAATCAAGGTTTCCTTTTCGAGTTGAAATACTTCTGGAAAAATAAGATTGTTTATCGTGGAATAATCAGGACCATTCGGAGGACAGGTGTGATAATAAGCAAAGAGATTAAGAGAACTTTCAAAGATATCATCCTCAGGATAATAGTCAAGAGTAGCCATCCATGCTTTAGTTAACTTACTCGACTCCTTATTAGAACTTATGGGAGAGTCATGGATACTTCTATAGCACTTGGAACAAGTTTTATTATCATAGATTTTCTGAACTTTTCTGTCCTCTTTTCTGACTGACTGGGCTTTCTTTTCTTCTGTCTAAGAGTTTTCTTAAGTTGTTGTATAAACAGTGACAGAGTTGAATTAAAGCAATTCTCATCCCCTGATCAATCAATTTAGGATGTTGAGACCTTTTATCAGATGTAGCAACATGGTTGCTTAACAAGTGACGTTTTTCTCTTTGACAAAGTTCAAGATCGAAAATTTTAAGCTTTCCAACCAGAGTATTCCTGGAAAGTGTATCAAGGTTATTTCCTTCAACGATGGTATGCTTCTTAGAATCGTATCTAGATGGCAGAGATCTGAGAATCTTCATCACAATGTCCTTTTCAGGAATAGTCTTACCCAATGCAAAAGATGCATTAACAATTTCAGACACTTTGTGATTAAATTCATCAAATGAATCTTCATCTGCCATACGAAGATTTTCCCAATCAGAATTTAGGTTTTGAAGCCTAACTTCTTTTTCACAGGTATTCCCTTCAAATACGGTTTCTAAGATATCCCAGGCATCTTTAGACTTTGTGCACGTTGTCACATGATGCTGAAGATCTAGGGTAATGGCATGTATGATAGCATTTAAGCCGTCAGAATTTTTCTTTGCAACAAGGATTTCTTATGGACTATATCTACCAATATCCTTTGGTATAGATACATCGCCTTCTGTATTAACCGGAGGATCATAGCCATTAACAACACGTAACCATGTTTGAAAATCACGAGCTTGAAGAAAAGCATGCATAGCGATTTTCCACCACAAGTAGTTTGAGCCATCGAAGACTGGTGGTACGTTTATTGAGATAAAATTTCTGTCCATAGAGTCAGATTGCTACAAACACAGACTTATGAGGTCTTTAATCGTGTTTGCCTGCTCTGATACCAATTGAAAAAGTGGTGGTACAACAACCTCACCCAATAATTCGCTTAGCAATCTGTATGGACTAACTCCAATATAATTTTAAGAGAATCAACTAGACAGTTAGACTCAATCTTAATAAAAAGTATATCAAAGAGTAATATCTCAATTTCTCGATTCAATACTTACTCAAGCACATAGAAATCTGCGAGTCTAATTGAATACAAGAGAAATTAACTTGAACGGTACCAAAGACCAATGTTCAAGTATCAATCAATTTCAATCAACAACCAACGGTTGGATTTACCAATTGATCGAGTCAACGCATAACCTGTGATATTTCAATTATATAACAAAATATAATGCAAAAAAGAAGTAACACAGACACCAGAAGTTTTGTTAACGAGGAAACCGCAAATGCAGACAAATCCCGGGACCTAGTCCAAATTGAACACACACTGTATTAAGCCGCTACAGACACTATCCTACTACAAACTAACTTCGGTCTGGACTGTAGTTGAACCCCAATCAATCTCACACTGATCCAAGGTACAGTTGCGCTCCTTACGTCTCTGATCCTAGCAGGATACTACACACTTGATTCCCTTAGCTGATCTCACCCACAACTAAGAGTTGCTACGACCTAAAGTCGAAGACTTTAATAAACAAATTTGTATCACACAGAAAAGTCTACAGGAATAGATAAATCTGTCTCCCACAGAAATACCTACGAGTTTTTGTTCCGTCTTTTGATAAATCAAGGTGAACAGGAACCAATCGATAACCCGGACTTATATTCCCGAAGAACAGACAAGAATTATCAATCACCTCACAATAATCTTAATCGACTAGCGAAACAAGATATTGCGGAATCACAAACGATAAGATGAAGATGTTTGTGACTACTTTTCTATCTTGCCTATCGGAGAAATTAATCTCAAGCCAATCTTACGATTGCACTCAATCACGATAGATACAGCAAGATCAGATCACGCAACTACATAGGAAACAGTTGGGTCTGGCTTCACAATCCCAATGAAGTCTTCAAGTCGTTAACCTATAGGGTCTCGGTAGAAACCTAAGGTTAAAGGAGAATCGACTCTAGCTTATACAACTAGTATCACACAGGAGGTGTGGGGATTAGGTTTCCCAGTTGCTAGAGTTCTCCTTTATACAGTCTCCAAATCAGGGCTTGCAATCTATGTTACATTGGTAACAAAGCATTCAATATTCACTATTAGATGAAAACCTGATTAGATTCAAGCTAATATCTTTCAACCCTTAGATCGAACTTAGCTTTTTATACACAAATGAAATGCACGTTCATTTAGGTTTGTGTAACCGTACCTAAACGTGTACACTTAGTTGGTTCAACAGTACTTAACCAATGGTTAGCCATATGAGCACTTTCATATCAACCATATTCATCTTCACCATAACTAGTTCAAGTGACTCAAATGAACTAGTTAGATAGTTGTTCAATTGCTTAGATCTCATAAAAGTATACAAGACACAATCGAAGCAAAAACGATTTTGATTCACTCGAATCGATTCATGAACTTTATAGCACGGTTTGCAAATATGCATTTCTTAGTTTATCTAAGTTTAAGTTCACGAATAAACCGTTTTTAGAAAATAACCCACTCAAGTACGCATACCGGTACGCATACTTAAGTACCCGGATTGAGTTTGTTTTCAGTTTACAAACTCCAGCAGAAATTCACGGGATGTGAACTTCCGGCAGTACGCGTACAGATACGCGTACTTTAGTTCCGGTTATCCTGAGCAGCAAAGTACGCATACTTTGGTTCAAGGATTTTGGAATTACACACGTATGAGTTCACATACAATGTTTATATCCATTCAAGGTTATATATTCTAAACTCTCATTTCAATCATTGAAACATTCTTAGAGGATGTTAAATAGAGGTTATTCACACACTATTTTTCATCAAAGCGATTTTCAAGATATTGAAACAATCAACATGACTTTCGTCACTTGTAAAGATGAACTTGACCAAAGAGAAAGCTTACTAACACATATTTCGAGAAATAGATAAGCGAGATAAACTCGGCTCGAAATAGCAAATGTGTATAATCGAAGTCTATATAACAATACAACTTTTGTCTCAAGATAGGAGATAGAGTAGATAGACTTTTAAGTGATAGATAAGTTCAAGTCTTCACATACCTTTTAGTTGATGAAGTTCCACCAGTTCCTTAAGTAGTTCTTCGTATTTGTATGATGAACGAAATGGAGTCTAGAGCTCAACTACACTTTCTATCCTAGTCCGAGACTTAGCTATAAGTAGACTAGAAATCAAGACTTATAGTTTTGGCAACTAAACTTGACAAGCAAGCTTGAGATAGCAACGCTTGCGAGTTCGACTGAGCAGTGTTCTAACAAGTTTTATTTGTATCACAAAGAAGATGCGTGCAACCGTAAGTATACGGAATGCACCAAGTGGTTTGCCAGATAGCCAAAATTTAGTTATGAGACCGTTAAGTATAAGTAGATTAATATATCATAAGACTGAATCAGTTCGTGAACTGTTAAAATAGTTTGTGAACTCAAAGTTGTCTCGTAACTCCAGACCCTTTTGATTTTGGCAACTTTGCAAACTGACAAAATAATTTATGTACTTGAAAATAAAACGTGTACATGAAATATTCAAAATCGACTAGTTCACGAACTGCATAAATCAGCTCGTGCACCCTTGAATTAAATAGTGTCCAGTATTATCTCAAAATTGACTAGTTTGCGATCTAAGAAATTCCGTCAGTGTACGCGAGTTAATTGAGATAAAATATAAAGTCTTTATATTTGTAAGTTCAAGTACGTGAACTGGTAAATCAGTCTGTGAACTATAAGAACTATCTTGACTTACACCTTAGCTTGCATTCTTCTTTTCAAATGTTCATCATTATACTAAAGTCATATGACTGGTCTCAGTAGATAGAATGGTAGATAATATGAGTAAATAGGATATTCAGTTTATACATACCTTTGTTGATGAAGTTTTTATTGATGTCGTCGTTCTTCAGTCTTCAGTCTTCAATCTTCAAGGTTGATTGGTGAATACTGATACTCAACTAACATGTTATGTTCCTAGTCCGAGACTGACTTTAGTAGACTATAAATCAAGACATGGTTTGATCAACTAAAATTGATAACAATCTTGACATACCAACTCTAGCATTATAACATATGGAAAGGTAAGTACAGTTTGCTCGCCGTGCCTGCCCATCCTAGTATACCTAATGTGGGAATCTATTGACAAATAGGACATCCATATTTAGTCTAAGCAATGTTAGACTAAATATTCCCATTCATTCACTCATATGAAAATGAAAAAGTATTTTTAGTAACCCTTAGGTCATAGGATTTATTGAAACCAAGACCAAACAAATTCAAGTCTGTAAAACTTATTAAAATAGCGGTTTCTCAAACAAGATTATTTATTGCGATTTGGTAAAAGTTTCACATATCTCAATTAAACACAAAAAATCTATACAAATCTATTAATTAGACTCTATGAGTGCGATCAATATATTTCTTAATTACCTAGTAGAAAAAGTTACCCTGAATGAGGTTTGTGGAAAAATTAATATAATATTATAAATTCGTCGTACAATTTAAAAGAATTCATAAATAAAGATAAAAATTGAATACATTAATAAAAAAAAAAGTAATTAAATCACTAGGGAAACAACTTTACAAGGAGATACTTAATCAAAGAAGTATACCTAAAAAATCACTCAAGGAGTTAAATAACTATAAAGGAAGATACAAAAAGGATGAAACGCTGCATAAAAACTGTTCACATGATTTCAACTGCAAGTTTCTAAAAACCAAATCCAAACAATAACAATGAAAGAGTTCTTTTAGATTTGTAGAGATTTGGGTTTGGTAATATCTGGAAAAATTGGATAAACTGGTGTATGTCTTCTGTCAAATTTGCAGTATTTATCAATGGTCAAGCTTCAGAACTTTTCAGAAGCAACAAGGGGGTTAGAAAAGATGAGCCAATGCCACCATTTTTATTCATCATGGTGGTGGGTTTACTTTCTCTTATGATTAGAAAAGTTGATTCCTTAGGATTGATTTCAGGTTTTAAAACTTCTCCAAAAGGACGAGCTATAAATCATTTACAATTCGCGGACTACTTAATTGTCTTAATTGATGAAAATATGAAGCAGATTACTAATCTTAAGACTCTGGCCTAAGTGTAAACTTCAAGAAAAGTGTTATAGATGAAGTGGGAAACTCTTAGAATTTAAATGAGTGTGCTGTAATTTTTGGCTGTCAAAAGTTATGTTTTCTATTCAACTATTTGGGCATCCCTTTAGGAAGAAAAATCTAAGGATTTAGGTGTATGGGAAGTCATTATTCAAAAAAATTATTCAAGTTTGAATACTTGGCAGAGATAAAATCTTTATAAGGGTGGAAGAATAGATTAGAAAAGATTACACGGTAGTTGCTATGGGAGGTCTTCCGTTTCTAAGAAGAAGAAAAAGATGGGTAGTGTTAGAGCATTGCTAGGTCTAACTCACAAGTGTTGTTATCTCAAGCTTGTTGTCAAATTTAGTTGTCAAAACTATATCTTGATTTCTAGTCTATAATTAGTTAAGTCTCGGATTAGGATAGAAGATGTAGTTGATAAACGGACATCACGGCAGTCATCATTGCGTTTTACCATTTGAAGGAAAAGATCAACCGAAGCTTTTGGAGAACTTCTTCAACAAAAGGTATGTAAAGACTGAACCACCTATATCTCAAGTTATATTCATCTTTCTATCTATGAGACGACGTGGCATAACTAATTAGACTATCGTAAGCATATCAAGAATTTCGAGTCAAGTTTATCTTGGTAATTAGTTCTCGAAATATATGACTAAGCTTCATGAACATTTTTTCATACTTGATGAATTTCGGTTAAGGACAATTTATTGTTCGTAATCTAAATTATGATTCAAGATTACCATTCGAAAATAGCCTGGAACAGTGCTATGTGTCATTGATGTTGTTTGGGAATGTTTCGAATTGATTTAGAGAGAAATATAGAACTACTATTATTCTCGGATACAAGACAGTATACATACCAGTTTTACAAACTTTGAGAACTGTTATAAGTCCGGAACCGTAGTACACGTACCGGAGTAGCTATATGTCGACAACAACTTTTTGGTACGCATACCCAGTATGTATACCTTGAAAAGTCTGTGAACTCGTGAACCCGTATCTGTAAGCATACCCGTATGCATACTAGAAAAGAACTATTGGTTCAGGAACCAGTTTGGTATCCATACCAGTACATGTACCATAAAAGTTCTGTGAACTCCGGAACTGGTTATTGTCTAAAAGTATCCACACCAGTATACGTACCGGAAAAAATTTGTGAACTCCTGAACTCGGTCATGTCTTAAGGTATGTACCGGAAAAAATATGTGAACTCCTGAACTCGGTCATGTCTTAAGGTATACATACCGGTACACGTACCATGACATAACTATTCACGAACAGGTTAAATATATGTACCTAGTACGCCTACTTACCATGTCGATTAAATTCATATGCACATAAAATTATTTCTCCAAGATAATTAGCATTTGAATAATCTCTAAATAAATATTTGATCACATGATTGTGACACGAGTTAAAGTCTTAAGTGGTATATGAAAATGCTCAAGCTTATAGTTCAGTAGGCTAGCTTCGGCTAACCATTCATGAGCGTGGTATTTATACACGGTTCGGTTACGGTTCATCCTAACCAGAGTGTATATCTTGATATGTCAATCACATTCAAAGATTCATCTAACAGTGGATATTGATTGCTTGGTTCCAAAGCTATCTTAGATTAAACTTAAAGCAACATAATGCTTTGAAAGTTTATAAAAGGGGAACCTCAATCAACTAGGATCTTTAAATCCCAACACTAATTTCTTGGTGTGTACTAGTTGTAAACTAGAGTCGTCCTCATCCTAAAACCCTTATAGGGTTTAGTGACTACAAAGACTTCATAGGGATTCGTTAAGCCAGGTCTAGCTATTGTTTATCTTGATAGCTCGAGTATCCTGTTCGATTGTTGAGATGCTCACTTGAACAAGATAGATAGAAATCATCAAAGTTTTATTCATCTCAGACTTTGATTGATTCCACAAGTTTAATACTTGTGAGATGAATAATAATCTAGGATGCACTTCGGGTAGCATAAGTCTGGATTTTGAGGTTAGCTAGACGTTTTCTATTGCTATCGATTTCCAGTCTTACCTTGATCTACGATCAAAAAGGAAATCACGCATATATGCTTATCTATGGGAGGCATATTGGTTTAAAGTATTCAATTGAGTTGAAGCAACTCTTAGGTTGTAAAGGACGTTAGTTAAGGGAATTATTTGCGCGGAGTCCTGCTGGGATTCAATAGGTGTAAGGAGCGCGACTGTAACTAAATTGATGTGAGGGTTTAATTCGGTTTCAACTGCATTCCAGTCCGAAGTTAATTGGTAGTAGGATAGTGTCTGTAGTGGCTTAAAACAGTTTGGTAGTAGGATAGCGTTTTACACAATTGCGGTTTCCTCATTAACAAAACTTTTGGTGTCTTTGTTATTTCTTTTCCGCATTATATTGTTTATCTTTATAATTGAAATATCATATGTTGTACGTAAATTCAATCAAGTAGATACATCCATCCTTGTTTGTTGGATACGACTTGATTGATTACTTGGAAATTGATCTTTGGAATCACCCAAGTACTCTCATACGTAAATCAGGTTCATGGACTAGTCTCTATAAACTTTCTGACTTTGGGAGAAAGAGATATAACTCTAAATATTATTCCTTGATTGAGATTCATTAAGTTGAACTCTCAGAATTGAACTTAAGTTTGTCCATATAGATTACCTAAGAAAAAGTTGGTGGTGTATTTTGGTACCCCCAATGTTTCCAGGTAGGTTGGAACAAGGTTTGCCTAACGAATGAAAGAGGTGGTGTTGGTATTAGAAGATTAAAACTGATGAATAAATCCCTTCATGCCAAATGAACATGGAGATACGGAAATGAAAAAAAAAATCTCATTGGAGATTGGTCATTCGTCAAAAAATTGGCGGAAAGAAAAAAGTCTTGTACCCTAATACTTCTAATATATCCGTGGGGAAAAGTCTCTGGCGCATGTTATTTTGAAAAGCAGGGATTTGATTACTAACAATTATATTATCCAAGTAAACAATGGTGAATGAGTTTAATTTTGGAAAGATCACTGGTTACATAGCCAACCACTTTGCATTACTTACCCTCTTCTTTACAAGCTCTCCAGACAGAAGAACTTTACCGTGCAGGAAATGGTGATTCAATCAAATGGCACTATTGCCTAGAATTTTAAATTCTCTAGAGGTCTTAACTCTAAATAGGTAAATGAAGTTATAAACCTTATTAACTTGGTACTAGAACCAATTTTTTTATCCGATGCTAATGATTTTAGAAGTTGGAGACATGGTAATACCTTTTCCGTAGCTATTTGTTATAAGATAATAGTTTTTTAAGATTCTCTCATCAAGCTTTACAGAATCATAAAGTTCCTCAAAAAGTCTCATTTTTCACTTGGAGTCTGTGCTACAATGCAGATCCAACTTGTTAGAGCATTGATCGGTTGAACCCACAAGTTTTGCTATCTCAAGCTTGATGTCAATGTTAGGTGATCAAAACTATATCTTGATTTCTAGTCTACTAAGTCAAGTTTGAGATATGTTGAATTGTAGTTGAGTATCAAAGGTCTACCTTGAAGACTGAAGATCAACGAAGATATTTGGAAAACTTCTGTATCAGTTATGTGAAGACTGAACCATACTATTTTACTCACTATACCATCATTCTATCTATTGAGATAATGTCATATGACCTATAGTAGATTTGCAAAAAAGATGTTTCGAGCCAAGCTTGTCTTGTGAAAAATCTCGAAATATGATTTAACGATTAGATGTTCAAAGGCCCTTAACAATATTAGTTATATGAATTAATTTGTGGATCAATGGAAAATTGTCCATGCAAATGATTATATCACTTGGGATTGTTTTAAACATCATAAGAGAGAGATATGAACTTACTAAAATTTCTACTCAAGAAAGGTTGGCGAACTCAGTTTGCAAACCCTAGATATCTGAGTTACAAAAATACAGGAAGGTTTGGAAACCAGTTCGTAAACCGCAAGTTTAGTTGGGTACAATTCACGAACCTGGTTGGAAAACCGTGGTGAACTGATTTTATAAGTTGGACAAATTGGCTAGCAGTTGGCGAACTCGGTTCACAAACCGAGGTCAACTGAGTTCGGTAGCCTAATAGGGTTGGCGAACCCGGTTCACAAATCGTAGCACCCTGACTCGTGAACAAGCCCTGCGATTGGAAAACCGTTGTACCAATTATCCCGACAATTTTAGCAGATGCTTAAAGACTTATTATTTTAATATGTTTAACATTCCTAGAACTCTCTTAAACACTTCTAAGAATTCATTGATCACTTAAACACTTATGTGTGTGAACTTTGATTAATTTCTTAGGTGTTTAAATGAACATCAAATATATTTTAGTTCCTTGGCAAACTTGCCAAACCGAATAATTATTATACACGGTTCCGTAAACGAAACCTATGTGTATAGTCTTCTATTGTATTTTGAAGACCTAATTAGTTTGCTTGATTCTCAAGTTATCTTAGCTTGAATTCTAAGATAATCATGGTCTTTGAAAACTATAAATAGAGCATCTCTGTCAACTGGGAAAATCAATCCTTGATACTTTGTGTCCTAAATAATTCTAGAGTCACCTCTATTGACCTTTTAGGTCTACGACTAAACAGACTTCGCTTGGGGATTCATGAAGCCAGGTCCGACTATCTTTACCTTGATAGTTCGTGAATCCTGATCTTGCTTTTATGTTATCGAGGTTTTCGTAATCTTTTTCAGGCAAGATAGATAGTAATCACAACGTTCTCTTCGTCTCAAACTTTATGATTCCTCAAGATACCTAAAGACTGATCTTAGTTGATCATTCGACGATTGTTCTTGAGAGGTGTTTAAGAATCTAGGTTGTTCTTCGGGAGTCGTATGTTCCGGATTTGCAAGGTTTTCTAGCTTGTCTATTGCAAACAGATTTCCACACCTTGATCTTTGATCAAAATCGAAATCAAATAGGCTTATCTGTTAGAGGAAGATTGGTATTAAAAGTCTTCACTTCGACTGAAGCAACTATTAGATTGAAAAGGACGTCAGCTAAGGGAATCAAGGGCGTAGAACCTTGCGAGGTTCAAGAGACGTAAGGAGCGCGACTGTAAATGAATCGCTTAAAGTGTGGATTCGGTCTCAACTACATTCCATTCCGAAGTCTGATAGTAGGCTAGTGTCACTAGCAGCTTAATACAGTGTCGTGTTCAATCTGGATGAGGTCCCGAGGTTTTTCTGCTATTGTGGTTTCCTCATTAACAAAATTTCTGGTGTCTTGCGTTTTTCCTTTTCCGCATTATATTGTTTATCTTTATAATTGGATTTACATAGGTTTGTACGTATTCATTCTAAGTAGATAGTCAGCTTAATTGTAACCGATTACGAGACTAGAATTCTGATTGCATTATTTGGATACGACTAGATTGATCTTGTATATTGATTTTTGAGATCTTTCAAGTACTCTGCTTAAAAATTAGGTTGACGGACCTTGTGTCTATATACATACTGATTGAGTAGAGGTTGAGATATTAACTCTATATACATATTTTCAAGAATCATTAAGTTGGTCTACTTGCAATTGTATTGAGTTTTGTGTATACAGGTTGCTGAACAAAAAAGTTGGGTGTATTTGGTATCCCCTAAGTTTTCACAACTCTTGATAAATTGCATAATTCCATTGAGATTAATGGTTGTTTTTTATACTAAAATAAAACTGAATCTAATAGACATATGTTCCTGAATTATGAAGTGACAAGGACAGTCTAGAATTATTTTCTTGTTAGCCTTAAGATGAGTTGGGTTTGTCAAGATTTTGTCAGAGCTTCTCTTTGGAGTGGAAGAAGAAGCAAGGAAATATAAGAAATGAAAAATATGGGATTTAATTCCTTTCGCAGTTTGATGGTATGTTTGGAATGCAAGATGGTCTACTTGCAATTATATTGAGTTTTGTCTATACAGGTTGTTGAACGAAAAAGTTGGGTATATTTGGTACCCCCTGCGTTTTCACAACTCTTGATAAAATGCATAATGCCATTGTAACAACCCTGAGGATGTCTTCTCTGAAGAAGCAGTGGGTGCTGTCAATCACAAGCTCAAAGGACTCAAGACTCGTAGGGGTTCTGGAAGTGATCCTTTATTTCCGTTCATGATCGGTTTTGTTGGTTTAGGAGTCTTTTGATTTTTGCTTGTTGATTTTATGTTGTCTAGAAAACTTCTTATGAGAATTTATTCTTGTGTTTTAAGAAGGATAACTAGGGTTTGGAATAGCCATTATTGTGAGTACACATAGCTATTGCCAACGATTTTCATCTTGCAATGTTTTTAGATTTATTTAAATTCTAAAGTTTATTTGGAAGATGATTTGCATTATTAATCTTTATTGGTTTTATATATTGCAAATTTTTTATGGGATATGTGTGTTTGCGTCCATGAATTATGATTGTCCCATATATGTCAAAAGTTAAGCCTATTATGTCATTATGCAAATATTGATGGAAGATATGATGAACTTTTGATTGTAAAGATTAAGTCTATTATATGTCTTTATGCAAACATTGATGAAAAATAGAATGAATCTTTGATTATTCCGCAGTATTGGTCTTTCTCTGATCCACTTCTTTGTGAAAATACTGTGCGGCTTCGTAAGTTCTCTTATGTTGAGCATTTCCGATTAAATTAATCATGGGTTCTCTTGTGGTTAATTTAATTGAGTTTTTTGGATACAAATTCATGTTTTATGTGATTTGTTAATGTCCAAAGAAATCCTTATTTTCTTGTAAAAGTAAGGTCGCTCTTGTTGTTCTTTCGGGAATGACATTATATGGGGGAGAGTTCTTAATTGAACTTGTGCTTAATTGCCAAATCTTTGATGGGAGTGCGGCCGTGGAATATTGTAGGAGTTTTCTTGTATCTTTATTAACTCCTTGATGAATGCATTTAGTTTCGACTATATGATTGCATCTAAACAAAGTTGATATGTTTTCTTTTAGTCATGAAGTATCTCTGTGAGAATTTCATTATGATTCCACTAGTTTTCGTATCTTTGCCAATTTATATTGACAAAAAGGGGGAGAATTAATGTGTAGTTCACACTACAAATACATATGGTTTTCGGATCATTATGTAAGGAGGAGTGGTTTCCATGTGAGATGTTGTATTGACTAAGGGGGAGTGATACATATCACCATAGTATTGTTGTCGAAGTTGTGATACAATTGAACTTTAATGCTGTGTAATAATAATATGACACTGTGTAACAATGATTGAGAGCTATTGTTTTCTCATTGTTATAGCTACATAATCACTGGAGTACTTGGAAGTGACGAAGATTTCGAGTAATGTTGAAGAACCAAGGAAATCAAGCATACAAAGTTTATTTATTTTGTTATCCATATGTATTGATAGTTTTGTCACTAAAATTGACAAAGGGGGAGATTGTTAGAGCACTGCTCGGTCGAACTGGCAAGCGTTGGTATCTCAAGCTTGTTGTCAAGTTTAGTTGCCAAAACTATAAGTCTTGATTTCTAGTCTACTTATAGCTAAGTCTCGGATTAGGATAGAAAGTGTAGTTGAGCATTATACTTCACGTCGTTCATCGATTAAATACGAAGAACTACTAAGGGGAGCTTGTGGAACTTCATCAATAAAAGGTATGTGGACACTTGAACTCATGTATCACTCAAAAGTCTATCCACTCTATCTCCTATTTGAGACAAAAGTCGTATAGCTATATAGACTTCAATTATACACATTTGATATTTCAAACTGAGTTTAACTCGCTTAAATATTTCTCGAAATATGTGTTGGTAAGCTTTCGCTTTAACCAAGTTCATCTTATATTCTTGACAAAAGTCTAAAGATGATCATGTGAAAATCGCCTTGTAACATCTTACATGATTTGTGTGAGACAGTCATTTGATGTAGACTCGGAATGTTTCGTATTGATCATCCGATCACTTTAAAATTGCTTTGAAGCTAATAGTTTGTGTGAGACAGCTATTGTCCTCTTTCGAGAATGTTTTAATGATTGATATGGGAGTTTAGAACACTTAACCATAATTAGATTATGAGCACAGTATGCGTACTTGCATATGTGTTAATCCAAGACCGGAATGTAGTATGCATACCCATATGCATACTGGCGAGGTCAGGTAAAGTCCGGGAGCTAGAGTACGCGTACTGGCGAAGTCAGTTGAAGTCCAGGTACTATAGTATGCGTACTTGTACGCGTACTAGATTCAAATGAATCTTGGAAGTATGCGTACCAGTTTGCATACTTGCAAACACAGTCCAAGTCCGTCTACTTAGGTTGTGAATATCAATATTCTGCGGAGCACTTGTCACGGTTTCAGTGGTCGCATGAAGGATAACTATGTATCCATCGCTACATACAGGAATCTGAGTAGCAGAAGACACATTCACAGATCTACTTTATCCCATCCCAAGAAGGGATAACTCGACGACTATTATGGAAAAGTAGAACCTAGCCTAGAGAGAGGCAGCTGGCGAAGGGACAGAGGTAAATGGCATATCCAATCAGCATTTAGTGCGCAAATATCTTATCTACATGCCTAAGCAAAGCACGCGGAGAGATGGGGTGGAAGAGTCTGACTGGCAAAGGCTAGCGGTGAACGAAGGTACAATCTGTACTAAGGTTGGGTAGTTCCCAAAGGAACGTGGGTCAGCTGAGGTGGAAAAGTCCGACTGGAGAAAGCATGCGGTGAGCGAAGGTACCATTTGTACGGAAGATATATCAGGGAACGATGGACCCAAAGACAACAAAGATATATTTGGAGCAGAAGGGGCTATAAATATCAAGCTTCAACAACAAACAAGGGCATTCAAGATCAAGGAGAAAAAGATCTAGTCTTAAGCTTATACCTCTTTAATATTTAGAACTTAAGTATTTACTTCAACTTGAGTTCTCTCTATTACTTTGGGAAGCATTTAAGATCTTTGTAACCACCACAACTTAATACAAACAATCACTCATTATCCCGTGGACATAGACAAATGTCGAACCACGTAATCTCTTGTGTCTCATGATAACTTAGTAGCATTTACATTATATTTGTGTTCTTCGTTATTATTGCGATCTTGAATACCTTTTATTACTTAGCATTATCAGTTCAACTGAGATATCAATACTACTTAATATTATATTCTCCGAGATGTATACATTACGTAGACTATGGGAAAATTAGTAGTCACAGTTTTTCGCTAGAAGGATTTGCTCACCAGATTGAGTTTTTATGTTCCTTTATTTTTTAACTTACGCATCTTCTTTAACGAAGAGATCTGAGTTTAACAACGGCGGATCTCACTTCATAGTGATCCATTCGTCCGTTATTTATGTAAGTTCTTTGAGTTCATAGCCTCTAAAGACTTACAACCTTATAGATCTAACAAGTTTTTTGCAAAAACGTATTCACAAAACGTTAAAACTTTTGTTTGGTACTAAAAAAACTTTTTCCGACAGAGTATCCTTTGGATCTGAATACCTCTGAGTACTGAGGAATCTCAGAGGGAATTTAAGGAAGAAATACCTTTTCAAGCATTTAATAACCCCTTTTCTTGGAGGATCTGACACCTTTTTTAAATTATTTTCAACATTTAAGGTTATTTTTTCCAAGGGTGTCATAAGAAATTAAATACCCATCTTTTCAAACGTCATTCTCGTACTTTTTCTGAAAAAGCTGCTTAGCCGTCTTCTGTGTTAGAGCATTAACTGCTACTATTAGCAAAGGCACCCAAGTAGCAAAAACTTTCATTTTTCTGTGACTCAGGATAACAAAAGACCGAAGGCATGCAGAAACCGAGTGACGTACCAACAAGTTCACGACCAACGGTTACAAGAGGGAGATCTCAAAAACCATCTCAAGCGAACAAAAGAAATGAAGCGGAGGACGGGCAAAGCGAGATAGCACGAAGAACAGTTGCTAACAAACCACCTACCCCTGCTGAAGGGATGGGACAAACATCGGGAGCACAACCACTTTACGGCATGCCGTTACCGGAGCGTCCCCATGTTATGAAGCCACCTGCGGCTAACGAAGGGTTAACCAGTACCTTAGCTCATACGGGATGAGGGTTGGGAAACCTTAATCCTATCCAGTTAGATCCCGATGCTCCGGTCATAGAAAAATGAGTGGATAATTCTGAGGATCCGGCCGACAGCACTCCTCAGGGTGGTGGAATCCACAATGTAGAACAAATGGAAACACAAGTAGCAGCTTTGCTACTCCGAAACAAGGGGCACGAGGATGCAATACACGTGATGGCTCAGGAAAACCAGAACCTGAAAGATATGCTGGATGTGCAGATCGAAGGTTCCCAAACTCACCCTCCGTTAAAGAGGCGTGAGCACGAAGCTATCTCAGGAAGACGGAGGGCGGATCTTAACCCACTAGGGGGAGCCAGGAAAACACGACACGATCCAGATGAGATGGATCCAACATACAATCCCTCTCAGTCCTACTATGATGAGGTATTTTCCAGAGATGCTCACAATGTGAACATGGTCATGGAGAAAATGGAGAAGATGCGGAAAGAAATACAAGGATTGAAAACTGGCCACGTAGGCGCAAGGCTGGAGGAGGTACTCCACGAAGCAACAACATCTCCACTATCCCTTCGCATTTTGAGTGAGCCTATCCCTGCAAAATGCCCGGTACCTACATTTCAGGCGTGTAATGGTACCTCTGATCCCGCAGCCACCTACGGTACTACACTCGTGTCCTGGCCCATTGGGAAAGAGATGAGGTAGTACTTTGTAGGTACTTCCCTGCAAGCTTGACGGGATCAACATTGGCATTATATAATAATTTACCAGCAAACTCAATTGACTCTTTTGAGCAATTGTCTATGGTGTTCTTGGAGACATACATGTACAACAAATCAATGAAGGAAGGGTTAGATAGGCTATTTTCTTTAGCTATCGGACCCCGGGAAACATTAATGCAATACACAGACAGGTGGAAAAATACGTGCCAAGCAATCGGGAAAGTCAATCCAAAAATTAGCATTAATTGCTATAAGTACGGACTTGATAGAATCTCAGCTATCTTCGTGGAGATTCATAACCGAGCCCTCGATTCCGAAGGAGAGCTTCGGGTTGTCTAGGATCGATACATCAGACTTGAAGAAATCCAAAAGGATAACCCCAGAGCACAAACAAAGGCAACAACAGCTCCAAAACGAACGAACTTTCTGGAACCAATTCCGAAGATACCTAAGAGGCAAAACGAAGCTAGGGGCAGAACCAGCTCTCGAGAAAAAAGATCAAAATACGGAGATGGCAAAGGCAGAGAAAAAGGAAGAGAAGAGTTTGTGGATAAAGTCTATACAAAGCTAAACACAACGTTCTCCCACATTCTAAGCAAGGAAGGAGCAAAGTCGGGCTTTCCTTACCCTAACACTAGGGGAAAGCATCCAGATAAAACAAAGGATGCTAAGGAGTATTGTGAGTACCACCAGTACTACGGGCATACAACTGACACATACTATCACCTACGGAAGACGATTCAGAGATTCATAGACGAAGGAAAGTTCATGGAGTATGTGCAGATACAACCAGCCGTTACTAAGGTAGTCCCCAAGAAAAGGGTAGAACTACCTCAGGATGGCAAATACATCAACATGATCACATTCTCAAATGGAGGACAAGAGGAGCTACTTGAAGATATCCTCGAGTTGGCTCGAAACAGAAGAAAGCTATAAACCCACGAGGTATTCAAGCTAAGTGGACCACCTAATAACACTTTGAAAGAATGTATGGCTACGCCATTAACATTCTCAATAAGAGACGTCAACCAGGAAGTCGAGATGCACAACGACCCACTTGTGATCACCCTTCCAATCCATGGATGAAATGTTGCGAAGGTCCTCATTGATGGGGGCAACTCGTTAAATGTGTTTTTCTATGAACCTTACTTACATATGGGTTTAACAGTTGAGCAGATGGATTCATCCACTTGCATAATATATGGTTTTAATGGAGCAGTCTCTAGACCAAAAAGAGAAATTGTCTTGCAGGTACGCGCAGGACCCTTAGTAACCAATACAAGGTTCTGTGTTGTGGAAGCACTTTCGCCATATAACGTCATTATGGGACGACTTTGGGTTCATCATTTAAGAGGAAGGGCCTCGACCTATCACCAGTACCTTCGATTCCCAACACCCATGGGTGAAATGGAAATTAAAGGAGATCAACAAGACGCAAGGCTATGCAATCTAGCGGAGGTAAGACTCAATGAAGAAAGAGCCGCTGCACAGCAGTATGAAAGGAAAATATGAAGGGAGAATACCAATGAAGTAAAGAACGGAGGCTTCGAAGCCTCCTTATCCCAGGAAGCAAGCACCTCCACCTCTACAGTAGCGGACAATGTTGCTAAATGACAATTACAAAAATGCACTCCTCTATAACCTCAAAAACTAACCTTTTCACCGGTGGAGCCAACAAAGAAAATCAACATTGGAACGGAAAAAAAGCCAAAGATGATCACCATCGGAACTTTACTAGAAAAGGACGAGGAGATGCAACTGCAAAGGCTGCTAAGGGACTACGCAGATGTCTTCGCATGGTCAATGGAAGACATGCCAGGAATCGACCCGAATTTGGTCTCCCCCCACCTTCGGCTCAAACCAGAAATTGCACCATTCAAACAGCGTATCCGCATGGTGGAAGATATCTACCAGGAAGCAGTGGAAAAAGAGTTGCAAAAACTCTTAACGACAGGATTCATACGATAAGTCAAGTATCCCACGTGGATATCCAACATGGTAATTGTACCTAAGAAGAACAGAGGCGTACGTATCTGCATCGACTTTAGCAATCTCAACAAAGCATGCCCCAAGGATAGCTACCCGCTACCCAATATTGACCAACTGGTCAATGAAACCAAAGGTCACCAGATGCTATCTGATAGACGCATTTATGTGTCTATTTTCATCTCTATTGTGTATATTGTTAGTACCCATTTTTGTACTTATTTTGGTATTTATCTCTTTGTAGGTGTTTTTGTAGAAATAAGCTTTTGCGGCGAAATTGGCTCGAAAAGTTGCTAAAGGCACCTGGGAGGAAATTTGCTATTCGGACTCTCACTTTGGATAAGGGGTAACCCATTTCCAAGCAGCTACTAAACACAGACCGGGACTGGATAGGGGGAGCTCACTTTCTTCTCAAAATTCAAAACAGAAAATTGGCGGGAAAACATGGTTCTCACGGACAGAATTAGGGTTGGAGTTTTGATCGATTTTTATGGAGATTAAAGGGCTGAAATTGATTGGGTTTACTCCTTAGGCCTAAACAGGCCTGGTAAAGTCTTTGGATTGAACCCAAATTGGCTAGAGATCGAATTAGAGCAAAACAGAGGGATGAGTTTACACGGGTCTGTGATGAATTATTTTTGGAATTTTAGGGAGACTAAAGGCAAGATTTTCTTTCCAAAGATACGTTTCTAACTATGGAAGAGTTTGGGATAAGTTGGAAAGCTCAGAAACGCGTGAAACAAGTAAAACAAGAAATTGCCGCAACTTGGCCGTAAAGAGAAAGGAAGAGATTTTGGAAGATTTTGGAGAGATTTAATTGGTCTTTTTGATATAAATAGATTGTTTGGGTCATATAGAAGGAGTGTCGAGAGTTTGGGGGGCTGAGAAGGCTTGAGGAGGCGAGAATCAAAGATTCACAGGCTCCCGTGCTGCTGCTGTATTCTGCTAGTGCAGAACTGAAGAACACGAAGAACATTGGACGATCACAGACAGTCGCAAATAACTGTCGTTCTTCAACAGCAGAACCGATTTATCATTTATAAACAACACTTCAATTGTAATGGTGACTTCTGTAACGACCATTAAGTGTTGCAGATTCGCTGTATTATTATTTCTCTTCAATGAAAACACCTTTTGAGCCATGTTTTTATCTTATGAGCGTGTTTTTTATATGATGAGCTAAACCCCAACACTGGGATGACGGAGGAAGCCCTATTTCACGCATGTGGTAATTCTAATAATTCTTTTATGACTATTTGCATTGATTTTTAATTGATTTATGATTTTTATTGAATGGGTGTGATATTGTTTAATGATGTATGCTTGGTCAATGTATTTTTGATACATCATGCTTTTGATTTACAGTCATTGCTTTTCAAAAATCTACTTTTGGCAAAGAATAAGAGTCCATATTTTTAATATTTGAGCTATAATTGATTGAAATTATTATTTGAATCACATGAATGGAATTTGGTGGAATCCTGAGTCTCAGTGCTTTTTATAATCTTGACCAAAATATTATTTTAATTTTTATAGTTTTCTAAATTAAGTCTAAAAATTATTCTTCACAAGTCCGAGAGAAACGAAACTCTTTTTACCACTATCTACAAAGTACATCAATTTTTGGCGCCGCCGACGCGGACTTGTTTTTAGATTTGTTTGTTTTTTTTGTTCTTCTTTACGCGTTTGGTATTTTTCGATTCTTTTTCAGATTTGGAGCGAAGCTAAAAGGAAAGAAAAAGTGCTTTAAAAGGAAAGCATCGCCAAAGAAGGAAAGAAAAGAGAAATCTGAAGAAGAAGATTTTTGTATATAGTTATTTTATTTTATTTTTTTATATTTTTATTTTTAGAAACTGTATTAGGGTTTATTATTATTTCTGTAATTTTTCTTTTGTTTTTGGACTTTTTGGACTTTTTGGGACTTTGGACATTTTTTTAAAACCCTACGGAAGGGTACCATTAAATATAAACTTTTTGCAGGGAAGGACGACGGTTACGATATTGTCTCGGCCCCTCGGGTTCGTACACTGACATAGGAGTTGGTGGCCCGAGTCGACTTCAGCGGTTCTTCGCCCGTCTGGTACGGGAGGTAAACTTTTAATCACCCGCGAATCCTCTGTCAGCGGGTTTACTGTCTTCCTTAAGGTGCATATATGCTGAGGAATTGAATACGGACATTTATTTTCCTAGTAAAGGGAAAGGCCAGGCCTTACAAGATAAGAGTTCGGATTTCATCACTATTCTCTTCTTGCCCGCTTTAGGAAAACGATACCAAACGCGATCCCAAGCCTAAAATTTTGATTAGTACGAGACCGATAAGGTAACGAGCTTGTAGGAAAGTCGTTTGAAAGGACTGTATTGAGTATTTTGTTAGCCTAACTCAAAGTTCAGGAAGATTACTGTACGTCAATTAGAGCCTCCTTGTAACCCAGGGAAGCGTTGCCAAAGAGGTGGGGGTATCAAAGCTCCTCTGAGCTTCCTCTACTTCTCTTCGACTTACTTTATTCGGATCGTTCTAGAGAGGTTTGCTAAAACTATACCTAGTTGCCTTTTGGGAGATTAGAAGCTGGTCTAGTAACAATCTAAGTGGAACCATCATGCTTGTTGTTTGCTAGATTTTATAGGTGGTATTTGGTCGAGTCAGCCTTATTTGTGATTTTGTAGAATTCCTCTGTAGTTTGTATTTTAGAGGTGATGAATCCTTTTCAGGAGACACCACCTTAGATGACGTTACGAGACTATATGTTTAGAAATTCTCATTATCAGGAGACGTCATCTAAAATAACTCTTGGTGAATATATGCATGGGCAACAATGTAGGGATGTTCCAATAGTAAGAGAGGAATCACCTCTAACAATCTACGAGAAGTATTATAAAAACAGGCCGCTTAGTTCGGAACAAAGATCGAGAATTCTTGAATGTCAAAAATTATATTATGATGATGATGAGGAGGATAGTGCTAATGAAGAATCTGAAATATGTAGGCATAGTGATCAGGAATTTGTTACTCAAATTGAGCTTTATAATGATAATGTTATATCTAAGTTCAAATCCAAATAATTTTAATGATTATTCACCTATTCAAAAGGAGGATTTGACTAGAGATACCCCCGTTTTAGACGATGTAGTATTTCCTTTTGATTACGAAGCTGATAAAGGTTTAGAGGAACGAGTTCCTTTTGAGTCTAGTGATTTAGAAACAATAGTCTTAGACAAAGAAAATGAACTCATAGAGATGAGTGAGGATGAACTTGACTTAGAAGAATCAATTGCCTATTTTCAGGAATCTGATGACCTAGAAATTAGGGAGATTGTGACTAGTCTAACTAGAGACACTGAAAACTCTAAGGTTAGGGGTGATTATCATTCTCCATGTGCCTTACCTTTAACTCTTACAGAGATCCCTCACTTGGGACTTAACATCTCTGCCTCAACCATTTTACAAGATTATCTTCATACACATTTTCCCGAACCTAGTTATGTCGAGGAAGAAATTCAGTCGTTAGAAACCCATCCTCTGGTTGATGTGGTTAACCTAGGCTATGATACCCAGATCGACTTTGTTTTCCCACCAAATAGTTTTATTCCAAATGTGGGAACATATAGATTTCAAATGTGCCACCTATTAGGTTCTGAGACTAAGCCTAAGTACTTTAGGTTAATAAAATCGACACATTTTCTTAAGAATGACCACTACCCTCACTGTGGTCAATTATGTAAGTCAAACCTGATTGACTTAGAGGATCCTCAATTATTTAGGTTATTATTATGTGCTTCTAAGTTCTTATTTGAGTTTCTACAAACTCTAGAACCTAATAATTTGGATCTCACTTATGAGGAAATGCATCCAATGAAAATATTTTATTTAGACCCTTTCATAGAGCCTGAACCTGAACCACAATTAGATATAGATATTCTAATCAGGAAACTAGATAAGGGCATGCTATTCTTGTTCACTTTCTTGGTTTATTACAATTTCCTTTGGTCAGCTCTATTTGGTTTTGAAGACCCACAGTTATTCCGACTGTTACTTTATGATTCGAGTGACTAATTCTTTCCTAGTCTGGCTGAAGACTTTAAACTTAGCACTTCTTGGGAGGTAACCCATGCTCATGCAACACGGTAATATCTTTCCCTAACTCTTTTGCTTCAAATGGTAACAGTTTCTCCTTGTTCATGCTTTTAATTTTATCTTTAGAACATTGAGGACAATTTTAGATTTAAGTTTGGGGGTATGGGAGAAACTTTTTAGTTGCATTATAAACTCCAGAGCCTAGAAATTTATGCCTATTAAGGATAGCACTAACCAATCTAAGTGGATGGAAGCATCGTGATTGTAGGAGTTGAGGAACCAATCTGACTAGATGGAAACATCTATAAGAGTCTATTCATAAAAGCACATAGCTCAGGTGTTAGAAATAATAGTTTCGCCATATCTCGTTGAGTCCTTTTCACTTCTGTTTTTATTTTATTTTATTTTTAAAAATATGTTTCTCTAAGTGATTAGGTGGGGTTCACGATTCAAGTTGTTACCACTGCTAGGGTGAAATAGAGTGATTGAGATACAAAAAAAAAAGAAAAAAAAGACTAGACCAAACAGACCAATCGGAATAAATATTAACACTTGGATAGCAATATGTGCGTGTTCTCCCTGTCTCCGTCGCCTAAACAAGCGTGGAATGCAGGATCCATGGGAATTACCATGTAATCTGCTGACAAGAAGCATGCGCTTGGATCCACAAGATCTAATCATGTTGTTAGTTCTTAAAATAAATAAATAAATAAATGTGTGTTCAATAAATCGACCGCTGGTTCCCTTGTATATGCCAGACGAGTTGATCTAGAATTAGGATTATCGACCACTGGTTCCCTTGTATATGCCAGTTGTGTTGATATTAGTCAGACCAGTATTTCAGTCCATTAGAATAGGTTCATTTTGGCAGTGGCCTTCAGACAGATATGAGAAACACCGTTCATCTAGTCAACATCAAAGCCATCTATGTTTTTCTTTATCTATCTCTTAATCTATCCATGTGTTTTGTTGACTCCGGATATTGATGTCCATAGTGCGACTATCTGAGTAGAGCTCTGTCACTTATATATGAATTTAGTATGCTTGAGTGCAAACTCGTATACAACAATTTGAATTTCGCATCAGGGTACTTCCTCCCGTAATCAATAAGTATGCCAACCAAGGAGGTTCTTTAGTGCATTCCAAGGTTCTGCGTAGATAGCTAGGGTCTGGAGTAAAGGTTTTGTGGGTACACCTCTTGTAAACCCTCCCGAGACTATAACTCGGCCACTAGAGCCACCTAGGGGTTTAAAGGCTTGTTGCACACGCTAAGTGCAATCGCGATGCCTGCGACAGTGAGTTAGGATTTTATTTTGTAGTTTTGATTTGCTCAGGACTAGCAAATAATAAGTTTGGGGGTATTTGATAGACGCATTTATGTGTCTATTTTCATCTTTATTGTGTATATTGTTAGTACCCATTTTTGTACTTATTTTGGTATTTTATCTCTTTGTAGGTGTTTTTGGAGAAATAAGCTTTTGCGGCGAAATTGGCTCGAAAAGTTGTTAAAGGCATCTGGGAGGACATTTGATATTCGGATTCTCACTTTGGATAAGAGGTAACCCATTTCCAAGCAGCTACTAAAAACAGACCGGTACTGGATAGGGGGAGCTCACTTTCTTCTCAAAATTCAAAACAGAAAATTGGCGGGAAAACATGGTTCTCACGGACAGAATTAGGGTTGGAGTTTTGATCAATTTTTATGGAGATTAAAGGGCTGAAATTGATTGGGTTTACTCCTTAGGCCTAAACAGGACTGGTAAAGTCTTTGGATTGAACCTAAATTGGCTAGAGATCGAAAATAGAGCAAAACAGAGGGATGAGTTTACACGGGTCTGTGATGAATTATTTTTGGAATTTTAGGGAGACTAAAGGCAAGATTTTCTTTCCAAAGATACGTTTCTAACTATGGAAGAGTTTGGGATAAGTTGGAAAGCTCAGAAACGCGTGAAACAAGTAAAACAAGAAATTGCCGCAACTTGGCCGTAAAGAGAAAGTAAGAGATTTTGGAGAGATTTAATTGGTCTTTTTGATATAAATAGATTGGTTGGGTCATATAGAAGGAGTGTCGAGAGTTTGGGTGGCTGAGAAGGCTTGAGGAGGCGAGAATCAGAGATTCACAGGCTCCGCTGCTGCTGCTATATTCGGCTGGTGCAGAACTGAAGAACACGAAGAACATTGGACGATCACAGACAGTCGCAAATAACTGTCGTTCTTCAATAGCAGAACCGATTTATCGTTTATAAACAACACTTCAATTGTAACGGTGACTTCTGTAACGACCATTAAGTGTTGCAGATTCGCTGTATTATTATTTCTCTTCAATGAAAACACCTTTTGAGCCATGTTTCTATCTTATGAGCGTGTTTTTTATATGATGAGCTAAACCCCAACACTGGGATGACGGAGGAAGCCCTATTTCACGCATGTGGTAATTCTAATAATTCTTTTATGACTATTTGCATTGATTTTTAATTGATTTATGATTTTTATTGAATGAGTGTGATATTGTTTAATGATGTATGCTTGGTCAATGTATTTTTGATACATCATGCTTTTGATTTACAGTCATTGCTTTTCAAAAATCTACTTTTGGCAAAGAATAAGAGTCCATATTTCTAATATTTGAGCTATAATTGATTGAAATTATTATTTGAATCACATGAATGGAATTTGGTGGAATCCTGAGTCTCAGTGCTTTTTATAATCTTGACCAAAATATTATTTTGATTTTTATAGTTTTCTAAATTAAGTCTAAAAATTATTCTTCACAAGTCCGAGAGAAACGAAACTCTTTTTACCACTATCTACAAAGTACATCACTATCCTTCATGGATGGTTACCCCGGTTATAACCAAATTGCACCTGCAGAAGAAGATCAGGAGCATACTGCGTTCTTTACCCCACGAGGCTTGTGTTGCTATACAAGGATTCCTTTTGGACTAAAGAACGCGGGGGCAACATACCAACGATTTGTAGACAAAATCTTTAAGCCATGGATAGGCAAGATACTAGAAGTCTACGTAGACGACATGCTTGTCAAAAGCAAGGAGGCGACAAATCACTTATCAGACCTAAAGGAGATATTCGAAGCCATGAGAAACTTTCACATGAAGGCCAATCCGGAAGAAATGTATGTTCGGAGTAACCTCAGGAAAATTCTTAGGGTACTTGGTAACTAAGCGAGGAATAGAAGTAGACCCCAAAAGGGTCAGAGCAATAATGGAGATGCCATCTCCAAAAGCGCTGAAAGGAGTACAAAAACTAAATGGAATTTTAGCCTCCATTGGAAGATTCATAGCAAGATCATCGGACAAATGCAAAGCATTTTTCGATATGCTAAGGAAAGGAAGCAGATTCATGTGGACCACAGAATGCGAACAAGCTTTCCAAAAAATTAAGGAGTACCTGGCCTCAGTTACTGTCTTACAGAAACTAGAGCAAGGAGAAATACTCACTCTCTACTTAGCATCAAAAAGCTACGCTGTAAGCGCAGTATTGGTACGATACCAAGGGAAAGGAGAAAAGCCCATCTATTACATCAGCAAGACACTCAGTTCAGCGGAGTGTAACTACACCAAGGTGGAGCAACTCATATATGCCTTAGTAGTGGCAACACAAAAACTAAGGATATATTTTGATGCACATACCATCCGAGTCTTCACAAAGGCTCAGATAGGTCAAATTCTCGATAGCACAGAGAAAATTGGAAGGGTGGAAAAATGGAATGCCATGATCAAACAGTTCCAAATAATTTTCGAAACAAGGAAGGCTGAGAAATCACAAATCTTAGAAGACTTTCTAGCAGACCTACCTCTCAGCGATGAAGCAGAAATAGACGACATCCCAGGAATTGAGGAAGATAAGCAAGAACCGAAGGACTTACTCGAACCTCAGAACTCACGAAGGTGGGAAATATTCGCAGACGGATCTTCCAATGGAGAAGCGCATGCATAGGGATTCTAATAACAACCCCTACCGGAGACCGACTCATCTACGCATTCAGGTTAGAATTCGAAAAATATACCAACAACATCACAGAATATGAGGCGGTCATACATGGTTTACGCTTGGCACGGGAGCTAGGCCTGACAGATGTTCAATTAACTAGCGACTCTCAGCTGGTCAATAGACAAATCGAACTCAAATACCAAACTTTGGACCCCGGTGCTATCTTCGTACTTGAAGCTAGCCCAGGAGCATGCGTCAAAAATCAGCAACATAACATTCAGACATGTGTGCAGAAAGGACAACAGACACACAGATGCCTTAGCATTCATATCCTCTATGTTAAGGGACAAAGCACCACCACCATACAAGTTGGAAGTGAAAAAGTGGGGGTACAACAAACTCACCCAATATTTCGCTTAGCAATCTGTATGGACTAACTCCAATATACTTTTAAGAGAATCAACTAGACAGTTAGACTCAATCTTAATAAAAAGTATATCAAAGAGTTATATCTCAATTTCTCGATTCAATCCTTACTCAAACAAATAGGAATCTGCGAGCCTGATTGAATACAAGAGAAATACCTTGAACGGTACCAAAGACCAATGTTCAAGGATCAATCAATTTCAATCAACAACCAAAGGTTGGATTTACCAATTGATCGATACAACGCACAACCTGTGATATTTCAATTATATAACAAAATATAATGCGGAAAAGAAACAACACAGACACCAGAAGGTTTGTTAACGAGGAAACCGCAAATGCAGAAAAACCCTGGGACCTAGTCCAGATTGAACACACATTGTATTAAGCCGCTACAGACACTAGCCTACTACAAACTAACTTCGGCCTGGACTATAGTTGAACCCCAATCAATCTTACACTGATCCAAGGTACAGTTGCGCTCCTTACGGCTCTGATCCCAGCAGGATACTACGCACTTAATTCCCTTAGCTTATCTCACCCACAAATTAGAGTTTCTACGATCCAAAGTCGAAGACTTTAATAAACAAATCTGTCTCACACAGAAAAGTCTACAGGAATAGATAAATCTGTCTCCCACAGAAATACCTACGAGTTTTTGTTCCATCTTTTGATAAATCAAGGTGAACAGGAACCAATCGATAACCCAGAATTATTTTCTCGAAGAACAGCCTATAATTATCAATCACCTCACAATAATCTTAATCGACTAGCGAAACAAGATATTGTGGAATCACAAACGATGAGACGAAGATGTTTGTGACTTCTTTTCTATCTTGCCTATCGCAGAAATTAATCTCAAGCCAATCTTACGATTGTACTCAAATATGATAGAAACAGCAAGATCAGATAACGCAACTACATAGAAAATAGTTGTGTCTGGCTTCACAATCCCAATGAAGTCTTCAAGTCGTTAACCTACAGGGTCTCGATAGAAACCTAAGGTTAAAAGAGAATCGACTCTAGCTTATACAACTAGTATCATACAGAAGGTGTGGGAATTAGGTTTTCCAGTTGCTAGAGTTCTCCTTTATATAGTCTCCAAATCAAGGTTTGCAATCTAAGTTACCTTGGTAACAAAGCATTCAATATTCACCGTTAGATGAAAACCTGATTAGATTCAAGCTAATATCTTTCAACCGTTAGATCGAACTTAGCTTATCATATACAAATGAAATGCACGTTCATTTAGGTTTGGGTAACCGTACCTAAACGTGTACACCTAGTTGGTTCAACAATAGTTAACCAATGGTTATCCATATGAGCACTTTCATATCAACCTTATTCATCTTCACCATAACTAGTTCAAGTGACTCAAATGAACTAGTTAGAGAGTTGTTCAATTGCGTAGATCTCATAGAAGTATACAAGACACAATAGAAGCAAAAACGATTTTGATTCACTCGAATCAATTCATGAACATTATATCCATGGTTTGCATTCCTTAATTTATAAATTTCGTAGTTCACGAATAAACCGTTTTTAGAAAATAACCCACTTAAGTACGCATACGGGTACACATACTTAAGTACCCGGACTGAGCTTTTTTTCAGTTCACAAACTCCAGCAAAAATTCACTGGATGTGAACTTCCGACAGTACGCGTACAGGTACACGGACTTAGCTCCAGTCATCCTAAACCAACAAAGTACGCATACTTTGGTTCAAGGATTTTGGACTTACACAAGTATGAGTTCACATACAATGTTTATATCCATTCAAGGTTATATATTCTAAACTCCCATTTCAATCATTGAAACATTCTTAGAGGATGTTATATAGTTGTTATTCATAAACTATTTTTCATCAAAGCGATTTTCAATAAATTTTCAACGTTCAACATGACTTCTGTCACGAGTAAAGATGAACTTGGCCAAAGCGAAAGTTACCAACACATATTTCGATAAATAGATAAGCGAGATAAACTCGGCTCGAAATAGCAAATGTGTATAATCGGAGTCTATATAGCAATACGACTTTTGTCTCAAGATAGGAGATAGAGTAGATAGACTTTTGAGTGATAGATAAGTTCAAGTCTCCACATACCTTTTTGTCAATGAAGTTCCACCAGTTCCTTGAGTAGTTCTTCATCTTTGTATGATGAACGCCGTGGAGTCTAGAGCTCAACTACACTTATTATCCTATTCCGAGACTTAGCTATAGTAAACTAGAAATCAAGACTTATATTTTTGGCAACTAAACTTGACAAACAAGCTTGAGATAGCAACTCTTGCGAGTTAGACCGAGCAGTGCTCTAACAATCTCCCCCTTTGTCAATTTTAGTAAAAAACTATCAATACATATGGAATACAAAATAAATAAACTTTGCAGTTTCTCATCCACATGCTTGATCTCCTTGGTTATTCAACATTACTCGAAATATTCGTCACTTCCAAGTACTCCAATGATTCCAAAGATATTCAAATCAGCATCACCGTTGTTGACGATCCGTAGCCATTACAATGAGAAAATAATAGCTCTCAATCATTGTTACACAGTGTCATATTATTATTACACAGCATTAAAGTTCAATTGTATCACAACTTCGACAACAATACTATGGTGATATGTATCACTCCCCCTTAGTCAATACTACATCTCACATGGAAACCACTCCTCCTTACATAATGATCCGAAAACCATATGTATTTGTAGTGTGAACTACACATTAATTCTCCCCCTTTTTGTCAATAAAATTGGAAAAGGTACGAAAACTAGTGGGATCCTAATAAAATTTCCATAGAGACATTTCATGACCAAAACAAAGTACATATCAACTTTTTAGATGCAATCATATAGCCGAAACTAAATGCATTCATCAAGGAGTTTATAAAGATACAAGATAACCCCTATAATATTCCACAGCCGCACTCCCCACAAAGATTTAACAATTAATCACAAGTTCAATTAAGAACTCTCCCCCATAAAATGTCATTACCGAAAGAACAACAAGAGCGACCTTACTTTCACAAGAAAAGAAGGATTTTTTTGGACAACAATACTATGATACTTAACAGAAATTCAACTACTGAAACAAATGCAGAATTAAAGTAACACTTACTGGAGTTCCAAACTCAATTGCCCAACAGATCGAGATAAGTGCAGGGGCAAGAGTTTAGGAAAACCTAATGAACCAAAACAACACCAATAGACTACCGTAAATGTTGAAAAGTAGCAGTATCTAATGGTTTGGTGAGAATATCAGCCAATTGTTGTTCGGAAGGAACAAATTCCATACTTATGATACCATTTCCATACAGATCTCGAATAAAATGGTACCTTATATCAATGTGCTTAGTTCTTGAGTGCTCGACGGGATTCTTAGTGATTCGAATCGCGCTAGAGTTGTCACAAAAGATCTTCATTATTCCAGTATCAATTCCATAATCAGCAAGTATTTGTTTCATTCAGAGAAGTTGAGTATAACATGAGCCTACAGAAATATATTCTGCCTCACATGTAGACAGGGATTGTGAATTTTGTTTCTTGCTATGCCAAGCCAAGAGATTTAATTTTTGAAAAGACGAGGGTACCCAAATATACCTCAATCTAAAACTTTTCCACCTATAAGTCCTTTCTCCAAAAGTGATTATCTATGGACTGAGTCGAGAAAATACAACTAATCGGTTCACACTTCGTGTGATCGTCTATGGATACGAGATCGAGACAATACAACAACAAGATAACTTGTGTGATTGACTATGGATACAAGATCGAGACAATACAACAACGAAGTATGTTTTCTTGATAATAGGTTCAAACTTAACCAAACACTATAGGATTGCTATCAAGTAAATAGGAATTAACGTTTGTGTATTTTACTTCTAATTATAATAAAACAATTATAATTGCGAAAATAGAAAAGAAAAAGACACAACAAGATTTTTTTAACGAGGAAACCGCAAATGAAGAAAACCCCCGGGACCTAGTCCAGAATTGAATACTCTCAGAATTAAGCCGCTATACAAAATTAAACCAAGCAACTAAACCTATAGTTCACCTAGTTCCCTCAGTATATATGCGCCTCCAACTTGTAATAAGTCACGCACTTGGAACAATTCATTTGGTTCGTATTCCAAATAGTAAAGGAACAACAAATCTGTTCGGTAACAACTCTTTTCAAATAACGTGATATGAGTTTGACAAAAGGCTCTTCCGTTTATCCCAATAAACTCCTTTGTCAGGTTCTTAGATCTACCCAATAACAACTACCAAAGTAATTATTTAGATTTTGCAATCAATACATTGAATCACAAAGAAACGAATTGATGCCGATCTACTCAACTAATCAATCCAATCTATCACAAAGATAAACCAATTATAGTTGGATCCCTTTCCAGACGAAACAAATTTTGTGCACACCAAAGATTATGAACCCAAATATCTTCTTTGTCTTCAAATCTTCTTAGATCTTCAATAAACACCTACACACAATCAACTTAAATCTCTTGTGATCAATCACACACTGAACGAAGTCTGTTAATAATGGATTATCACAAGACGTCTTTAGATCTACAAACAGTCTAAAGATCTCCCTTCGAAACTTTGATCTAGTTTGAGTGAATCTTATATCAGAAGAGAAGATTCTCAAGCATAAACAAACTAGGTGCAATCAAAGTTCAACAACCGTTAGTCAATCAAATCAATTGAAAACTAATAATAAACTACAATTATCTAGTTTCCCACCAACGGTACTAATAGAGATTCTCAATCCCAAAGAAGTCTTTAAACCGAGCGGCCGTATGAGATTTCTCTTAATTAGGATACTTTCCTCTCCGAATAGGCGGCTCCACCAGTAACAACACAACCAGGTAGTTTTGCTGGCTTTGAGGATTAGTTTGCTCGAAATGCAAACTTCAGTATTTATAGACAAGGAAGCTTGGACACCAAGGAATTTCCAAAACCGAATATTCTCAAAGATATGCAATAAGGGAAAAAACGGTTTTCATAATTCCTGGAAATGCTCTGTCCAAATATTGACCGAAATCTCAGTAGAAAATCTCCAACTAGTAAATGCACATTACTAATTTTTATTTTCTAAAGACATGCATTTTAATTGCTGGAAATTAAAAGCATATAAAACTAAAAACCTTAATTAAAAGATTCTCAATTTATTTTGATGCGGGATTCTCCTTTAGCTATTAAGGAATATCTTTGAACAATAAAAGATAAGAGTTACTGCACATGTTCAAAGTATGTCGACATCTTTACTTTGTAAATCCTTTTTCATATTTACAATCTTGGAACCGATTTGCCACACTTCCAAACAAGTTTAGAATTGGTTCATCTGACTTCCAAGAACTATGTGATTGATTATCCTATCAAATCACCATTAATGGGTTTCACGGTTCTACCTCAATAAAAGTTTCGGTTCTACCTCCAAGTGGGTACTAGGATCGGTTACACTAGTTACCATAAAATGACTAACTAAGTACTAGGATCGGTTACCACTTCTTATGGTAAAACTTGTGATCGGTCTACCAAGTTATAGGATAGGTTACACAAACTTATTAAAACTTGTTAAAACTCTTACAAGGATCGATTACACTCTCTCTTGTGATCGGTCACACCTCTTACTAGGATCGGTTACCCAATGGCTAGTATTTAGTCACACCAATTTCAAGATATCGATCCTACCATCTCAGGTGATTACTTAAGATCGGTTTCACTAATAAAAGTCATACCAATACAAAAGTCATGCCTTGTAAATAGTTTTACCAAGATACATAAGCAAGTTATGAACGGTTATACTAAACACACATATTGGTAATTTAAAAGATTTGCAATGAATAACAATACCAATAAGCCTAGCGATTTCCCTTTCGATTCACAAAACAAGTTTATGAATTTACTTCCTTTAAATGAATGTAAAACATTGTTTCCTAGGATGAAATCTTCACCCATACCCATACATAATCACAATAGCATTCATACGATTATGTCGATGTCTTATATACGAAGTTCAAAAGATAGACGTTATACTTCGTATTGTAATTCCTTAATACTATGTCTAACTAGAGTATAATATTTACAGCTTCGCAGTTATGTTTTCAATATGCACGAATTGAAAGATACGTTAGGAATGAAACAGTTCAATTCAAATATTACTAACCTCAAGAGGAAGGATGATGTCGTCGATGTAGCTCTTTACTTCTTCACATTCTTCAAGTCTTCACGTAATACTTGTAAGTCTCATATCCTAATAACTTTCTAGCTAACCTATACGAAGTTGACTCTAGTAAATAATCAAGCGACTCTTTAAATGAGTTTTGGTTCACTAAAATATGAAAACCAAACTTGACATACCAACGCTTGGTGGTTTCAACCGAGCTATGCTCTAACACAATCCTACATAGTAAAAGCCCCCTGGAGTACTTTTTCTGTCTTCCACACATCCTGCCCAATCGGCATCTGAATAAGCAGAAAGATCAGTGTTAGTATCAAAAGTGTAAGATAGACCATACCCAACTGTGTGATTGACATATCGTATGATCCTTTTTGCAGCTGCAAGATGAGATTCCTTTAGATTTTCCTGAAACCTAGTACATCAACCAACACAAAAAGCAATATCAGGTCTAATAGCTGTAAGATATAAAAGGCTACCAATGATAGATCGATAAAGTTTTTGATCCACATTTACTTCTTTCTCATCTCTATGTAGTTTACCAGTGGTGGGCATAGGTGTTAGTTTTGGAGTTGACTTATCAAGACCGAACTTGAGACAAGATCCTTAGCATATTTTTCTTGAGATAAGTAAATTTCATCCTTATGTTGCTGAATTTGTAGTCCTAAAAAGAACTTTAATTCACCTACATTGCTCATTTCAATTTCTTTACCAAGAGAGACTTTAAAATCTTTTGCAAGTTTCTCAGAAGTTGAACCATAGATGATATCATCTACATAGACTTGAGCAATGACAACATCTTTCCCACTCCATTTGGTGAATAAGGTTTTATCAGCTCCGCCTCTCGAAAAACCTTTCTTGAGAAGAGAAGTAGTTAGTTTCTCAAACCAGGCACGAGGTGCTTATTTCAACCCATATAAAGCCTTTTTAAGATTAAGGACATGATCTGGGAAATCATGGTTTTCAAAACCCTTAGGTTGAGTGACATAGACCTCTTTCTTTAAATTTCCGTTTAGGAACGCGGATTTTATGTCCATTTGAAACAACTTAACCTTAAGAAAACAAGCATGAGCTAATAACAACCGAATGGACTCAAGGGGTGCCATAGGAGCAAAGGTTTTGTCAAAGTTGATACCCTCAATCTGTGAATATCCTTGAGCGACAAGTCTGACTTTATTTCTGACAATTGTGCCAAATTCATCAGACTTATTCTTGAATATCCATTTGGTACCAACAATATTGATATTAGTGGGACAAGGTACTAGTTCCCATACGTCTTGTCTTTGAAATTGATTTAACTCTTCATGCATTGCATTCACCCAAAAGGGATCGCCAAGAGCTTCATCAATATTTGTCGGTTCTACTTGTGAAAGATAACAACCAAAATTGCAAATATTTTGAAGTTGTCCTCTTGTCTTAGTAGTAGAATCTCTACCTCCAATAATACTGTTGGGATCATGATTCCTTTGAACCCAAAGGTGTCGAGGAGGGACACGTTCTTGTTCAACATGAGCATCCTGATCAGTGCTATTCTCCTCGTCACTAAAAATATCAGGATCAGTAACAATTGGGATGACTTCAACTAATTCTGGGATTTCTTTGACTTTCTCAATTGTCTCAGTTGGAGGATATTCAACAGGAGGATTATCATGAAGAAAATTACTAATATCATCAATGATAACATTAGCAGACTCCATCATAACTTGGGTTCTGAGATTAAACACTCGAAAACCACGACTATCAGAGGCATAGCCAAGAAAGATACCTTCATCACTTTTAGTATCAAATTTCCCCCTCTGTTCTCGATCTTTTAGAATGTAGCACTTACTTCCGAACACTCTAAGATAGTGTAAGTTGGGTTTTCTACCATACCACAACTCATAGGGAGTGTTTAGGGTTTTAGACCGTAGGTAAACACGGTTGATCAAATAACATGCTGTGAAAACAGCTTCTCCCCAAAACCTTAAAGTTAAGTTTTTGTTATGGAGCATTACCCTGGCCATTTCCTGAATATTCCTATTCTTTCTTTCTGCAACACCATTAGCTTGAGGAGTAATGGGTGGTGAGTATTGTTGAATAATCCCCAGTTCGTCACAAAATTCAAACACCTTAGTATCCTTGAATTCAGTTCCACGGTCGCTTCTAATTTTCTTTAGTTTGCGACCTTGTTCGTTCTGGATTCTAATAACAATAATCTTGAATTCATCAAGGGTTTCATTCTTATGAGATAGAAATGCTACCCAAGTGAATATAGTATAATCATCAACCATAACTAAAGCGTACTTCTTACCCGCAACCGTGGGTTGTTGAATAGGTCCGAAGAGATCCATATGAATTAAATCAAGTGGTGCTTTAGTGAGAATATCTCGGGATGATTTATGGTGAACTTTTGTTTGTTTACCCTTTTGACAGGCACCACATATACCATCAATCTTTGCATTGATTTTGGGAACACCTCTAACAAGTTCTTTATTAATGATCTTAGTTAGAAGACGATAATTGATGTGACCAAAATGCTCATGCCAAAGATGTGTAGATTTCACCTTAGTCAAATTACAACAGTTACTGAAATGAGTATCCAGAAGATAACAGTTGTTTTTACCACGAGTTCCCTAAAAAATTACTTTCCCAGCTTTGTCTACAAGGTCACATCCATTTGCATTGAAGACAACTCTATGGCCTTTATCATAGATTTGACTAATAGAAAGAAGGTTTGTAGTCATACCTTTAACGTATACTACATCATGGATTTCAGGAACGCCAGGAAGTTTGATCGTCCCCTTCTTGCTTATGTAGTAGCAACTCCCATCTCCAAATGTTACGGGACCTCCTTCATAGTCACTTGTAGTTACGAACCACGAGAGATCACCAGTCATATGTCGGCTACATCCACTGTCTAGAAACCATTGAAAGGGCGATGTTGATTTTAAAGCAAAATCTCCCATACTAACACTACTATCCTGTTTAGGATTTCTTGTTAGTTTTGTACATCCTTTTAGAGAAGTAAACAGTTGTTCAGCTCCTTTATGAAGATTACTTGCAACTTTTAAACTTTTCCGGAAGGACATACATGTATGTTGAAAGTGATTGTAAGAGTCACAGAACATTCATGGACCAACATCTTTAACCTTGTTTGAGTAGTTCTGAGTTCCATCAGGTTTCACAAAGCCTAAACCTGGTTTATCATCTGACTTACGACCATTCTTCAACTAGTATCACACAGAAGGTGTGGGAATTAGGTTTCACAGTTGCTAGAGTTCTCCTTTATATAGTCTCCAAATCAAGGTTTGCAATCTAAGTTACCTTGGTAACAAAGCATTCAATATTCACTGCTAGATGAAAACCTTATTAGATTCAAGCTAATATATTTCAACCGTTAGATCGAACTTAGCTTGTCATACATAAATGAAATGCACGTTCATTTAGGTTTGGGTAACCGTACCTAAACGTGTACACCTAGTTGGTTCAACAATAGTTAACTAATGGTTAGCCATATGAGCACTTTCATATCAACCTTATTTATCTTCACCATAACTAGTTCAAGTGACTCAAATGAACTAGTTAGAGAGTTGTTCAATTGCGTAGATCTCATAGAAGTATACAAGACACAATCGAAGAAAAAACGATTTTGATTCACTCGAATCAATTCATGAACATTATAAATGTCTTAGTTCACGAATATACCGTTTTTAGAAAATAACCCACTTAAGTACGCATACGGGTACGCATACTTAAGTACCCGAACTGAGCTTGTTTTCAGTTCACAGACTCCAGCAGAAATTCACGGATATGAACTTCTGACAGTACGCGTACAGGTACGCGGACTTAGCTCCGGTCATCCTAAACCAACAAAGTACGCATACTTTGGTTCAAGGATTTTGGACTTACATAAGTATGAGTTCACATACAATGTTTATATCCATTCTAAACTCTCATTTCAATCATTGAAACATTCTTAGAGGATGTTATATAATTGTTATTCACAAACTATTTTTCATCAAAGCGATTTTCAAGAAATTGAAACGTTCAACATGACTTCCGTCACGAGTAAAGATGAACTTGGACAAAGCGAAAGCTTACCAACACATATTTCGAGAAATAGATAAGCGAGATAAACTCGGCTCGAAATAGCAAATGTGTATAATCGAAGTCTATATAGACATACGGCTTTTGTCTCAAGATAGGAGATAGAGTAGATAGACTTTTGAGTGATAGATAAGTTCAAGTCTCCACATACCTTTTTGTCGATGAAGTTCCACCAGTTCCTTGAGTATTTATTCGTCTTTGTATGATGAACGCCGTGGAATCTAGAGCTCAACTACACTTACTATCCTAGTCCGTGACTTTGCTATAGTAGACTAGAAATCAAGACTTATAGTTTTTGCAACTAAACTTGACAAACAATCTTGAGATAGCACTTGCGATTTTGAACGAGCAGTACTCTAAAAGGAAGGATATACGAACCTTCGATAGAAGGACCTATCTCAGGCGCTGAGGAGGTTTTGGCCATTCAAACTCGGGCCATGAGAGAAGCTGACAAAAGAGAGGGAAACGAAGAAATGATATAATCAGATGAAGAAGCGAAAGAGTCTGAGGAATACCAATCCATATCAGACGAGGGCAACGGAAATGAAGCGGAAGATGATTGGAGAATTCCAATCCACCAGTACCTTGACAAAGGTACGTTACCAGCCGATGTTAAAGAAGCCCGGAATCTCGAATCAAAAGCAGCAATGTACAGCCTTCGTGGCGGAATACTGTATTGGAGGTCATTTCTCGGACCCCTAATGCGGTGCCTCTCACGAACCGAAGGAAGGAAAATACTCCATGATATACACAGCGGAGACGCCGGCAACCATAGTGGAAGAAGCTAGCTAAGCATGGATGAAGATTCGAAGAACGTGGCTAAGTGATGTGAAAGATGCCAACGCTTTGCCAAGAAAATCAAAGAATCAGCAACGGAGCTTAACTCGGTTATCAGCCTTTGGCCATTTGTCAAATGGGGGGTTGATATTGTTGGACCCTTGACAGAGGGAAAATCGAAAAGAAAATATCTTATTGTGGCTACGGGTTACTTTACCAAGTGGGTGGAAGCAAAGCCTTTGGAGAGAATTAGAGACACAGATGTCTTTAAGTTCTTTTTTGAGCAAACCATATGCAGGTCTGGACTACCAATCGCCATAGTCTCAGACAATGGCAAACAACTACAAGGAAAGAACATCGACATGTTTTTTGATACCTTCAACATTCATAAGAACAAGTCGACTCCTATATACCCTAAGAGCAATGGACAGGTGGAGGCAACCAACAAAACTATTGCAATGAACTCAAAGAAGAATCTAGGAACATACAAGAAGAGATGGTGCGAACAGCTACACAATGTCCTATGGGCCTATCGAACTACAAGAAGGTCATCTACGGGGTAAACTATGTTCTTGTTGACCTACGGAGCCGAAGTAGTCATCCCAACGGAGTTTATACTCCCAACAACAAAAACGGAGGCTTAGGAGAAAAATCTAACGACAGACCTGATGTTAGAGAAGATGGATGACCTTGAAGAAAGAAGGGAGGTAGCCTTGCAAAAGATAGTAAACTATCAATGAAGGTTAGCTCGGGAATACAACAAAAGGGTCATCCCTCGAAACTTTGTGGCTGAGGATTACGTGATACGTCAAATACCGCCATATCAAAGAAAGAAGGAGTGGGGGAAGCTAGCTCCGATATGGGACGGGCCCTACATCATACACGACATCGCCGGAAAAGGGTCATACTACCTAAGAACCCTCAAAGGTGAAGTATTACATCACCCTTGGAATGCAATGTACCTAAAAAAATACTACCCATAAGAGAATGGTGGTTACTCAGGAGAAGAAAGGAATGGGCAATAGCCCACCATGTTCTATCCCTGACCAAAGGTATTACAGACCTTACTAATCAATGAAAGAAACTTTTTGGTAAAAAATTAGCTTTGATTAAAACATTTGGGTTAGAATAGACACCCTCCGTCAGGAGTGACGATGAGGCAAGGAAAGGCATAACTGCATATATGTCAATCTCGGATCCTCGGGGCGATAGCTCCTTTCATGAGGCATAAGGAAAAAAATAAGATATCCCCTATAGAGATACTTTTTCGAAGTAAAGCAGCCATCACGCTGAACGCGTAAGGTTACAGGAAAATTATTGCCCACGTAGGGACCTTCGCCACCATGATACTTTCTGGCCAAAGGATATCCTGGTAGGACGTTGAATATTCCACCAAAGGTTAAACATGCCTTATCACCTTGTGATAACTCGATTGTGCGACCAGTTAGACACATTACGTCTAAACAAAGTATTCATGCAATAACATAAGTGAAATGATAATTTTACCAAAATATGTCTAACATTTCTTAAAAGTTGCATGGCAGATAACAAAGGTTCAAATCACCAGAAAACATTGTTTCAAAGAAGGGAGACATCTTAGCTAAAAAAAGGTACCTCAGCTGAGGACATAAACAACATAGAGGAGTTCACTTAAACAAGGTCCGAGACAATAGAATCAAGGATAAGGAAGACGGGGAAAGACAACTCCGCCAGCTTGGAGTTTTGCTTCAGCAAAGGCATTGTTGATATAGCCAATAGCCGAACGCTCAAACTGCACCTTCATCTGAGAGGACTGAACCTCCAGATCCGAGACTGATTTCCGATGAAGCTCAATCATCTGAGCTCTAAGTTGGTCATTGGCCTGCTGAAGAGCCTCATCTTTAAACTTTGCAGCAGCATCAAACTGACGAGCTATCTCCAACAAAGATACTTGGCTCTCAAGATGACTGACCTTAGCATTCACATCTACAAGTTGCTCCTAGAGACCTGCGGACATACAGGGGATAAGTAAAGAGCAAAGGCAATGCTGGACACAAAGAAGGCTACGGGAGTAAGGAAAACCTAAGCTACCTCTAGCATGGCTAAGGGAATCCTCTTAACTATGCTGAGCTTCGGCAAGATCTTCCTCAGCAGCATTAAGATCCTCAGCCAGGGTATCACGTTAGGTCCAGAGATCTCTACATCTATCCAAAACGAAGCATTCTCAGAGGATAAGACCTGGTAAACATTCTCTAACTCTTCCAATCTCTTGACCATAGATGCAAGGGTCGTGGAAGAAGGCATTGAAGAAACCTCACTAAGTCTGTTCTTAAGGGAGCAGACTTATGAGGATAATAAGTTACGCTCTGCGGTAACCTTAGCTAAGGAAGCGCAGGTATCTTCGAAATCTACATAATACTTTTTGCGGATAATTTATTGAGCTTAGGGACGTTTCTCAACTAAGGCAATATCCTCCTTTTGCTTTAAAATAAGATCCTCTTTCTACTTGAGGGTCTCGTCACATTCTTTACGAAGCAAGGCCATCTTCTTCACAAGGTTTGAATTATGGGCAGACTAAAGAGAAATTTGGGCCTCATTATTGACAGTCACGTTCATCAACCTATCAGACTTCTACTGATAATACCAAACATCGGAGGTCAACTTGGCTACTTGTTTCTGAAGATTTCTAAGCTCACCGGAGCTAACAGCTGGCAGGCGTAGGTTCTCTCAGGACTATACTACCAGATAAAAATGAAAACAAAGCTAAAGGAAAGGAGGAACGAACCTATGACTTTGGAGGATTCAGCAGCCAAAGTAGAATCAGCAGCCTTGCGTCCCTCCTCAGCAACCTACGCAACATTATTAGCTCTCTCAAGAGCCAACAAACAAGCTTCTAGGGACCTCTGAGTCTTCCTCAGTTCACTCCCTAACGAAGGTACCTTGGCGGCAGAAGCAACATCATTGGAAGAAGGATGTTGTACGCTAACAAAGGCATATTCTTGACGAGCACGCTTTAGAAGAGTACTAAAGTGAGTACACTTATCCCTATAAAACTTGAACAAGGTACACCGAACATCGATTTGTGTGCAAAGATGTAAACAACAGAGCATAAGAACAAACGAAGGTTCAAAGCAATGAGAAAAACAATAAAGTAAGAACCACTTACTGAGAACAAGGAGAGACGGGGGAGTAAATCAGCATAGGTATCCATGAAGGTCTTTATCTCTTGAATGCTTCCCCTTCGGATTTCACCAAAGCTCTGACTAGAGCGAAGGCAATCTAGGTCAAGGAATAGCTCCTTGGCACTTGACACTAAGCAGTCAAAGTATCCAACCTTGAAGCAACCTCCAAAGAATCAACCAGCTAATGACGATCAACCTCAGCAGAAAAGGGACCCTTCGAATCCCGCAGTATGGCTTCGAGGATGGCATCGTCAGAACTCCCAAGGCTAAAGTTCTCAGGTAACTTATCCTTTCCAAGATCCGTAAGAACCCCACCAGTCGCTTCAGAACGAGCATGGGGCACAAGTACTGAATCCTCACCACGACGAAGAGATGTCATGGTGGATGAGCTGGGAACGGAAGAAAATGCTTGACTAGAAGTTTCACCTAAGTCCATGTCACTAGCAGAAGGAAGAATACCTAGTACGGTTCAATCTGGTGACGAAGGTGGAAGTACAACAACCTTGCTAGTAGGGGAAGTAGAAATAGACTGAGCACTTCCCAAAGAAGTAGGCATAACATTGAAGGAGAAGCTGGCAAGTGAAATCACAACCTTCTTCTTCGGCTGTGAGTCTGAACTACTAACCCTCACAGGAGCAACACCCTTCGCAAACGAACCACTCGAGTGAAGCGAAGTAGCAGGAGAAGACGGAAGGCTCTTGGAATAAATCACCATGGCACTGGTGTTAGCCGAAGCAACAAGATGCAGATCACTAGGAGCGGAAAACGAGGGTGTCATCGGCAGCAAAGTAGGAGTCGCAACTTGTGTGCTAACTTGGCTCACCAATATAGAGCCACCACCAACTAGAAGGTTATCACCTTCCACAGAACCAGCACGAAGGGGACCAGGGATTTCTTTGGAAAAATCTTCCTCAATGTCATTTAAGTGGGGACTAAGGGCAATATCCTCGACGTCCTCCATATCCTCGTCATCTTGGTCTTCCTCAGCATCCTTAGGATCCTCATCGGATTCTTCAATATCGATCACAGCCTTCAACTTTCCTTTCTTCTTGGAAGACTATAGAAGAACACATGCGCCAGCTAAGGATCAGGGGCAAAATACTAAGGAATCTACGAATACCAAGGTATGGTTATAATCCTTACCTCCGCAGGTGTTGGCTTAGCTGCTTCAATCGAAGCCTTCCTTTTGATGGTACTGGTAGCTACGGAGTTACCAGCAGAGCCCGGAGAAGTCCCAGTAGCAGAGCCCGGAGCAGTCCCAGCAGAAGAAGTAGGGGTAGGGTGTAAAGAAACCACCAGAGTACTGAGCAAAGGCAACAAAAAGATGAAAAATAAAAAACTTATGTAACAAATGAAGGTTACCTCATGACAAGTAGCAGGGTTGAAAACCCAAGGCTGATACCCATCATACTTAACAGGCAGAGAGAAAACTGTACGAGGGACGTTGGGATCTGCGGTAGTAAAACCAAAGGCCCAGGGACCCACCACACGAAGAGGAGTACGCTCCCAGCAATCATCATGGTCCAGACGAATGCGACCAGGCTTCAGCAAGAAAATCTTAGCAGAGTATGGGATAACAGTCAACCCAGTCTTGTCAATCTCCTCCAACAAACGAATGCTACTGCCATCCCTAATCTGCTTAGCAGTAACATGGATACGACGGGGGCCAACACACCATGGAAGAAGGTTGCTTTTCAGAATGGCATCAGCATAGGTAGCATTGAAGTTGGCAGGGGTATAATCCTCCTACTTAGACCTCCCAGGAGCAAAAGGGTCATAAGACTTCAAAGTAGTCTTACCCTTACTACGGTACTTACACTCACGAAGGGCACACCAATAATTACCAGTGTATTGCATAATCCCTCGGACCTGAGTTTGGTTCACCGGGTCATCCCTGGTAGACAAAACATCATAGTAGAAAGGATCATTTCTACTAAACAAAGGAAGGAGCATACCTGCGGCCAACTGGCCGACACTGATTAAGAGGTTGTTCTCATCATAAAAGAAGCTTCGGATTAAGGATTCAGTGAGAACATCAGGGCCATCGACAAAAGAGATGTAAAACTTGTGCAGACTAAAAGACTTGGATATCTCAGACAAGGATAAATGAGAGTAGCTATCCTTGTCACGCAGCTGCAACCTTTGGAGCTCATAGTGGGGTGGAGGAGGAGGAAGATCTTCAACAACAACCTCTTCAGCCTCAGCTTCCATAACCATCTCAGTTCTCTCAGGTATCTCAGTATCCTCAGGGGTGGAAAGGGCGTAGCATCAGGATGATCCATCCGCGGAGGTGGCTCAGTGGACGATCTAGGCCTCAAATCCTTCCGAGCAGGCTTCTTCGGAAGTCTCATAATTCCTAACATCAGCAGGAAGAACAGTCCTTCAACAATGGCGGATGAAATTTGCAGACGACTCAAAAACATATTTGGGGCAAAAACAAACATACTTTGGGCATTAGTTTATCTAAACCAACCAAAGGAAATAACTTAATTCTTCCACGGAAGGAAACAAAGGATTATTAACCGCCATGATTGAATTTGCAGACAATGGAGAGTCATGGCATATTCATGGTGAAATCACGAAATGGAAAGTAACCCATGCTTTCAAATAACAGGAAAAAGTATAAAGAAACAGAAATCGATACATGCAAGGATGGAAGTAACATCAACGACCAAAAATTCAAGCATGGAGAATACGAGAAACAACAATGAAATCGAAAAAGCAATGTTTACTAACCTGCTGATGACGAACGAGCGTGAGCTTTTGGGAGTCGAGAAGAAAACCAATAGTTAAAAGAAAAGGGGACGAGGAAATGTCTGAGAAAGGGATAAAGAGCGACAGTTCGTGAAGAGAAGGGAGAGTTAATGAAATTCCCATTTTTATTCTCTTCTTATAGGCGTCTAGAGAATCCTTATTGCATGAAAGGACACATGGGGACCACCCAACCGGTACGTGCAAAAATGGCGGCGTTACGGAAGTTTTTTCTTCCAATCCTACCAAACGGTAGAATATGAAAGAAAAGGGGATAACTGTGAATATCAATATTCTGCGAAGCACGTGTCATGGTTTCAGTGGTCGCATGCAGGATAACTATGTAGCCCTAGTTACACACAGGAATCTGATTAGCAGAAGACACCTTCGCAGATCTACTTTATCCAATCCCAAGAAGGGATACCTTGACGGCTAAGATGGAAAAGTAGAACCTATCCTAGAGAGAGGCAGCTGGCGAAGGGACAGAGGTAGATGGCATATCCAATCAACATTTAGTGCGCAAATCTTTTATCTACACGCCTAACCAAAGCACGTAGAGAGAAATGAGGTGGAAGAGTTTGACTGGCAAAGGCTAGCGGTGAACAAAGGTACAATCTGTACTAAGGCTGGGTAGTTCCCAAAGGAACGTGGGTCAGCTGAGGTGGCAGAGTCCGACTTGAGAAAGCATGCGGTGAGTGAAGGTACCATTTGTATGGAAGATATATCAGGGAACGACGGACCCAAAGACATCAAAGATATATCTGGAGCAGAAGGGGCTATAAATATCAAGCTTCACCAACAAACCAGGGCATTCAAGATCGAGGAGAAGAAGATCTAGTCTTAAGCTTATACCTCTTTAATGTTTAGAACTTAAGTATTTACTTCAACTTGAGTTCTCTCTATTACTTTGGGAAGCATTTAAAATCTTTGTAATCACCACAACTTAATACAAACAATCACTCATTATCCCGTGGAAATAGAAAAATGTCGAACCATGTAATCTCTTGTGTCATGATAACTTAGTAGCACTTACATTATATTTGTGTTCTTCGTTATTATTGCGATATTGAATACTTTCATTACTTAGTGTTAGAGCATAGCTCGGTTGAACCCACCAAGCGTTGGTATGTCAAGTTTGGTATTCATATTTTAGTGAACCAAAACTCATTTAAAGAATCGCTTGATTATTTACAAGAGTCAACTTCGTATAGGTTAGCTAGAAAGTTACTAGGATATGACACTTACAAGTATTACTTGAACACTTGAAGAATGTGAAGAGGTAAAGAGCTACATCGACGACATCATCCTTCCTCTTGAGGCTAGTAATATTTAACTTGAACTGTTTCATTCCTAACGTATCTTTCAATTCGTGCATATTGAAAACATAACTGCGAAGCTGTGCATGATTATACTCTAGTTAGACATAGTATTAAGGAATTACAATACGAAGTATAACGTCTATCTTTTGAACTTCGTATATAAGACATCGACATAATCGTATGAATGCTATTGTGATTATGTATGGGTATGGGTGAAGATTTCGTCTTAGGAAACAATGTTTTACATTCGTTTAAAGGAAGTACAATTCATAAATTTTTTGTGAATCGAAAGGGAAATCGCTAGGCTTATTGGTATTGTTATTCATTGCAAATATTTGGATTACCAATATGTGTGTTTAGTATAACCGCTCATAACTTGTTTATGTATCTTGGTAAAACTATTCACAATGCCTGACTTTTGTATTGGTATGACTTTTATTAGTGAAACCGATTTTAAGTAATCACCTGAGATGGTATGATCGATATTTTGTAATTGGTATGACCAACTCTATACATTGGGTAACCAATCCTAGTAAGAGGTTCAACTGATCACAAGTATGTGGAATCGATCCTTGTAAGAGGTACAACAAGTCTTAGTAATTAATTGGTAACCGATCCCATGACTTGTGCAAATGATCACAAGTAATACCATAATAATGTGGTAACCGATTCTAGTACCTAGTCAACCAATTTTTGGAAAGCTAGTGTGACCGATCCTAGTACCCACATGGAGGTAGAACCGAAGCTTTGTGTTTTGGTAGAACCGTGAAACCCATTAATGATGATTTGATAGGATAATCAATCACATAGTTCTTGGAAGTCAGATGAACCAATTATAAATTTGTTTGGAAGTGTGGTAAATCGGTTCCAAGATTGTAAATATGAAAAAGGATTTACAAAGTAAAGATGTCGACATACTTTGAACATGTGCAGTAACTCTTATCTTTTATTGTTCAAAGATATTCCTTAATAACTAAAGGAGAATCCCGGATCGAAATAAATTGAGAATCTTTTAATTATGGTTTTTAGTTTTATATGCTTTTAATTTCCAGCAATTAAATGCATATCTTTAGAAAATAAAAATTGGTAATGTTAATTTACTAATTGGAGATTTTCTACTGAGATTTCTGTCAATATTTGGACAGTGCATTTCCAGGAATTATGAAAACCGATTTTGGAATTTATTGCATAACTTTGAGAATATTCGGTTTTTGAAATTCCTTAGTGTCCAAACTTCCTTGGTCTATAAATATTGAAGTTTGCATTTCGAGCAACTAATCCTCAGATCCAGCAAAACTACGTAGCTGTGTTGTTACTGGGGGAGCCGTCTATTCGGAGAGGAAAGTACCTTAATTAGGCGAAATCTCTTAAGGCCGCTGGTTTTAAAGACTTCTTTGGGATTGAGAAGCTCTACGAGTACCGTTGGTGGGAAACTAGATAATTGCAGTTTATTATTAGTTTTCGATTGATTTGATTGACTAACGGTTGTTGAACTTTGATTGCACCTAGTTTGTTTATGCTTGAGAATCTTCTCTTCTGATATAAGATTCACTCAAACTAGATCGAAGTGTCGACGGGGATCTTTAGTACTGTTTGTAGATCTAAAGACGTCTTGTGATAATCCATCGTTAACAGACTCCGTTATGTGTGTGATTGATCACAAGAGATTCAAGTTGTTTGTGTGCAGGTGTTTATTGAAGATCTAAGAAGATTTGAAGACAAAGAAGATATTTGGGTTCATAATCTTTGGTGTGCACAAAACTTGATCGGCTGGAGGGATTCAACTATAATCGGTTTATCTTTGTGATAACCTTGATTGATTAGTTTTGTAGATCGGCATCAATACTTAGGGAACTAGGTGAACTATAGGTTTAGTTGCTTGGTCTCAACTATACGAAGTTGGTTTTGATTTTGTATATCAGCTTAATTCTGAGAGTATTAGATTCTGGACAAGGTCCTGGGGTTTTTCTGCATTTGCGGTTTCCTCGTTAACAAAATCTTGCTGTGTCATTTACTTTTATTTTCCGCAATTATAATTGTGTTTATTATAATTTAAAGTAAATTACACAAACGTTAATTCCGAAATATACTTGATATCAATCCTATAGAGTTTGGTTAAGTCCGAACCTATTATCAAGTATCATACTTCGTTGTTGTATTGTCTCGATCTTGTATTCATAGACAATCACACGAAGTGTGAACCGATTCGTTGTATTGTCTCGACTTAGTCCATAAACAATCACTTTCGGTAAAGGACTTATAGGTGGAAAAGTTTTAGATTGAGGTATATTTGGGTGCCCTCATCTTTTCACTTAGCATAATCAGTTTAATTAAGATACCAATACTACTTAATATAAGATTCTCTGAGATGTATACATTACGTAAATTATGGGAAAATTAGTAGTCACATAGGTATGTACACCCGTTTGCATACTTGAGTAGGTTATATTCTAAAACCGGTTTGTTCATGAACTAATACATTTATATAATAAGGAATGCAATCTTTTCCAAACCGTGGCTATAATGTTCATGAATCGATTCGAGTGAATCAAAATCGATTTTGCTTCAATTGTGTCTTGTATACTTCGATGAGAATATAAACGATTGAATAACTCTAGAACTAGTTTCATTTGAGTCATTTGGAAAAGTTATGGTTAAGATGAATAAGGTTGATATGAAAGTGTTCATATGGCTAACTTCGGTTAACTATTGTTGAGCCAACAAGGTGTACACGTTTAGGTACGGTTACCCATATATAAATGAAGTCACTTTTCATTTGTGTGTAACAAGCTAAGTTCGATCTAACGGTTGAAAGATATTAGCTTGAGTTTAACCAGGTTTTCATCTAACGGTGAATATTGAATGCTTTGTTACCGAGGTAACATTGATTGCAAACACTGATTTGAAGACTATATAAAGGAGAACTCAAGCAACTGGGAAACCTAATCCCCACACCTCCTGTGTGATACTAGTTGCGACTAGAGTCGATTCTCCTTTAACCTTAGGTTTTTCACGAAACCCTGTAGGTTAACGACTTGAAGACTTTATGGGGATTGTGAAGCCAGACCCAATTATTTTCTCTGTAATTGTGTGTTCTGATCTTGCTGTTTTCTATCGTATTGAGTACTATCTTCTATAAGATTTGCTCGAGATTTATTCTCCGATAGGCAAGATACAAAGTAGTCACAAACATCTCCGTCTCATCGTTTGTGATTCCACAATATCTTATTTCTCTACCATACGATTAAGATTATTGTGAGGTGATTGATATTTCTAGGCTGTTCTTTGGGAATATAATTCCGGTATATCAATTGGTTCCTGTTCACCTTGATTTATCAAAAGACGGAATAAAACTTCTAGGTATTTCTGTGGGAGACAAATTTATCTATTCAATAGACTTTTCTGTGTGAGACAGATTGGTTTATGAAGTCTTCGACTTTGGGTCGTAGCAACTCTTAGTTGTGGGTGAGATCAGCTAAGGGAATCAAGTGCGCAGAATCCGGCGTGGTTCTAGAGGCGTAAGGAACACGACTGTACCTTGATCAGTGTGAGATTGGTTAGGGCTCAACTACATTCCAGTCTGAAGTTAACTTGGAGTAGGCTAGTGTCTGTAGTGGCTTAATACAGTGTGGTGTTCAAATCTGGACTAGGTCCCGGGGGTTTTCTGCATTTGCGGTTTCCTCGTTAACAAAATTTCTGGTGTCTGTGTTATTTCTTTTCCGCATTATATTTTCTATATAATTGAAATATCACAGGTTGTGCGTAAGTTCAATCAATCGTGAATCCGAACTTTGGGTTGTTGATTAAATTGATTGACACTTGGATATTGGTTTTTGATACCGTCCAAGTTATTTCTTATATTCAATCGGGCTCGCAAATTCCTATTTGCTGACTGCAAATTGAATTGAGAGATTGAGATATAAAACTCTTTGATATACTTTTCTTAAGATTGAGTCTGACTATCTAGTTGATTCTCTTGAAAGTATATTGGAGTTAGTCCATAAAGATTGCTAAGCGAAATATTGGGTGTGGTTGTTAGAGCCCCGCTTTTTCAATTGGTATCAGAGCAGGCAAACACGTTTAAGACCTCATAAGTCTGTGTTTATAACGATCTGACTCTATGAAAAATAGTGTTATCTCTGATAAACGCATCACCAGATATAAAAGCTCTGTTTCTATGAAATCTATTAATAAGAAAGATTTGTGAATCTCAAATATAGATGAACCTAGTGTTCCAACGAAACAGACTTGTATTGACAAGTGTTACCCCGATTACCTTTCGAACAAGTGTGACTCTGTTGAAGAAAGGGAAGCAGCCAAAGAGAGTGAACTGATTCTAAATCTTGTTAGAATCCAGGCTGATAGAATCAATCGGTTGAAAAACAACATCAATGCCCTTATAGGTGTAGTAAAAGTTCGTGACTCTAGATTAAAGGATCTTAGCGAGGAAAATGCCGAAGTTTGATCTTCACAAACATTACTCGAGGCGAAACTCAAAAAGGATGCCTTGGAAATTGAACATCTTTTGAGTAAACTCCCTATTCAAGGATGTTCTAAACAGTCCACTATACAAATCGCTTCTGACCCAACTGTAAATTCAGTCCCAGAAGCTAAATCGCAATCCATTCCGATTAAAAAGGATGTGCTTGTATCTTCCTCTAATCAAGGAATCTTCACATCGCTCGGATGGAAGAAATCTCCTAACTATGACGTTAAGTCTGTTCACTCTAATCACTCAGGTGATCAGAAAGTGTGTCTCTTTTGTGATTCAAAAGGACATGTTGAACAGAAAAGCAAATCTAGGTTGAATGACAAATCTATTGTTCGACTTCAACACACCTTAGATTTAATACTCAAAGGTGTAAATGACATTCAGATGTCTAAACCTATTGGTTTGAGTACTTACCCTGTGAATTCCTCCAGGAAGGTCAGTTTAATTTGCTCATCGAATGTTCGGAAAAATTGTAGCCTTAATACGATTTTGTCAAGGAGATTTCAGAAAGGTCCCTCTCAACCTAATGAGAAGAATGATGTTCATGATGTGAAAAAGGTTCCTGTAGATGGAAGCAACAGTGGAGATATGAAGGACAACCTTAATATGATAATTGAAGGATACAAGGATCTTATCAACAAGCTGTCAAAATCCTCCATACAAACTTCTTCTGGTAAGGACTCTAGCTTAGTCTCATATTTTGATGACAACAAGTTTTACGATAATTTTTCACATGAAAAAGGATTCTCTCCTAGAATTGGAAGAAAGAAAAGACTCAGTCGTGAACACCATTCATTTAATGAGCAGAGGGATCATACTTGTGCTAATTAATCACAGGGGTTTAATGCTTACTCATAAAATTCCTGTTGAGTAAGATTTGCTAATAATCAGGTATACTTTTGGTAGATTGTTTTCTGATTAGTTGAGCTATTTTCTTATCGCCCATAGCTAAACTATTGTTAAGACATCTTTGCCTAAGTATTAGTTGTGTCTCGAGAATCTCTTCGAATGTCTTTTGTTCTTTTTTTTAACAAAAAAAATAACATTGTTGCAACTATGTTGCCTGCTACTCTTGTGCTCTAAATTGTTTCTCTGTGGAGATATAAAATTTATTGAGCCAAAAATATTGTGAAATAAAATCTTCACGTAGCAAAATTATATTGTTTTGTCTTGCCTTGTAAAAAGGTATGTTTCGTCTTTGTTTTTGTTTGTTTGGGTTCAAATTGTGTTCTTACGGGTACCCATGACTTACTTGTTACGAACTGTCTTTAGAAACCCTAAAAGTACCATTCCAAAGAAACCATTTAAATACCAAACCTCTGAGTCACATACACATACTCTAGGTTATTGTCGTTTTGTCAAGAATGTCTTCACCTTCTCGCACTGGTGGTTTTGCAAGAGGTATTCTTGATAAAGGTGTTTTGGGGTAAAAACTGATTCTGCTGTTTTTGGTAAATTTGGGTGTGTTGATGAGAAACGAATTCAAACCCTAAAAAAATGCACTGCACCGGAGTACTTTTAGATTCGAGAGATCAATTTGTAAGACTCTGGCCTAAACCAAGAAATGGCCGTTCCAGATTCAATTCGGTCACAAAGTGAAGGAGAAGGGTTGATCTTAGGGAGGGAAGCGAAGAAGGTGTTTCAGATCAGAATGTATGACTTGTATAAGAATGTGGAACTAGCTTGCAGAACGTAAGCTATCAGTTCTTGGTGTTTTCTGGATACTTGTGTTGATAACACTTGTTTAAAAATAAGGTTGAAAAACCTATTTATACAAGTCATTGAGCGAACCCCTGATCTCGTAGGAAGTGGAGGAAGTTAAGTAGTGGAGAAATGGGGTTGTGTAAAAGGTGGTGACCATCACGTTTCCATTATGTGGGAAGGCCGGTCACCCTTTCACCCACTACTCCCTCATTGCTATTAACTGTCCGTCCTTTCCTGACACTTTCTCGTAATGGGCGCGTTGCACGCCACATGCCGTAAACCACCAGATCAATACCCCAGTAAGCATCCCCCAGTTTGTGACATGTTTGATGTCTTGAGTATTTTGTAGGAAAATATATACAACAGGATGCTGAATGCGTCAAGTCATGAGACTCGTTACTTAAAGTAGCATATAGCGCTTTTAGTTTAAATAATAGAATTATTTGTGAAATCAATATTTATAAAACATCGTTTATAATTGATGCACATGAAACATCGCTTTCAAACAAGCTGCTAAAAATAATCGATGTGCAGGAAGCATCGTTGTTTTAGAGCTCGTCTAAATTAGTCGCGGAGCTTAGTGTCTTAAAAGGAGCGTGACTGCCCTCTTTCAGGGAGTCGGTCGGAGCTAAGCACGCATCCTATGGAGTGTCCGGTCAGGCCCTATAGGAGAGTGGCGACTGGTAGCCATTCTAAAATCCTATCGGTCGATCCAGGTTAGATCTTGACCTCTTAAATCGGCTAGCCAAGTTGAGTTGCTGAGACGATTTTGCGGCAGGTAATGACTGTTGTTGAATCATACAAGTAGTGCGAATAACCACTTTTGAGTGATCGTTTGGGAACCCTATGAACTAGCCATGACTTGGACGATCATTCTCAGTGAAGGAGGGATGGCCGGTGATCACGACATCACCCTGTTGGTCTCCTGAAAATAAATCTAGACCATTCGACTAGGCTAGCGAAGTTGGATGGACGAGATAATTTGCGGCAGTTGCTTACTTCCATTGATTCAAATTAGGGTTTAGAAGCCATGTGGCCAACCCTATTTTGGCTAATCGATTGAAAGCACTGGACGCTAGTTTGAGCGGGCCGATTGGCCAGACGCAAAGGCGAGCTGCCGATGAGCATGCTGATATCCATTGGGCCGCCTAAAATTTAATCTAAGCCATTTAATTTGGCTGGCGAAGATGGACAGTTGTGATCGATTTGCGATAGTAGCACGTATCCGCAATGAACCTTTAGGGTTTTCAAAACAGCGCGTTCACCCAAGTTTGAGCATGCGATTTGATGTACTATTGGCTTGCTGTAGGAAGGTCGATCGACCAGGGATGGAACTGGGTCGCCGGTGAACGCGCCAGCACCTTTTTGATCATTCGAAGGAAGATCTAGACCGACCAACAAGGCTAGCTAAGTTGGGCGGATGTGATGAATTTGAGACCGTAATGGTCAGTCTTAGCTCATTCGAGCTTTCTTTCAACAGCGCGATCACCCTGGTTCTCTCTAACGATCAGAGGTGTTGCGGGTGAATTTAAGGGATTCCAATTGGCAGGGATGCTAGTGGGCCCACCGGTAGACATTATGGAGGTCGTCTAGTTCTGCTGGAAAGAGGCTAAGCTTATTGAATTGTCTGGCTAAATCGTGTGGCCGTGATTGCTCCTTAAGACTGTCATGGACAATCTAGGTTTTCCCTAAGGAATTTAAGCGCGTCGATCGTGCTAACTTTTAATTAAAAGCGCGTTGATACGAAAATCTCTTTATCAGAGAGTGGTGTAGCCTGTGTGAGTATTTTCATGCAGATCTCAATACTGACACTTTGGGAGATTCGTGCTACTCCGCTGCGAGTGGACATTAATCGTCATGTCATGCCAATATTGAGAGTTCAGCTGGGGAACATAGCATAGAAAAATACTTGGCGGGAAATGCATTAGTGAATAATCCTGGTGGAAAATAAAATTCATAGAATATTTCGGATTATTGCTATGCACCATTCTGAGTGAATTATATATATACACAAATATATGGAATTGCTCAATACATCTGTGAGCGAAGAGGTTTATGCACTCATCACTTTCAAACGGCTTCTATTCCTTTGCAGGATGACAGCGCATTAAAAACAGGGTTTCACAATTTTTATCCTGAACCGAAAACCACCATCAACATTAAGTCCCCTGCTTAGTACGTAACAGTGACATTGTTGCGGGGTAAGCACTAGATGGTGACAAATATAGATAAAACTTATGAGGAAAAGTAGACAGATGTTACCAGGAGAGGTGAGTCGGCTTGTCCTTGGAACATGACACGAGGTGTCCAGATGAGCGTTCCCCTAGCATGATGTCGGTTAGCCCCAGGTAGATCAGGCAGACGGTTGGTTGGTATCTCAAACTGCATTCCAAGTCCCTTGTACATTTGAGCATCGTCTGAGAGCGTGTCCAAGTTTTCCTGGCTTCGGTTGGCATGGAGGAAAAATGGAGGCGCAATGAAGCATCTCAGGCAACAAGTGCTAGGACTAAAAGGTTTGCTGCCTGGATAAAGCGCCGGAGGGTGGAGCATGAGCATCTCTCGGGTGAACGTGAACCCCTGGATAAACATGAACACCCTATTCATGACGGCGTCATAATCCTCGACTCTGACGTGGACGAACCGGAATACCCTCAAAAGGTTGTTGAAGCAGTTTCTGAAAAGGATGTCGGGGCAACTTCCGAAGAGTGTATTGGAGGAGTTGCATCTGGAGAAGATGTTGAAGCGGGCTCCGAAGTGAATGTTGGTGCATCTTTCGAAGAGGATGTTGAAGCGGCTTCTGGAGAGGATGTTGAAGCGGGCTCCGAAGTGAATGTTGGTGCAGCTTCCGAAGAGGATATTGAAGCGGCTTCTAGAAAGGATGTTGAAGCATCTTCTGGAGAGGGTTCTAATGAAGGCGCCATTGACCCTGGCGTTGATGATACTTCTTTGATGTTTAGTAGTATTTTGTTTCATGCGGCTGGAGCCAGGGCTTCATCAAATAATAATCCTTTATTCATGTTGCTTTCATGATTTTATGTTTCCAGTTGGATGAATGAATGAAATCTCCCAACTAAGAAATCCAGATTCTTAGAAAGATCTCGCAATATCTTGAAACTTTAGATGTAGCGCTCTCCGGTAGCCCGTGATCATGATATTCATTCCTAAAACGCGATTTTGCAATCTCATCTCTTCACATTCTATTGAGGCGGCATGGCGGATAGGAAGACAACACACAAATAGTAATGGCTGGAAAGTCTATGTTTACTTCTCATGGGAAGAAGCGCCTCTTCCACAATAATATTTCCACACATTTAACGCTAGTAACAACAATTTATAATAGGGAAAAATAATAATTATGGCTCGACCAACCTTCTGTTTGATATTCCTCTTGCAGATTACACGCTTCTTGAAGATTTATGGCGTGCCGGCTTGGTATGTAGAAACATGGGAGCTTTGCCACGAATCTAGAGACCCAATAAGCCGCATATTGTGGGCTAAACGGATGAGAGAGGCCTTATCTTCAATTAACGACATGTGCAACGTGATTTCTGAAGAAGCAATTGCGAATTGGGAGTGTCACTTAGTACGTGCGCCACCTTCAGATTCGTTGCTTCCCGGTCCGTGAAATGATTTTCAAAATCCGAAAATTGCATATTGAAGTGGACAGAAACTCCTCTAGGGATCACGTCGGTCAAAAGAGGTGGTGATTGAGAAACCATCTCAATGTTGAAGCAGGCTGCTCTTCGGGATACGGTGCCTTCCAAGGAGAATCTGTTGCTGCTTGATGATTTCCCTTGAATATCTTGTTCTTTTTTTTCCTTTACATATTCCCCTCTTAGGTATTTACTGAAAGATGTAAGGTGTTTTTTTTCATGGTTTGATTTTTTTTTTTGGTTTTGAACTGATGGGTAATGGTTTTGTGAGGAAATGATATTTCGATTAACTGATAAAATGAAATCCTAATTATGAATGCAAGCAGTGCAGTCATTTTGGAGGAATTACAAATATTGCATGAAAAGGGGAAATGCTAAAAGAAATGCTAAAGAAAAAGGCGACGTGTCGTCTTAGGTATTGAAAGGTTTAAGCCACCTGGAGTCTATTACTACGCCTTCTAGCTTGTCAGCATTGATAAGTTTGTAGTAGCCTCCCAAGATAATTTCTACTACTAGGTACGGCTCATCTTCTGGGGAATTTGGCGGAGCAGGTTGGGCAGCAACCCTTACTACTATATCTCCAACTTGAAATGGATTTGGGCATTGCACCGTTACTTGATTCTTAGACTCCCCATCTTTGACTGTGACAGCTTCTAAATTTTTAATAAAATATTTGAAAGGCCCAACACCCCATTCACATCTCCTAGTGACGGTTGGGTTGACGATCGGGTCAAGTCCCCGGCCCTTGATGAAAGGAGGAGTGACTGATTGCAGAAAGGGTTGTTCAATAAGATTTACTTGGGTTCGGAATCTACTAATGTACATTGCCTGGCTCTCTCTAGAAAATTGGGTCGCATTGGCAAGTTGTTGATACGACAGCAAATAATCCTCAGGGTTGGATGGCTTGTTGGAAATCCTTTCGGGTATAGACACTGGTAAAGTACATACTCCCAGCTTTGCTTTGTTTCCATGCACCCACGAGCGCCCCAGAACCATATCATAATTTGGGCATTCTTTGACAATATGAAATTTAGCGTGCGTTAGAGCATCTCCCACTTTGATTTCGAGATTGATGTACCCATAAACGTCTCTAGACTCCCCGTTCGAGTTTTTGATCATGGTTGAATAGTGAATGGCTTCCTGTTTTGGGATCTTTGCGGCTTTCAGAGTTTTGATGGTGACAACGTTGAAGTCAGGGTTGCGTCAATCAGCGTGCTGTCAAACTCGACACCCTTCAGGTGGGCAGTGGTCAGCAGTCCCCAATTGCATCTTCCAATAGCGCCTCCTAAGAGAGATTGGGGCTTAGAAGTAGCTTCTCCAACTGAAAACAACCGCTTACCTGACATAATACGATTGAGAGATGCAAATATATCTCGACGCTATGCCTTGGAGAAATAAAGAATTTCACATACACGCTCCATCATAGATTGCACGGTCTTGTAAGCAGAGTCCCCAGAAAGTGTGCAGCTTCTGACTGGGAGAGGGTCTCTGTGAACTCCCTCAGTGCCTAGTTGAAATTCTCCCGCATCTATTTTTATCTTGAAAATGCGCTTCAACTTGTTACATTCATTGGTGGGATGATTGACGAACCTGTGGTAACGGCAATATTTGGGATTTGCCATCTCTTCCTCAGTTGGTGGGTGTCTGATAGGAGGTAGTTTGATGGCATCATCCTGAATCCATGCTTCCAGGAGATCAATTACTTCCTCTATTGGGAACGAGAAGTTTGGAGCAGCATCTCCAGTTTCTTTTTGTTGCGTAGGCGCCTTAGTCGCGGACTTTCGTGGTGGAGCTGCCTGATGCGCTGGTGCCACACATTTGGGTTGTTGTTCCGCCACTAGAGCTTTTCTCTTTCCTCCTTCACCCACTATACTTACAGAGGGTCCAGCATTGTATTGTTTATTGGTGAGACGCCTGCTTCCTCGAGTCTCACGTGCATCTTCATTTCTGGCGGGTCTGGACCTCTCCAGCAATGTCGGTGCTGTTGTGGCCGAACGCTTAGCAGCTTCATGAAGTTCAGAAAATGTTTGGAAACACAAGTTCTCCAATAAAGAGCGATAGACGGGTACCATGCCATTAATTCACAACTCCACCAATTGATGCTCAGTTACATTTGGATCATGACAATCTAGCGTTTGAATCCTGAATCTCTTGACATAATCATTTGGATGGTCATTGTTTCGCTGAAACATCCTTCCCAAGTCTGATAAAGTGATTTGCTCAGACACAAAGAAATATTTCTTGTAAAAAGCGGTAACCATTTCACACCAGTTGGATATGCTATTAGGTGCGATTTTGTTGTACCAGGTATATGCTCTTCCGGTAAGCGACTTTGAAAATTATTTAAGGCGGAGGACATGATTGTGTTCGTGTTCTCCCAAGGATTCCATAAAACGAGAGACGTGTTCACGAGCATTACCAGTACCATCATAGAGGAAAAACTGAGGAGAGGGGTATCCTCTCAGGAGATGAACTCTTTTCATATCAGGAGGATACAGAGGTTGGTGCTGGTGCATGTCCACCGGGTTTTCTTTACCTCAATTTTGGAGGAGACGCTCCAGATCCTCACGTATGATGAAGTTGGACGGCTGATTCCTTTCTCGTGAGTGTTCAGGAGCAACACGAACCTCCTCATCTATAAAGGTACGCCCTGTTGAAGTGCTTGCGCTAGGAGTGTTAAAAGTATTCCTTATTGGCTCCATGGGTTGACGCGGCTCTTGTGGTAGTCGTTCCGTTAGCGTCTTGAGGAAAGTGAGTACCTCTTTATGAGTTGTATCCATGGCCGTCTTAGCCTTATTGAGAACTTCTTGTCTTTCCATCAAATCAACAATGGTGATAGGGGGTTGGCTTCCTATGGCTCCTCCAGTCTCTCGTCCTGATGAAGAAGTGGTGGTAGCCCTGGTGATGATTGGAGGTGTCATGCTCGAATAAATATTAGGAGTAGCATCGGCTCTGGCTCTGGTAATAGGAGGCGTCACACCAGAGGGGATGCTTCTGGTGTTACTGGTGTTGGTGCTAGAGGATGTAACACCATGCGATGTGTTGATTGTGCTGGCAGGCGGTACAAAGGTGTTAACGATAGGGATATTGGCACCAGGAGTGTTATCAGCGCCCGTAGCATCAGGATTGGTAACTGACCCATACCTAAGATCTACCATCTTGAATTTGATAAAATTGAAATGAAATTGAAAATTGAAAATTGATCTTGCAACCAAGAGATTAATCTCCCACTGTGGTCGCCAGTTGTTTTGGGGTAAAAACTGATTCTGCTTTTTTTGGTAAATTTGGGTGTGTTGATGAGAAACGAATTCAAACCCTAAACAAATGCACTGCATGGGAGTACTTTTAGATTCGATAGATCAATTTGTAAGACTCTGGCCCAAACCAAGAAATGTCCGTTCCAGATTCAATTCGGTCACAAAGTGAAGGAGAAGGGTTGATCTTAGGGAGGGAAGCGAAGAAGGTGTTTGAGATCAGAATGTTGAATTATGAAAGTGTGGCTATTTTATGACTTGTATCAGAATGTGGAACTAGCTTGCAAAACATAAGCTATCAGTTCTTGGTGTTTTCTGGATACTTGTGTTGATAACACTTGTTTGAAAATAAGGTTGAAAAACCTATTTATACAAGTCATTGAGCGCACCTCTGATCTCGTAGGAAGTGGAGGCAGTTAAGTAGTGGAGAAGTGGGGTTGTGTAAAAGGTGGTGACCATCACGTTTCCATTATGTAGGAAGGCCGGTCATCCTTTCACCCACTACCCCCTCATTGCTGTTAACCGTCCGTCCTTCCCTGATACTTTCTCGTAATGGGCGTATTGCACGCCGCACGCCGTAAACCACCAGACCAATACCCCAGTAAGCATCCCCCAGTTTGTGACATGTTTGATGTCTCGAGTATTTTGTAGGAAAATATATACAGCAGGCTTCTTAATGCGTCAAGTCATGAGACACGTTGCTTAAAGTAACATATAGCGATTTTAGTTTAAATAATAAAATTATTTGTGGAATCGATATTTATAAAGCATCGTTTATAATTGATTCACATGAAGCATCGCTATTAAACAAGCTGCTAAAAATAATCGATGTGCAAGAAGCATCGTTGTTATAGAGCTCGTCTAAATTAGTCGCAGAGCTTAATGTCTTAAAAGGAGCGTGACTGCCCTCTTTCAGGGAGTCGGTAGGTGCTACGCACGCATCCCAGGGAGTGGCCGGTCAGGCCCTATAGGTGAGTGGCGACTGGTAGCCATTCTAAAATCCTATCGGTCGATCCAGGTTAAATCTGGACTGTTTAATCGGCTAGCCAAGTTGAGTGGCTGAAACGATTTTTCGGCAGTTAATGACTGCTATTGAATCATACAAGTAGCGCGAATGGCCACTTTTGAGTGATCATTTGGGAACCCTATGAACGAACCATGACTTGGCCGATCGTTCCCTATGAAGGAGGGATGGCCGGTGATCGCGACATCATCCTGTTGGTCTCATGAAAATAAATCTAGACCATCCGTCTAGGCTAGCGAAGTTTGATTGACGAGATGATTTGCGGCAGTTGCTTACTGTCGTTGATTCAAATTAGGGTTTAGAAGCCGTGTTTCTAAACCTAATAATTGCAACCTCGTACAGGTATGCATACTATGGTTTTCGGACTTGGAATATCTTGCAACAATTAGCATACAAGTACGCATATTGTGTTATATCCAATCATGGTTATTTGTTCTAAACTCCCATTTCAATCATTGAAACATTCTTAGAAGACGACAATAGCTGTCTCACACAAACTATTAGGTTCGAAGCAATTTTTAAGTGATCGAATGATCAATACGAAACATTCTTAGTCTATATCAAATGACTGTCTCACACAAATCATGTAAGATGTTACAAGGCGATTTTCACATGATTATCTTTTGACTTTCGTCAAGAATATAAGATGAACTTTAGTTAAAGAGAAAGCTTACCAACACATATTTCGAGAAATATGTAAGCGAGTTAAACTCAGCTCGAAATATCATATGTGTATAATCGAAGTCTATATAGATATACGACTTTTGTCTCAAATAGGAGATAGAGTAGATAAAATTTTGAGTGATAGATGAGTTCAAGTCTCCACATACCTTTTGTTGATGAAGTTCCACAAGATCCCCTTAGTAGTTCTTCGTCTTCAATCGATGAACTCCGTGAAGTCTAATGTTCAACTACACTTTCTATCATAATCCGAGATTTAGCTATAAGTAGACTAGAAATCAAGACTTATAGTTTTGGCAACTAAACTTGACAACAAGCGTGAGATATCAACGCTTGCGAGTTCGACCGAGCAGTGCTCTAACATCCTTAACACCCGCCCTCGATTCGTTCTTCTATTTTGTTATATTTGCTGCTCTATTTCCTTGTGTTCGAAATAGTTGAACTCGTTTGAACCTCCTTATACTTCTCTTAGGGCCGGGTCTCTCACTGCTTTTCCATATTTTTGACCCTCTCTTCTTCTTTTGACATTGGTATTAACATCGAGATTGGAATTGTGTTGTCCCTGACTACATGGAAATCTAGTATGTGGAGATGCATTACCTTCCGGTGAGGAAACAGGTGCACCATTTTGAAATCCTGCGAAATTGGACTATATGGTGATCTTGTTGGCATTTAATTACCATCCAACAAGTATGGACTAAATTTGTTAAGTACCTCAGAATGTTGAAAAAATTATGGTGTTGGAAACTGGTTTTGTTGGATCTTTGTTACTCTTCTCGCCATCTTCGCTCTATATTTGGTTCACCTTCACCGATTTTTTTTTTGCATCGGAACATTTGTATGATCAAAGATACGTATTCACTAACGTCTTTGCTAATTGCATGAAAACGACCATACAACCCTTTGGGATCACGAGAATTGATGTTACCTGTTTCTTCACAAATTTTTTTAATGATCTTTCCTTAAAATGTAGCCCTTGCTGGCAACCATTGATTTGGTCTACTGTAAAGAATACATAATTCCCACAAATTGATTCATCTTCATCTATCGTAAACTTGACACCACGAACTCTGCCGGATTTTTGTTGTGTTCGTTGTTGTGATTATTGCAAGGGCGTTGCCATGCTTGTTGTAGAAAAGGATTTTAAGAAATTTGATGATAGATTGAGATTGTGTTGAGTACGTCTGCTTGAAATTCAGGAAAATGAGTATTGAGATGATATGAGATTGAGAGATTTAAATGTGTAAAAGGTGTGAATTTTGATTTGAAATGAACTTAATTTATAGAGAAAAAAATTAGAGCCGCTGGATGGTTAAATCCATATTTCTCCGCTGGCGGGCGGACAAGGGATCCGCGGTTTGCAAGGATCCGCCGGTAGGTAAAGTTGAGCCGCACGGCTTTTACTGAGCTGGCGGATTGTTTTCAACCACACGGCTGGACAAGAAACGCGCGTCTCTTCGTAGACCGCAATGGGCAAACTTAAATTTACCGGTTTTCCCATCCATTTTTCTCATTTGTTGAGTCTATAGTGGGATCAAAATGCATCCCATAGGAATGGCATTAAGTGGAACTGGATTTTTGTCATAAGGGGAAGTTTTAGTGATGCAAATACTATACTAACCTTTATCTTAATAAACTTTAAAAAGAACCTAACATTTGTAGAATCCAAGAACTTAAATTAGGGGGTTACTTATGGTTAAGTGGAGATGGATCCTCTTCTTCCTCAAAAATCAAACAAAAATATGAACAACAAGCTAAGTTCAATGAAAGGTAACAGTTGGAATTTTATGCATGATGAATTCAATGCCCACAGTGGCAGTCAATATTGTATGCATTATGAATGCAATGCTGACAGTGGTACCAATTCTCAGATGTGAAAATACACATTGTCGACTATCCATTGGTTACAGTCGGCATACTAAAAAAAAAGTCTAATATCGACTGTCGACTGTCAGCATATAACTTATTTACGCATCTATGCCGAAACACACCCAAAATTTCTGCTTAATATCAAGAGACATTTGACATAGTTGGTGAATATTTATTCCATGCCGACTGCGCAACCAACAATCGGCACTGTCTTCATCATTTCGTCCATGTCGATTATATCTTGGTAAATTGGGGATATCGGGTGTCGGCATTGATAAATTATGAATACAACGCCGATTCTCTAGAGTAGGCATTATCGTCATCGTTTACCTATGCCTATTGCAAGTCTGTTTCTTCATTTTCCTTGTGAATCAAATCTTAAAAGTAACATTTAACCTTATTTGGAGTACTTGTTTGGTTCTTCACTTGATCGTCACTAAAATCTATCATTTCTCATAAATTTCTCAAAATCCTTCTTATTCTTCTTATGTTTATTTATTCTATACCTAACAATTAAAAACAAAAAAAAAATCAGAATCACTCAACATGTTACGTTTAATCTTAACTTGTTTTTCTATTAATTAATTAATCTAACTTACAACTAATTTAATTAACACCAATTCATTAAGGATAATTTAGCCATTACAAAAATTACTTGGATAGGGGATTCTTCAAATTACTTCATAATGTCTTTTTTTTCTTCGTGTTTTTGTGTATTCCCAAATTTGTGGGGGTATCCTTCAAATGTGGTTCTTAACTAACTCATATGTTTCTTCCACAAATTTCACAATTACTATCTATTTCTATAATAAACTCTTACATTTTACTTAAAATAAATTTCATGGTTATTGGATTCTTACGAAGAGATTCAAATAAATATCATGACGTTTGGTATCAAGAATAAAAAATGTATATCCAGATACTGCAATAACCGGATGATAAATCATATAGGATAGATAACTGACAAACACTATGATGCAACTACATTTAGGGCGGATACCAAGAGTTCAAGAGCTAAGATAAGTATTTACAAGAGATACACGTTTCGAGGGATGAATTATACCATTAGAAGCTGATGCACCGTTATTTCTTCCCAACTGTATGTACTCTAATTAAATTTTTCAGGGTCGATTTCATAGTTCCTCGGCACTTGGTGATAAAGATTATTGATCACCTTTATCAGATACAACCTTTATTAATTTCATTACCAATATGATGCACAAAATATTAGAGGTCATAGAAGGTTACTGCAGCCTTATGGATTCTAGGTTGTGGGTGCTAATTCCACCAATGAATATCTTCGTATGGGAAAAACAATTGCATATAAGTGTTTGTCATTGTTTTGTAAGACTATCATTAATCATTTTGATCCAACGTTTTTACGAAAAAACAACTCAAGCAGATGTTAGAGTAATACAAGTGCAAAACGAGAAAAGGGGCTTTCTAGGCAAGCAATATAGTCTTAATTGTATGTGTTGGGTGTGGAAGTGATGTCGTACCTTTTGGAAAGGTCAATATAAGGGTCATTATCAAAAAGCAATTGTTATTTTGGAAGCTGCTTCTACTTATGATTATTGTATATGAAACACTTTTTTGGTCTTCCGGGTTTAAAAATGACATAAATGTTTGTACAAATCGCGTTTGTTTGAAGACCTAAAGTATAAAATTTGCCATGAAGTTAATTTCACCATCAATGGGAATCACTACACTCATAGGAATTATATGCTGATAGAATCTATCCAAAATGGTTAACCTTAGTTCAAACGTAAAATTAGCCTCCCAATAGCGAAGTGAGTCGTTCAGTGATGTATTTTAACATGAAACAAATGAGTTTGGGGAAGGATATTGAACGTGCATTTGGAATCTTAATTACGAAGTTTGTTATTGTTGTTTGTGGACCATAGGGAGGTTTTGATCCTCGTAAAATGGATAAAACTACATAATTTTGCATAATATGGTAATTCAGGAAACCAGACATGATAGGAGTTGTAGGACTTATATTGGTTATCCGGATCAATATGTAAGGCCTAGAATTAGACCATTAGATGGGCTACCTGCAAGGAACTATGCGGGTATGACTACTTACATTCAAACCCAAAATTTATAAGGGAGGTTGAGAGAGGATCTAAAATTGCTTCTTTGGATTGAGTTTGGATGATCGAGTGGGCATCTGTGAAGCTCAATTGGATAATTTTATCATTTTAATTGTTATTCTGTTTTGAGTTTTATAGTTTATGTAATAATATGAATTTCTAGTAATTAATAAAGAACGCGCAATTGGGGATACTTATATTAATTGGGGGATAAAGGAAAAAGACAAAAACGGGATTGATTGACCGTAAGGAAAAATAGTTTGTGTATTTGTTAAACTGCTGATCGATTGTGATCGGATCGAAAAAGAAATAACGCTTTCCCAAATAACCTCTATCCCTAATTTAACAAAAACTTATAATGAAGTAGATTAAATAAAAAATTGCAGACGGTAAATATGATCAGTAGGTTGATGATGATGTTCAATTTCTAAAGAACGCGCAATTGGGGGATACTTATATTAATTGGGGGATAGAGGAGAAAGACAAAAACGGGATATAAATAGTAAATCAGAGTCACCCCTTATCCATGTATTTTAACTAATTCCTAATCTACCCCTCACTAATCATGTTTAGTGGTTAAATATAATTAGGTAAGTTAATAGATTAGTTTGATAACAATTAGAATAAATCATTATCATTGAATTTGTTGATGCAGCAACATCAAATTAAGATATTTATGATCATGAAGGTTTAGGTGAAGAACCAACCCAGGAAAGTAAACAAGCTGAATATACAAGTGCTCTAATTAGTCATATATAGGTATTAATGTATTGAAATTTGATTTTTTTTTCATTGAATCCGCCATTGTTACGCCTGAAAAACTCAGTGTTGGCATGGTAAAAGTATGAATACCAAGCCGGCAGGAACCAAATCGGCATGGTACTCATACTTTCACCATGCCGATACACAATATCCCCCAATTTTGAAATTGTAAGTACTCTGCCGGCACAGAAAGTTCATTATCGAGCATGCCGGTAGTAGTGCCGGCATGGTCGATTCCCAAGTGTACCGTGCCGGTTTGAGGACAAAAACATACAGAAAATTTGTCTGAAATAGAAAGTATCGGCATGGTATTCATCCTAAAAGCCATGCCGACACTAGTATCGGCATGGTAATCATCCTGGAAAACCATGCCGGCACTAGATATTGGCATGACATTCATTCTAAAAACCATGCCGGCACTAGATATCGGCATGGCATTCATCCTAAAAACCATGCCGGCACTAGTATCGGCATGGTATTCATCCTAAAAACTATGCCGTCACAAAAAACAGTAGGGTATTCATCATGAACACAAGCCAGGAGTAGATTGAGTTTATGATTCTAACCCAAACGAAGTTTTAAAACAACAATAACACTTTATGATTGGGTATCATGTACCTTCTCAATGAAGCCATTTCTTCATCTTCTTCTTCTTGCTCAACAACAATTCAATTTAACCTATCTTTAAGAACTTGTTAGGATTTGATTTTGATTTTTAGTTTTAAATTTTAATTTAGATGGAAGGGTATTTTAGTATTTCCACCCCCCAAAAACACCCCTTAGCGGACACTATTGGTTGGGGAAAGTAATTTATATCCCCTAATTAGTTTAAGTATTCCGAATCGCACGTTCTTAATAAACGATCACTAAATTTGAGAAAATTACATTTTAGTTAAAACTAACTATTACATTTAAATTATAGTAACTAACACTAAATTTTAAGTTCATGCTAATTGCTAAAACTATTACATTAAACTAACTATTTTATAGTAACTTACTATTCAAATGCTTCAAACTAACTATTTTATTTACTAATCAATACTGTCAATTTCGTTATCTTCCTCATCTATATCACCAGTGTTATGAAATTGTTCATTTTGTTGTTCTATTTCAATTTGTTTCTTTAACATGTTATATTCTTTTTCCCATAGAAAATGTTGTTGCCTATTTATTACGTTAGTGCTTGTTGTAAGAATTTTATGCTTGTCCAAATTGTTGAAATACTTTTTCTGAGAATGTTGTTTCTATTAGGTGCGTTGGTTTTTCATGGACCCGGTCATGTTAGACTGAGATTTTTCTTGGGCTAATTTTTTCTGTCGTTGGTTCATCTCTTGCTACACCTCTAAATTTTATGGTATTAGCAGCATTGAGTTTGGATTTTATGGTGGGGTTGTTCTACTTCCATATGGTTGGGATTTTGGTATAGAAGGAGAATAAGAATATGGGGAATTTTCGGTTGAAGTAAGACGGGGATTTTCCTGGCACATGTTGCAGACCTTCTAACAACAACAGATTATAACTGTTTAATTGCTTTAAGATATTGAAACAAATTGTTTGCCTTATTTAAGGTGCCAAACACTGTTATGAATCAATTCAAAACTTCACATCCATTGCACAGCTGTGTAAAGTATGATAATTTATGGTGGCAATCACTCTGTCATGAATCGAATCAAAACTTCACATCCATTGCACTGCCATCCATTCATTTACTTAGATGTCAAATTACAGCCTAACTTTTCATAGTTAAATGAGTAGGATCATACAATTTTCTATTTTCTGTTAGTTTGAAATCTTGGAAGGTGTAATCTTTCTTGTTTAGTTCCAAATATACAAAACAAAACAGAAGAAGATAAACAGAATGTTTGAAAATCGGCCTTTGTTTATTTATTTAAGCTCAAATTGGCCGGCACAGTCTCTGAAGAAAATACAAATCAATATGCACTATAGATTATTTCATATAGTGCATCTTAAAAAAGAAAGAAAAAACTTTTCTTTAGCCAAATACTGCTTAAACAGCATTAACTTGCATCAAAGGAACTACTTAACAACAAAACTGCCCAATCTTTGTTTTTTGGCCTTGAGTCATATGTTCATGAAAATGGACCTGAATCATTACTTCCGGAAAAAAAAATTAAAAAAAATTGCCTGGCTTTTGTGTTTCTAATTGAATTTTCTCCAGGAACTGATTAAATAGGTGTTTTCGGAAAAGCAATCTTACCATGGGTATATTAAACTTCAGTTCTTGCACATACGAAATCATATTTGTCATCCTCAACTTCGTTGTAGGCATGAATATTTTCTTTGCTTATTCTCAGCCTGCTCCTACTAGAACAAGCTGTCCTCTTGATTTTCAAGTATCATTTTTTGGTAATATTTCGAGTTGTGAAGGAGGTGATTGGGGTGGATTTCTGCCCAGCAATTGCTGTGGAGTTGCTTTCGATGTGTATCTTCACGCATTGGGACAGGCAGCAAGTAATACTGGACAAATTTTCTTGGATGGTGGTGACCAGACAAAGTGTGTGACTTCATTGAAGAGTTTTGATGGTAATGTTACGGGATGTGGGTTTGAAAGACTTACACGTGGTGGTGGCGGTTGTTCGCAGTTTTCTATGGCAGATGTCGAGAGTAACTTAGGACATGAATCGACAAGTTTAGAGAATGATTGCACATATTCGAGTAATGATGAGCAGGACTGGAATCAGGTGTGTAGCAATTGTATGAAGAGTTGGGAAGATATGAAAGGATCGTCAAAACATGGTGGAGAAGTAGAAAAAACCGAAAGTGATGTTTGTAGGTTTGCTGTATTGGTTTCATTGATCAGTAAAAGGATTGCCGATAGAAGATGGGCACAGTCAGTTTATAGATGCCTTGGAGCTCTAGGTAAGTATTTGGACAGTTGTGCACCATAATAGTAGTATCAATGGCAAAATTATAGTCAAATTCTCGTTCATTTAGTTTTCTAATTCAAATTTCCTGCAGAAAAACAAGAAACAACTGTTAAGAAGAATATTCACACGGGTATTTGCTCTTACATTATACATGTCGGCTCTTAGCTAATTCTAATTTGGTGTTGTGTTTCACTTGTTTGAGCAATCTCATTAATTATCTAATCTGTGTATCTGCATAACAGCAATTTGGGTTCTATTAGGAGGTCTTCTTTGTATTGTGGTACTGATAGTTGTCGCTGCATGCATGCTATGGAAAAGACTAAACAAACCAAACATGTTACCAGGGAAAGCTGGTACTTAAACGATCAACAATCAAAATTTTCATTCGCAAGTTCTAGTTTTAAAGGTTCTACATTAATATTTTTTGTTTGCTTAACAGTGACACCAGCAAAGGAATTACCTGAGATACCTGGTGGTTGCCAGAGAATTCCAGTCAAGGAGATTATGTCAGCTACAAACAATCTAAATGAGTTGAACTTCATTGGTCAAGGCACAGCAGGTGAGTACTTGTTTTATATGCAACTCTTTCTGGTGAGTACTTAAGTTGGAGGTTTTATCTCACTCAGCACAAACATTTCTGGTGTAGGGAAGGTCTATAAAGGTGTACTGTCAAATGGTCGGAAAATTGCAGTTAAGCACATCGTCAATGAGGCAAATGTGGAGACATTTGTCAGAGAAGTTACAAGCTTATCGCATGTTAAACATCCAAACCTTGTCTCCTTATTGGGCTATTGCAAGGAAGAGGATGAATGTTTTCTCGTGTACGAGCTATGCCCAAACGGGAACCTGTCAGAGTGGCTATTTGGTATTATTTTTTTCTATAAGAATTTTTTTACCGTTTCTGTTTCAATAGAACTTGAATTCGAATTAGCAAATAACAGGTAAAGATAAAGTACTATCATGGATTCAAAGACTAGAGATTGCAATCGACTGTGCACGAGGTCTTTGGTTTCTTCATACGTATCTAGAGGGTAGCATTATCCATCGTGATATCAAGGTAAGATTTCTATGACGTATTTTCTTTTTTGTTTGCCATTTGAGATCCCAATAACTGAAATTTCTCGCAGCCAACCAACATCCTCTTGGGGACGAAATTCGAAGCCAGGCTTTCAGACTTCGGTTTGTCAAAGGTGATTGATGCGGGTCAGTCTTATGTGAGCTCAGAAGTGAGAGGAACCGTTGGCTACGTCGATCCTGAATATCAACGGAATCACCGTGTCAACGCAGCTGGTGATGTATACAGTTTCGGGATCGTTTTACTACAGTTACTCTCTGGGAAGAGGGTGATTAATCTAAACTTGAAAAGGCCAATGGCCCTGGATAAAATGGTAAGAGATAAGCTACTATGCGTTATGCTTCTTGTCACGATTTTTTTTTATACCTTACTAATTCATGATACGCGTTTCAACTTCGCTCAGGCAAAGTTTATCACGAAAGGTGGAAATATAGCAGAATTTGCTGATCCTAAAATGAACGGAGAATACTCAAATGAAGCTTTCAACCTCATTCTCAAGTTAGCTCTTTCATGCACTGCACAGAAGCAGCAAAGACCATCTATGGAACAAGTTGCTATAAGACTAGAAAACGCTCTCGACATGTCAATAAGCTCGAAAACTCTTTCACCTTACTCTAAACCACCACCAATAGCTTATTCTGCACCACCCCGGGTTCGGGTTACAATTCACTAAGTAAGAACATTTTTTTCTGTATAATGGATAGACTAGATGAGTGAAAAGGGCATATACAAGTTTCATATAAATATCTGGAGTAGGTGTGATTTGCTAAATTAGCAATGCTTGTGTTATTTACCACACTGTTTGGGCATGCATATGTGCTTTGGCTCTACTCGAGTGCAGATCTCCGAAAAATGAGACGTTTGCAAGGTTCAAACTTCTAACGGTGCTTGAGATGTTCTAACTTCTGTAGTGTAATTCAAAAGAAGGAATCTGTTCTGGCCTTCCCCTGCTTATTTGTACAGGTCTTACCTGCCTGCAATGTATTGAAATTTTGCATTGTTTGTAAAACTTAATAGTAATGTACTCCGCACTATTTTTCTTTTTCCTCATATAAGGAAAATGTCACTTACAGTTTCAGTGACCCTTTTTAAAACCTTTTTAATTTTTAGTTGAGCTAATGAAAGAAGTTTTTGCAGAACTTATTTCCATCTCATTGCCAAAACTGCTCGCTAATATATGTAGACTTTATGAGTATATGTTTTTTTTTGAGAAAGATGATTAAAATTGATAACAAAGTGCCGAGTAGATGTTAAACACTAGAATGCGTAATACCACATCAGCTAAGTGTGAGACTAACTATGTAAACCACAATCACCCAAGAATGGGAAGCAATTTTAGAGTTTGCCAAAACACCATAAAATAAGCACAGAGAAACGGAAAAACACACAAGCCTTTATTAGTTGATAAGATAATTCTTTGCAGCATAGACGAAAAACATCAGACAAGAGAAGCAGGGGATACTAAAGTTATAACCAAGCTGGTTTTTTCAAAGAAGTAACCACAGCTTTCACTTGCAAATAGTTATTAAGACTGTAAACTCCCTTCTCTCGGCCATGCCCACTCATCTTGTACCCACCAAAAGGAATTGCCGCATCGAAAACATCGAAGCAATTAATCCATATGGTTCCTGCTCTCAGTGCACGCGTCAGGGTGTTTGCTGTGTCTAGGTTCTGGGTGAAAACTCCTGCAGCCAAACCGTAATTTGTTGCATTCGATCTTTTGATTACCTCGCTAAGATCTCTGTAATTATGGAAAAAGAAAATGATATGCAAGTGAAGAGTAAAGATGTTTTATAAGCAATGAGATGAAATATACTGATGGGTTAAAGCTTACTTGAATTTTAAGATGCTCTGCACAGGTCCAAAGATCTCATCCTTTGCGATCAACATGTTATCCTAATTTCGTAGACGTTCGATTTTGTCAGTTTCGGGCCGATTATAGTGGCAAAATAGGAAGACTGCTTAAAATGTGATGGAAATAGTATATGGTACCTGGACATTTGAGAAGACAGTAGGCTGAATATAGTAACCCTTATCGCCAAATCTTGCACCTCCAGTTTCAATGGTTGCCCCACTTTCAACACCAGATTTTATGTAATTCATAACCTTCTCAAATTGCTCTAAATCAATCTGATACATTCATTGGGAATGCAAGAATATCAGTGAAAAAACCCAGATAATAAAGGGAAACGCCTAACTGACCAAGCTTTTTAAACTGAGCTGATCCGTGTTTCTCTCTCGATTAGTATGGAAACACTCTAGAAGAAATGGTGACAAACTACAAGACCGACCAGTGGTTTGATCTTTTCAATAAGAAACTGTCTGCTATGCAAAGTAGAGATAATTCACCTGAGGACCTTGTTCGACACCCTTCTGGAAGGGATCACCAACAACACGTTTCATAGCACGAGCCTTTGATTTCTCTATGAACTCGTCATAAACTTTTTCATGTACAAAAGTACGAGACCCAGCACAGCAGCATTGTCCCTATAGACAAATCACATTTAGGATCTTGAAATTCGGTAATTCTTATCTATGTAAGCTTGTCCTTTAGTTCATGCAAAAATTCCATTAGATAAACGTACCTGGTTAAAGAACAGAGCAAAGTGGGCAGTTTCAACAGCCTTGTCAATGTTGGCATCTTCACATACAATGAATGGAGATTTCCCTCCAAGCTCTAGAGTTACTGGCTTAAGGTTGCTTCTACCAGCCAGTTCAGTAACAATCTTGCCGGTTGCAGTTGATCCTGTGAAAGCAAGCTGCAAAGAAGTCGGCCTTTTCTATGTTAATACTTGAGAGAACAAACTACTGTATTCTCTACAAACTTCGGTATATATTCTTCTTAAGATAAAGGAAACCAAACCTTGTCAACATCCATATGACTAGCTAGTGCTGCACCAGCCGTAGGACCAAATCCAGAAATGACATTCAGGACACCCTCAGGAAGGCCGGCCTGCGATGAACAATACAGAAATAAGATTCCTAAAGCATGCAGTCATAAATGAAGAATAAACTACTGCAGCTGAATTAAGAGAACCCACTTCGTGGAGCAGCTTCGCCGCATAGAGAGCAGACAATGGTGTTTGTTCTGCTGTCTTTAGGACAATACTGTTACCAGTAGCTAAAGCAGGTCCGACCTTCCACGCAAACATGAGAAGTGGAAAATTCCATGGAATAATTTGTCCAGCAACTCCAATGGGCTCATGTAGGGTTTGCACATGGTAAGGACCATCAGCCTGAACTGTGAGACCATGAATCTTATCCGCCCATCCTGGTACGTTTCAAGCGGAAGAAAATGTTAAAACAATTATCCAAATAAAAAAGTGATTACAGTTAACATTAAGTAAAATTTAAGTTAACTCACCAGCATAATATCTAAACAGACGTGAGAACATTGGTACTTCAATGTTAGCGGCCTGTGCATGGGGCTTTCCATTGTCCCATGTCTCAAGTGCTGCAAGTTCATCAGTATGTTTATCGATCAAATCCGCAAAGCGCAAAAGTACCCTTGACCTTTCCTGTAAAGGCAAACAATGTAAAGAATGATAAAACAATATAATTGTGCTCTTCCATACCCATCATCCAAATTCTTGGCTCACACAAGTAAAGTAGAATTTAAGAAATTAAAATCAAGAGTAGTTACATATGCTGTCATCTTTGGCCATGGGCCCTCATCAAATGCCTTGCGAGCAGCGGCAACCGCCCGATTGATATCTTCAGCATCACCTTCAGCGACATTAGCTATAACATTCCCTGTCCTTGGGTCAAGAGTCGGAAAAGTTTTTCCTGTGGGAAGACAGATTGAATTTATATGTCTTAATTCTTGATTAATTGAAGAAACAATCACAAAAAGGAATGAGAAATGAAAAAAAAAAAAAAAACCTGAAGCAGAATTCACAAACTCCCCGTTGATAAGAAGTTTTGTGTAGTTTACTTGAACTGGTGGTGTAATTGGTTCTTCAAGTGCAACAGCAGTACTATATCTACTTACACTTCTTCCCAAGTTGATATTCTTCCCTAAAAATTTATTTATAACAAATTAAAAAATTAACCAGAAAGTCCAGGTAAGAATTCAACACAAATTCTTTAAGTTTTCATCTAAACAATAAACATAACAGCACAGGATGATGTGCACATACATGTATATGACATGAATTCATCAAATTTCATTGAAGATATCAACTTGAATAAGAAAAACGTTATCACCAATTATTTATTTTTGATTTTTATTCAACAAATGAAAGAGCAAAAGAAACCCAAGATAGGTAAACTCAAAAAGAAAGGAATCAAGAAAGTAGAAACCTTTTAGGGAGGAAAGTACTGAAATACCAAAGGCTTTAGAGAGAAGGGAAGAAACTTTCCTAGTTGCCATGGTTTGCCAGAAACACTCTTCTCACTGAGACTGAACTCTGAGATAACTAAGAAGTGAGAATCTATATCAGTGAAAAAAAGATGTCCAAGTTGAGGGAAAATTTCATATGTTATCCCTTTTCTTCTTTTTTTCTTGTTGTTTTGAAGACTACTTTTAGGAGTTAATAAATGAAGATGAATATTCCGTTTGTTTCGATATCAGTTAATCTGACTGTGAGTTCTATTAGGTGAAAGAAGAGTGGAGATCAGAGAGTCACACCAACCATTACATCATACTTAATTACTCATTAATTAGTGATGTTGATAAAAATGCACAGCACAGTAAAATGAGACTTACTAGCTAACACCAGACAAAGACAACATGACTGATGAGATAAAAGACAAATAAGACTCGTGATCCATACTCATCCATTTTGGATCAACATGAAATATGCTTCCACCAGAAAAAATGAAATCCTGATCTTGTTAGGTCACTCACTCACTATCAATGTATAAAGTACAATAGGGGGTGCTAGAAAATAAGTATTGCCCAATTTTGTTTTTATTTCGTGTTGCTCTTTGCATTCTGCGAACCCCCCGTAAAAGACAGTTAATGTATAACCGCAGTAGTGCAGTACTACTAGTAGTAGTACACGAGTTCAACGGTGGGTAAATAAATTTGCAAGAAAACAGATTTCACCCACCTATAACTTCTTTATTCTTGTAGCTCTATTTTATGGAAATAATGTAAGCTAGCTAGCTAGCTAGTACTAAATGAATTCTACATAATGCACTAAATTAGCTACAACAAAGTAATGATACGGACAATAAAATCAGAATTAACTAACTAGTCAAAGATATGGCAGAAAAGGCAGTGTTATTATTCAACACATGGACAAACCTGCTTTCAAAAGCGACGGAATCGAAGTACTAGTTCTTGAGGGGGATCGGAAAAGAAGTGACGAAATTGCTCGGGCTGCCATGATTAGTACCCTAACTAACCTGATCAAGAGTTCAAGACTTTGCTCAAAAGAGAAAGAATATAGGAGTTCAAGACTTAGCTCAATATTTTGGTGAGTGAAGTCTGAGTCCATGAACTAAAGAAGTAGGAAGAGATGAGTGGAAGATCAGATAAGGAAGGTTATATAATTTAATCGGAGTCTAGTCTCTAGTTTTTAAGGGAGTAAAATATTTCTTTCTTTCTTAAACAATCAGCATATGTTGCATTGCATGAATGACCTGTTTTATAACAAGAAAAGAGAACACCTAGAATAATCCGGGAAATCCAGTCACAATAACAAAAAATCAACTAAACGATAATAACATGGAAAACATGGAGAAATGCCCCAAAACGAGGGGCAACTTGGGGACATGCCTCAGAGTTTCCAGATTCTTAAAAAACGCCCTAATCGGTTAACTATTCCATTTGAAACGGTTAAGCAGTCAATTTGACGCAGATGTGACGTTTCATGCGTGTAAAAAAGCCGATAATTGTCCTTCAGGGTTCGAGTGGGTATTCAGGGTTCATGTGGTGGCGGTCCAGGTTCAGGTGGTGGTTCAGGGTTCAAGTGGTGGTGGTTAAGGGTTCAGCTGGTGGTGATTCAAGGTTCAAGAGGTGGTTGTGGTTGTGGTGGCGGTGGCGGTGGTTTGGGTGATGGTTATGGTGGTTCAGGTGGTGGTGGCGATGGTAGTGGTGGTTCAAGTGGTAGTGGTGGTGATGGCAGCAGCGGCGGTACTGGTGGTGGTGGTGACGGTTGTACAGGTAGTGGTGGTGGTGGTTCCCTTTATTAATATTAAAAAATATAAGATTAAATGGGACATTTTAAACCCTGTTAACCGGCCAAAATTCCCCAAATTGATTAGTTAACTGGATTAGATGGGAAACTTAAATATGGCATTTTCCCAAACTACCCTTAAGATCCTCAACCAGAAGTAAGAACCTTTGTCTATCAATCACTACATAATTTACCAACATACCCTCAAGATCGATTGCGTCAGTAATTCGGGGACATGAGTACTATAAGCACTCAAAATCTAACTACTCTAAGGCACTTTAATTTTGGATTGGGATCTATTATGCTACAAGTCAAGAACCTGACGAAATAAAATTTACAAAAATGATGAACGAACATGAGGACGAGATAAAACAAATGATTGCAAAACCTCATGGTAATCCTACATATAGGTTTCTGCTATCAAGAGAAGTTCATGAATGTAAAATACCTGAAAATTTTCATCTGCTAGCTTTTGTCAAGTATAAAGGAAATATTTATCCAAATGATGATTTACTTCATTATGAGCAAATGATGGCTCTGTTTTCGAGCATTGCTCGGTTGAACCCACCAAGCGTTGGTATGTCAAGTTTGATTGTCATATTTTAGTTTCAAAACTCGAAGATGCTTGATTAGATTACTAGAGTCAGCTTCGTTAGGTTAGACTAGGAGCATTAGAAATGTTGAGACAATCTCGTGTTACTCTGAAAAACCTGAAGACGTATCGGCATCCACGAACAAATTATCCGTCTGCTCGAGGTTAGCAATACAGACTTGATGTATTTCCATTTATATATACGTTGCTTTCAAGTTATTTATATTGAAAACATAACATATGGAGTTATATATATATGCATCTTTACTACTGGTGACTTGATCATTATATTATGATCAAAGTGTCAATGAAGTATATACTAGTTGTTTCATACAACTTTGGTATATTGGAATACCAAGTATAATGTTTATCTTTTGGACTTCCTAATTATGACATACTGCTATTTGGTAATCCATTACTAGTTTAAGTGTGTTGAACTTTGGGTTGATTTCATGCCTAAAAAATTGTGTTTAATTACATGTGTTTAAGGTAGTAGACTTGTTAAAAAAAGTCGTAATTGAAATGAATCAAAGGATCTATTCTAGGACTGATCCCATAAACAAGGATCTATACTAGGACCGGTCCCAGGAATCTATAGAAGGACTGATCCCTTACTTGGGGATCTATTACAGGACGGATCCCTAATAGGTTAACCATTTGCAAACGTATTTCTGATTTATCTGCTACTCTAGAGTTTGCATAGATATCCTAATATGTTTTGGTTAACATGGAAAGTTCATTAGTATCGTCAAAATATTTTGAACATATATTATACTTTTATTTCTTAATGTTTAAGTATTTTCCTTGATATTCGAGGTGAGATCATAAACTGAAATATTCCATAATATCTTTTTGATATTCGGAATTTATATTTCTTTAATTTCCCAGTAATTAAAGCATATTTCTGGATTATATATTAGCAAAGTATATTTGTATGCTATCTAAGCCTAATATTGAGTTTTCATCCATGAGAGATTTCGGTATATTAGTTGGAAAATAGTTGGAATTTAGTGAAAACCGAAAATTGGTATTTATTGCATATCTTTTGATATTTTCGGTTTTGGAAATTCCTTGGTATCCAAACTTCCTTGGTTTATAAATATTGAAGTTTGTTCTTCTTACTAACTTATCTCGGAACACACACACTTCATTTTGTAGTCAGTGCCGACTAACAATATTACTTGTAATACTCACTTGGAGAGGAGAGTATCCAATGTTCAGATATGTTTTTAGATCCGAAGATAGTCTTGTGATCATCCGTTCTTAACAGACTCTGTTTTGTGCGTGATCTATCACAAGGGAATCAAGTTGATTGTACAGGTACATTTAAGACTTGAGATTTTCTTATTGGTATTCTGATTTTTGTGATTATACTTCGTGCACACTTGACTGACTGGGATCCGATAAGCTTGTTTATCTTGATAGACATCTTATATCTTGTTGTATAGATCAGTGATTTATCGCTTGGTGTTTCTGTTAGAGCATTGCTCGGTCGAACTCGTAAGCGTTGCTATCTCAAGCTTGTTTGTCAAGTTTAGTTGCCAAAACTATAAATCTTGATTTCTAGTCTACTTATAGCTAAGTCTCGGATTAGGATAGTAAGTATAGTTGAGCTTTAGACTCCACGGCGTTCATCGAATGAAGACGAAGAACTACTCAAGGGAACTTGTGGAACTTCAACAACAAAAGGTATGTGGAGACTTGAACTTATCTATCACTCAAAAGTCTATCTATTATATCTCATATTTTGAGACAAAAGTCGTATTGCTATATAGACTTCAATTATACACATTTGCTTTTTCGAGCCGAGTTTATCTCGCTAATCTATTTCTCGAAATATGTGTTGGCAAGCTTTCGCTTTAGCCAAGTTCATCTTTACTCGTGACAAAAGTCATATTGATTATTTCAATAACTTGAAAATCGCTTTGATGAAAATAGTTTGTGGATAACAACTATTTTAACATCCTCTAAGAAAGTTTCAATTGTTGAAATAAGTTTTTAGAACAAGTAACCATGTTTGGATATAAACATAGTGTGTTCTCACATTTGTGTAAAAGTCCAAAGCCGGGAACCTAAAGTATGCGTACCCGTACGCGTACTGGCGGTTGTTGGAAATCCGGGTAAGTATGCGTACCCGTACGTATGCTGGCGGAAGTTTCACGTCCGTGAATTTTTTCTGGAGTTTGAAGTAAAAAAACAAACTCAATCCGTGTACTTAAGTACGCGTACCCGTTTTCATACTTATCTATCACTCAAAAGTCTATCTATTCTATCTCCTATTTTGAGACAAAAGTCGTATTGCTATATAGACTTCAATTATACACATTTGTTATTTCGAGCCGAGTTTATCTCACTTATCTATTTCTCGAAATATGTGTTGGTAAGCTTTCGCTTTAGCCAAGTTCATCTTTACTCGTGAAAAAAGTCATATTGATTATTTCAATAACTTGAAAATCGCTTTGATGAAAATAGTTTGTGGATAACAACTATTTTAACATCCTCTAAGAAAGTTTCAATGATTGAAATAAGATTTTAGAACAAGTAACCATGTTTGGATATAAACATAGTGTGTTCTCACATTTGTGTAAAAGTCCAAAACCGGGAACCTAAAGTATGCGTACCCGTACGCGTACTGGCGGTTGTTGGAAATCCGGATAAATATGCGTACCCGTACGCATACTGGCGGAAGTTTCACGTCCGTGAATTTCTGCTGGAGTTTGAAGTAAAAAAACAAACTCAATCCGTGTACTTAAGTATGCGGACCCATTTGCATACTTAAGCAGTTTACTTTCTAAAATTGGTTTGTTCATGAACTAAAACATTTATATAATAAGGAATGCAATCTTTGCAAACCGTGGCTATAATGTTCATGAATTGATTCGAGTGAATCAAAATCGATTTTGCTTCGATTGTGTCTTGTATACTTCTATGAGATCTAAGCAATTGAACAACTCTCTAACTAGTTCATTTGAGTCATTTGAACTAGTTATGGTAAAGATGAATAAGGTTGATATGAAAGTGCTCATATGGCTAACCATTGGTTAACTATTGTTGAACCGACTAAGTGTACACGTTTAGGTATGGTTACTCAAACCTAAATCAAGGTACATTTCATTTGTGTATAACAAGCTAAGTTCGATCTAACGGTTGAAAGATATTAGCTTGAATCTAATCAGGTTTTCATCTAACGGTGAATATTGAATGCTTTGTTACCAAGGTAACTTAGATTGCAAACCCTGATTTGAGGAGACCTCTAGCAACTGGGAAACCCAATCCCCACACCTCTTGTGTGATACTAGTTGTATAATCTAGAGTCGATTATCCTTTAACCTTAGGTTTTTCACGAAACCCTGTAGGTTGACGACTTAAAGACTTCATTGGGATTATGAAGCCAGACCCAACTATTTTCTCTGTAGTTGCGTGATCTGATCTTGATGTTTTCAATCGTGATTGAGTACAATCGTAAGATTGGCTTGAGATTTATATCTCCGATAGGAAAGATTTAAAAGTAGTCACAAACACCTTCATCTCATCATTTGTGATTCAACAATATCTTGTTTCGTTAATCGATTAAGATTATTGTGAGGTGATTGATAATACTAGGCTGTTCTTCAGGAATATAAGTCCGGGTTATCAATTGGTTCCTGTTCACCTTGATTTATCAAAAGACGGAACAAAACTCATAGGTATTTATGTGGGAGACAGATTTATCTATTCAATAGACTTTTCTGTATGAGACAAATTTGTTTATCAAGTCTTCGACTTTGGGTCGTAGAAACTCTTAGTTGTGGGTGATATCAACTAAGGGAATCAAGTGCGTAGTATCCTACTGGGATCAGAGACGTAAGGAGCACAACTGTACCTTGAATCAGTGTTAGATTGATTAGGGTTCAACTATAGCCTAGACCGAAGTTAGCTTTTTAGTAGGCTAGTGTCTATAGCGGCTTAATACAGTGTGGTGTTCAAATCTGGACTAGGTCCCGGGGTTTTTCTGCATTTGCGTCTTCCTCGTTAACAAAACTTCTGGTGTCTGTATTTCTTTTCCGCATTATATTTTGTTATATAATTGAAATATCACAGGTTTTGCGTTGAATCGATCATTTGGTAAATCTAACCTTTGGTTGTTGATTGAAATTGATTGATCCTTGAACATTGGTCTTTGGTACCGTTCAAGTTATTTCTATTGTATTTAATCTTGCTCGTAAATTCCTATTTGTTTGATTGCGGATTGAATCGAGAAATTGAGATATAACTCTTTGATATATTTTTTCTTAAGATTGAGTCTGATTGTCTAGTTGATTCTCTTGAAAGTATATTAGAGTTAGTCCATACAGATTGTTAAGCGAAATATTGGGTGAGGTTGTTGTACCCCCGCTTTTTCAATTGGTATCAGAGCAGGCAAACACGTTTAAGACCTCATAAGTTTGTGTTTATAGCGATCTGACTCTATGGACAGAAGTGTTATCTCTGATAAACGCGTCACCAGAAACAAAAGTTCTGTTTCTATAATGTCTATTAAAGAAAAATATTTTTCAATCTCAAATATAGACGAACCTTGTGTTTTAATGAAATAGACTGACATTGACATGTGTTACCCCGATTACTCTTCAAATGAGTCTGACTCCATTGATGAAAGGGAAGCAGCTGAAGAGAGTAAACTGATTCTAAATCTTGTTAGAATCCAGGCTGATAGAATTAATCGGTTGAAAAACAATGTCAATGTTCTTCTCGGTATAGTGAGAGATTGTGACTCTAAAGAAAAAGCTCCTTGCAAGGAAAATGCTGTAGTTTGGTCATCACGTATCTTACTCGAGGCGAACTTCAAAAAGGATGCTTTGGCATTTTTTGCTTCTCCCTTAACCTCTGCCACATGGTTTAGCTTTCCTTGAACGTTTGGTTGTCTCGGTTGGAAGGGTGGCGCATGGGTACGTGGTTGGTAAGGTTGTCTCGCATAAGAATTCGTCTTATGTGCGGTCGACTGTTGAGGTTGATACACATTTTGTGGCATCGGTGGTGGTGGAATGGGACAATCTTTGACAAGATGATCATCTCCACATCGAAAGCAACCCTTTCCTTTATTTTTGTTGGTTGTATGCCCAGAACGATAAGGATCAAAATGTGGACGTTTTCGTTGAGGGGACGAATCGTTGTTATTCTTCTTCTTATTCGGCTCACTTTCTTCCCTTTCCTTTTGTTCTTTAATCCAATTAGCTTCAATAGCTAAGGCATCTCCCAAAACCTTCTTATACGTTGGGTGTTGTAGAGGAACAACTTGGGCACGGATTCCTGGCTTTAATGCATCTTCTAATTTGCGAGCCTTTAATTCCTGGGTCTTGACAAGATGTTTTCCGTAACGTTGGAGTTTATTAAATTTCTTGTCCAGCTGAGTAACCGTCATGGTCCTTGCTTCAAAGTAGCAAACTCAGCACACTTCAGGGATCTGACTGTAGGTGGAAAATACTTGTCAAGAAATAACCTTTCAAACTGCGCCCATGACATACTTGTAGCATCCCCCATTCGCTTTTCAGATTCCCACCAATCATCAGCATTACCTTGAAACATATATGTAGCAAAACGGACTCTATCTTCCTCAGCCACCAAATGTGCATCAAACTCCTTTTTTATACCCTTCAACCACTTTTCAGCTTCTATAGATTCTTCAGTACCATGGAACGCTCTCTCACCAACCACTTTCCTAAATTCTTTTAAGTCCATAACATTATTAGGCCGCGATTGATTCTGGTTCCCAATAACACCGGTCATGGTTCGTACGGATTTCGCAAATTGCTCACAACTTGCTTTTATCATTTTTGCAACAACAAGATTTTTGGCTTTACCATTTCTCGCTGCAACAACACCTTTTAGCTTCAGGACCCTCGGAGGAATCTTCATAATACAAAGACATGTACAAGAGTTAGAAAATGTTAGTAATGTTCATTACTAACAAGTGCATTAATATGTATATTACGGTTTCTAGCCTTCCCCAATACCCCAAGAAAATGACAAAATCAATGACTTATTCAAACAAGAAAACCAACACAGACCCGGTAAATCGGAACATGCGCTCTGATACCAACTGTAGCAAACCAGAAATTTTACCTCTAACGGGTTGGGTTTCAACCCATCCAGCAAGGACAAACCCTGGCCGTGCCACTCGGAAATGAAAACGAAAGAAGTAAAAATATAATATACGCTCACTTTAGAATTCAAACAGCAAAGGGCACAAGCCCAATGGCGCATCCGAAAACAAGAAATAACAATCACTTGTCGTAAACAAGTTTAATTTCATTTTAAAACAGGAATTCTAGACATCTTGGTATCACCAGTATGACCAAAATGATATATTACACATGAGAATTTAAGTATAGAGACAATTGTAGAATTAAGTTTCAAAATTAATAAGAGAAATTAAAACATTTCTATCTTTGTCAGGTATGTAATAATATGCCCATAAATATTTGAAACTTAATGCATCGTACAAAATGAAAACAAAAGGCTAGGCTAGCAAAAAGAATACATCGAGCCAATGAAGAGCTACTAAGCTTCTTAAAAGAATCATGAACACATAGTCATATTCAAAAGAGTCGCAAGATGAGTTCACGCAAGCTATACACTGGGTACAAATACATTTATTAAAACGGATTGCATAAAAAAGACGAGTATGCCCACTTAATAATTCATGTGTCCAAATCTAAGCTTTCTTAACTAAACAGAAAAGTGAATTTTACTTCTTAATAAAACTACCGTCGAAAACCGGACGTCCATTCCGAAAGACAAGCTATAATGCATTATAAGTCGATGACAAAAATGAAAATTCCTTGATGTTGGTCGGACGAGATCAGAAAGATATTAATGCTTATAATTTCTTAATACTAGATTTTGGCACAAGAATGAAACAAGTATGCTAAAGGAAACCGAAAGGGGTCAAACAAAGTTTTAAACATTGTCTGACTTCGTACACTTGAACAGGATTGAGTACACAAAATATTTTGACAAGATAAATGAACATAAACTTAAAAACACACTCAACAGAAATCTGGAGAAAGTAGTATATATAAAAAGAGACCTGCTAGTACAGTTTCATATACATGACAACAAAAGGAGTTCCATACACCCATATCATACTTAGCACGAGACTATACTGTGTATACATACCAAGCAAAATGCGACAAAAATAGATTAACACCGATTTGAAACTACCCAACAAGACAAGATCCCCACATTTTTATGTACAACAAAATATATCAAAAGCATGGATCATGTGCAACATAAGACCACCCCGGATTTATCCCCGTGATATACATATTATGAACAACAAAATGCTAACTTTTGTCGCGCTAAGAGCTTGCCGTAAGCTCTTTTCGGCTTACTGCTGCAAGCTCCTCTCGTACTCCGTGGAAAACAAAACTAAAGGGAGTGAGCCACAACTCAGTAGGGATTATAAAATTGTCGTACATGTGCGAAATATAAAGAAATGACAAGAGCAACAGCTAAAGAATAATGAAAGAATTTCGCAACTAAAATTCATAATTAAACAAATAGATGTAAATCACATTAAGTGACTCTACTATTCTTTTGGCAAGCGCCGATGTCAGGGTAGTTCTGGTTACCAGCCACCGTTACAGCTAACGGTCTTCCAGGTTGCCATTCGTAAGTGGGGGGCCCCAGTGGGCCTGACATTCCTAAAGTAGAGCTCTGTAGTTCTTAGTGGTAGTAAACACGAAAAAAATTCGCAAGTGAAGATCACTTTTTGAAACCATAATCAATTCTCAAAGGTCAAGGGCAGCGATGCCGCACTTACCAAAAATTCGCTCAAAAGCTAAGTACCAACCTTGAAGTGTTCAGAACATTTTTATCTAAAAATAACAGCTTAACAACACAAATCCATGAACATTTCTGACAAGTTAATTTTATAAGCAAAGTATAAAGAACATGACACTTTCTGCCTACCAGAAAATACACGGACTCAGCATGGCAAGGGAATTTAAATCATTCGTTGCAGAAAGGTAATAATGTTGTCAGAAAACATACATTCAATGGGAAAGGAAACTCTTTCAAGTCTGACATAAAATGAAATGCCTCACATTTGCGTAAATCTGAAACAACCAATTTGGACTGCCAAGAGCTTAACAGTGGAGTAAAATGAGAAAATACGTCAAACGAAACAAGGGCTATATATCCTTTTCACAAAAGTCTGTGTTAAAAATCCAAATGGGAAAGCATATGATAGTTCAAACATGATAAGAATTATAAAGAGTGGTTTTAACATACATAACAGCACATGCAATAATTTGAGTTGCCAACAGGGGTTTTAGAGAAACTAAAACTAGAGTTATAAAGCAAAAATACCAACTCACCAGATCATTTTGACAAATGGGTTTTAAGCAAAGTTTTGAGATTCAGTAGAGGCTTGATTTATGTATGGAAATCAAAGTTTAAAAGACTACCGAACATTTTTTTGAACCTTGCAAAATCATTTATAAAATGACATTTAAACACCGGCTAATATGCAATGATAAAAATTGAGAAATTTTAAGGTTTAACCAAGTCCAACATCATACACAGTTCAAAGGGTGTGAAAACATGAGTGCAGTATAAGAGAGTTTATGGAAGGAACTTATCAAATTCGTGGTGAATAAAAACCCTCCAAATAAGCAATCAATGATTTTCATGAATGGTTCCAGTTGAAAAGATGCTAATCTTTACCGTGACTTTGAAATAAAATAGAACCGGTAACATCAAATGAAAAGCAAAAACCTCTACTGTAAATAGTTAAAATTCCACTAAGAAACATATAAGTAATAAGAATATTGACATTGACATAGGAGGATTCATGTTACTTTTCACTCTTGACAACCCAAATCCAAGGAAAGTAATCCAACGATTCCTTCATGTACTTTCAATTTAATCCAGAAATTCAACAAAAATGTAACTTAAAACAAAATTTGACACATACCCATTTGTAAAAAAAATCACAAATCATCGAAGAGAAATGTCATTGAACATCTAATAACAAGGATGATTAGCATAATTAAGGAACATAATTCAAACGGAAGAAAACAAACAGAAAAATCCCCTACCTCTGTTCAGAAGACAAATCCAGCCGGAACGAAGCTTTGTTTGAACTTGAATTTTAGATTTTAAAGGCTACAAAATTCTTACTTTGTTAGAGATTTCTTTGAGTAGAAATTTGTGACAGTAAAAGAGGGGCGAATTTTCAGACGAACACATAAGAAAACGAAGTTGATTTTCTTTTTATTTAGATTTAGACTTGGTGACAAAAAGACAGGACTACCCCTCTAGCTGCTCATGACCATCACGTGGCTTTCATGCGTCAATTTCTAAAGAACCTACTAATTAGGCACATTAATTTTACTAAGGGATAACTATATTTTTAAGAATACCTAAACCTGGTTTAGGGCACTCTCCACTACTATAAGCATTAAGTGCTAGGATCGAACGCGCTCGCTATACAGTTCTAGCCAAATGGGTTAGACTCGGCTCAAAGCCGAAGAGAAATTTTAGCGACGTTACAGTGTAACTGACATTTGTATGTCTAAACCAATTGGTTTCAGTACTCACCTTGTGTATTCCACCAGGAAAGTCAGTTCGATGTGTTCTTCAAATGCTCAAAAGCATAACAGACTTCTTAACAAAAATCGTCCAAGAAGAGTTTAAGAATTCTTTTTTGACAAAAAGGGAGATAATGTTGCTTTTGATGTGGATAAAGTATCAGGATAAGGGAGAAAAAATGATGATATGAAAAACAACCTAAACGTGATAATTGACGGATATTAACAGATCATCAATAGGCTGTCAATTCCCTCTAGTCAAAATTCTTTTGGTAAGAACTCAAACTATGTCTCGTATGACAGTAAGTTTTATGATAATTTTTCACATCAAAAGGGATTCTTTCCTAGAATTGAAAGGAAAAAGAGACTCAACCGTAAACACATTTCATTTAATGAGCTTAGGGCTCATACTTGTGCTAATTAATCACAAGGGTTGAGAGCTTACTCATAAAAATCCTGTTGAGTAAGATGTGTTAATAATCAGGTATACTTTTGGCAAAATTGCTTCTTGTTTAGTTGAGTTATTTTCTTATCGGCCATAGCTAAACTATTGTCCGCAGACAACTTTGCTTAAGTATTGGTTATGTCTGAAGATGTTCTTCGTTTTTTTTTAAAATTTTTTTGAAGAAGCTTTCATTGCAACTAAGTTGCCTGCTACTCTTGTGCTCTAAATTGTCTCTCTATGGAGATGTAAAATTTATTGAGCCAAAAATTTTGTGAAAGTTTTCACTTAGCAAAAATTCTGTCGTGTCGTAAAAGTACGACCTTTTTTTTGGGTCAAGTTGTGTTTGTACGGGTACCTGTGTTACTGTCACGAATCAATTTTGGAAACCCCAAAAGTTACCTTCCCTAAGAAACCATTTAAATACCAAACCTTTTGAGTCACGTACGCATACTTTGGGTTATTTTGTGTTTTGTCAAGAATGTCTGCATCTTCTAGCTCTTGTGAGTTTGCAAGAGGTTTTCTTGATAAAGGTATTGGTTTCGAGTCCAAAGGGAGGAAGAAAAGAACCCTAGTAGAATATGATTGTCCTAATGCCTTATGCTACTATGCCTATTCACATCAGGATATTGAGAATGAGGATATGGTTTCTGCTGAAGTGGGTCATGATTTTCTTAAATACTTTGAGGAAGCAAAACTGCAACTCGTTGATACTATGAAGAGTCTTGATGTGTTAAGAACTGAGTTGAAAAAGGTTAATTCTGACCTTGTTCTCATGAAGACACATGTTAATGAACTTCTCAATAAGGATATCTTCTCTGAAGAAGCAGTGGATGTTGTCAATCACAAGCTCAAAGATCTCAAGGATCGTGAGGATTCCGAAAAGACTATTTAATTTCAGTTTATGTTCGGTTTTGGTGATTTAGGAGTCTTTCTTTGTTCCTTAGCTTATCGATTTCTGTTTGTCTAAGAAACTTCTTATGAGAATTTATTCTTGTGTTTTAAGAAGGATAACTAGGGTTTGGAATATCAATTATCGTGAGTACACATAGCTATTTCCAACGATTTTTCATCTTGCAATGTTTTTAGATTTATTCATTTAAATTCTAAAGTTTATTTGAAAGATGATTTTGAAGTATTAATCTTTATGGTTTTATATATTGTAACTTGTTATGGGATATGTGTGTTTGCGTCCGTGAACTATGATTGTCCCATACGTGGTCAAAAGTTAAGTCTTTCATATGTCAGTATGCAAGTATTGATAAAAGATTGAATAAACTTTTGACAAACAAAAGTTAAGCCTATTATGTCATTATGCAAATATTGGTGGAAGATGTGATGAACTTTTGATTAAAGTCTATTATATGTCATTGTGCAAATAGTGATGAAAAATAGAATGAATCTTTGTTTATTCCGCAGTATTGATCTTCTCTGATCCATATCTTTATGTAAATACTGTGCGGATCCGTAAGTTTACTTATGTGAGCATTTCCGATTAATTTAATCATGGGTTTTCTTGTGGTTAACTTAATTGAGATTTTTGGATACAAATTCATGTTTCATGTGATTTGTTAATGTCCAAAGAAATCATTCTTTTCTTGTAAAAGTAAGGTCGCTCTTGTTGTTCTTTCGGGAATGACATTTTGTGGGGGAGAGTTCTTATTTGAACTTGTGCTTAATTGCCAAATCTTTGTGGGGAGTGCGGCTGTGGAATATTATAGGGGTTATCTTGTATCTTTATAAACTCCTTGATGAATGCATTTAGTTTCGGCTATATGATTGCATCTAAAAAGTTGATATGTGCTTTTCTTTTGGTCATGAAGTATCTCTATGGAAATTTCATTAGGATCCCACTAATTTTCGTACCTTTGCTAATTTTATTTACAAAAAGGGGGAGAATTAATGTGTAGTTCACACTACAAATACATATGGTTTTCGGATCATTATGTAAGGGGGAGTGGTTTTCATGTGAGATGAAGTATTGACTAAGGGGGAGTGATACATATCACCATAGTATTGTTGTCAAAGTTGTGATACAATTAAACATTGATGTTGTAAATAATAATATGACACTGATTGAGAGCTATTGTTTTCTCATTGTTATAGCTACGAATCTTCAACAACGATGATGCTGAGTTGAACACATTTAGAATCATTGGAGTACTTGGAAGTGACGAAGATTTCGAGTAATGTTGAAGAACCAAGGAGATCAAGCATTTGGATGAGAAGCTACAAAGTTTATTTATTTTGTATTCCATATGTATTCATAGTTTTGTCACTAAAATTGACAAAGGGGGAGATTGTTAGAGCATTGCTCGGTCGAACTCGCAAGCGTTGCTATCTCAAGCTTGTTTGTCAAGTTTAGTTGCCAAAACTATAAGTCTTTATTTCTAGTCTACTTATAGCTAAGTCTCGGATTAGGATAGTAAGTGTAGTTGAGCTTTAGACTCCACGGTGTTGATCGAATGAAGACGAAGAACTACTCAAGGGAACTTGTGGAACTTCATCAAAAAAAGGTATGTGGAGACTTGAATTTATCTATCACTCAAAAGTCTATCTATTCTATCTCCTATTTTGAGACAAAAGTCGTATTGCTATATAGACTTCAATTATACACATTTGCTATTTCGAGCCGAGTTTATCTCGCTTATCTATTTCTCGAAATATGTTTTGGTAAGCTTTCACTTTAGCCAAGTTCATCTTTACTCGTGACGAAAGTCATATTGATTATTTCAACAACTTGAAATCGCTTTGATGAAAATAGCTTGTGGATAACAACTATTTTAACATCCTCTAAGAAAGTTTCAATGATTGAAATAAGAGTTTAGAACAAGTAACAATGTTTGGATATAAACATAGTGTGTTCTCACATTTATGTAAAAGTCCAAAACCAGGAACCTAAAGTATGCGTACCCGTACACGTACTGGCGGTTGTTGGAAATCTGGGTAAGTATGCGTACCCGTACACATACTGGCGGAAGTTTCACGTCCGTGAATTTCTGCTGGAGTTTGAAGTAAAAAAACAATCTCAATCCGTGTACTTAAGTATGCGTACCCGTTTGCATACTTAAGCAGGTTACTTTCTAAAATCGGTTTGTTCATGAACTAAAACATTTATATAATAAGGAATGCAATCTTTGAAAACTGTGGCTATAATGTTCATGAATTGATTCGAGTGAATCAAAATCGATTTTGCTTCGATTGTGTCTTGTATACTTCTATGAAGCAATTGAACAACTCTCTAACTAGTTCATTTGAGTCATTTGAACTAGTTATGGTAAAGATGAATAAGGTTGATATGAAAGTGCTCATATGGCTAACCATTGGTTAACTATTGTTGAACCGACTAAGTGTACACATTTAGGTACGGTTACTCAAACCTAAGTGAAGGTACATTTCATTTGTGTATAACAAGCTAAGTTCGATCTAACGGTTGAAAGATATTAGCTTAAATCTAATCAGGTTTTCATCTAACGGTGATTATTGAATGCTTTGTTACCAAGGTAACTTAGATTGGAAACCCTGATTTGAAATCTATATAAAGGAGAACTCTAGCAAATAGGAAACCCAATCCCCACACCTCCTGTGTGATACTAGTTATATAAGCTAGAGTCTATTCTCCTTTAACCTTAGGTTTTTCACTAAACCCTATAGGTTAACGACTTACAGACTTCTTTGGGATTATGAAGCCAGACCCAACTATTTTCTCTGTAGTTGCGGGATTTTATCTTGCTGTTTTCTATCGTGATTGAGTACAATCGTAAGATTGGCTTGAGATTTATATCTCCGATAAGCAAGATTGAAAAGTAGTCACAAACACCTTCGTCTCATCGTTTGTGATTCCACAATATCTTGTTTTGTTAATCGATTAAGATTATTGTTAGGTGATTGATAATACTAGGCTGTTCTTCGAGAATATAAGTCCGGGTTATCAATTGGTTAATGTTCACCTTGATTTATCAAAAGACGGAACAAAACTCGTAGGTATTTCTGTGGGAGACAGATTTTTCTATTCAATAGACTTTTCTATGTGAGGCAGATTTTTTTATCAAGTCTTCGACTTTGGGTCGTAGCAACTCTTAGTTGTGGGTGAGATCAGCTAAGGGAATCAAGTGCGTAGTATCCTGCTGGGATAAAAGACATAAGGAGTGTAACTGTACCTTGAATCAGTGTGAGATTGATTAGGGTTCAACTACAGTCCAGACCGAAGTTAGATTTGTAGTAGGCTAGTGTCTGTAGCGGCTTAATACAGTGTGGTGTTCAAATCTGGACTAGGTCCCGGGGGTTTTCTGCATTTGCGGTTTCTTCGTTAACAAAACTTCTGGTGTCTGTGTTATTTCTTTTCTGAATTATATTTTGTTATATAATTAAAATATCACAGGTTGTGCGTTAAATCGATCAATTGGTAAATCCAACCTTTGGTTGTTGATTGAAATTGATTGATCCTTTAAAATTGATCTTTGGTACCGTTCAAGTTATTTCTCTTGTATTCAATCTGGCTCGCAAATTCCTATTTGTTTGATTGTGGATTGAATCGATAAATTGAGATATAACTCTTTGATATACTTTTTCTTAAGATTGAGTCTGACTGTCTAGTTGATTCTCTTGAAAGTATATTGGAGTTAGTCCATTGATAGACGCATTATTGTGTCTAATATGTCTCAATTGTATATATTGTTAGTGTTCGATTTTGTATTTATTTTGTTATTTTATGTCTTTGTAGGTATTTTTAGAGAAATAAGCTCTTGCGGCGAAATTGGCTCGAAAAGTGGTGTTTTACACCCCAGGATAAAGTACTAAAGGCACCCCAGAAATACACCGGAGGAACCCCGAAAAAGTGGTATTTTACACCCCAGCAAAATTACTAAAGGCACCCTCAAAATGGATAAGGGCTCCCCCAAGGCAGCCGAGCTGATAAAGGCACTTTCAATTTGGATATGGGCACCACCTACTTATTTATTTAAAAAGAAGAAGAATATTGGCGGGAAATTTGGTTTCAACAGTAAAGGATTTATGAT
>JAJJMB010002020.1:14924295-14972130 GCA_023531105.1 Papaver atlanticum | reverse complement strand
GTAACGAACCTTTTATCACTACTACAACAACCTTTAAAAACACATCATCCATACAGATTGTTAAGCAAAATGTTGGGTGAGGTTGTTGTACCCCCGTTTTTTCAGTTTCTGTATACGAGACCGAATTTGATAGATTACGAAATAAGATTGATTACCTCTGATAGTCTACATCTTAGTTGATCTAAACCGATAAAAAGGAGTTTAATCTTCTGAACATAACATCTTTTGTATAACTCAACAAGATCTCTGATTAAGTTATTGTGATTGATTAATAGGTTACCGCAACAGATTCTTTTGGAATAAGATCCAAAGGATTTGAGTGTTAGAAGTCTTCTCAACGGGTGAAACAACTTAAGATAGTGAACTTTATCTTAGGATTCACGTGTGTTAACCAGATTGGTAGTAGGCGCAGGGATACACAAGGAACTGAGCAACTTGGAGTTAGTTTACTTGGTCTAAACTATACGAAGTTGGTAGTAGTCTTTGTCTATTGCCTTAATCATAAGGGTATTCTAAACTGGATTATAGGTCCCGGAGTTTTTCTGCATTTGCGGTTTAAAAAATCTTACAGTGTGCTTTTACTTTACTTTCCGCATTATAATTATTTTGTTAGTTATATAAAATAATTGCACTGTACGTTAATCAAACACTTGGTTTGATCCCATAGTTGATTCGATCAGAACTTATATTATATACTAAGTGGACATATTGTGGTTGTTATCTTCTTGACAGTGTCTGTCTATATTAGATCATGCAAGGTGTGTCTTGAATATGTTGATACGAAAATATTGTGGTGTTCTTGGTACCCTCGTCATTTCACTCTATATCTTAAAAAAACTTATACCCTAGCAAGCTAGTATTTAACGTGATGAAGCATAAACTGTTTGTTCAACTTTTTACTAGGAAATTCAGCTCACAACTTTGAAGCTATAAAAGAACTATTCATAAATAAAATCTTGTAACATTGAGTAGGATGATGTGCTCGATAATATATTTATTGTTATTCTAAAACTTAACGAGAGTTTTACTAAATTTCTGAGGATATTTGAGGCAAGAGTAGCTCCAGTAGACAAGATCCACTAAAAAAATAAGTGTATCTTGTTCAGAAAAGCTTTATAACCTGGTGATATACCAGAACTCATTCATTGATTCTATTGAAACTTCGCTTGAAGAAGTTTACAACAAAGATGGAAAATTTGTGAGAAGAGAGCAAGATAACCAAATCATTGCCTATGATCACAAAGTTCGCTCAGCTTCGGTTAATACTCAGGGGATAAAATAATTCATTCCCCAAAAATAACCTGACCAGCCAACTAAGAAAAGAAGTTATGTTAGGAAGTTAATCTCAAATTGAATGAATAAAGGAAAAAATTTGTATAGTTGAATACAACTCCTGAGATAATCCTGAAGTTTAACAAAGATAGGTCGTATTTCAAGCCTCATAGGAAAATGATGAATGAAGGAAGAGGCTAATCGTATGTGAATATCACGAAGTCACAAATCACCATACCAACAATTGCAAAAACTTAATAAGGTCCATCTGTAACATGGTCCGAGAAGGTCGTTTGAAAGAGTTCATCTCTCAAGATTCAGGTTTTAGCACTAAATAATTAAAAAAAAAAAAAAAAAACAGTTCCACAAAACAAATATGGTTACATTTGATCCAAGTTGTGCTTTTTTTTACTCCCACGTGATGATATCACATTCTCAGCTAAAGACCTAGCTGGGGTAACTTTGCCACACTCTGATGCATGGGTTATTGAGTTAATGATAAATGGTTGGGATCTTGAGAAGATCTTGATAAATCAAGGATCGACCTGTGTATCATTTATCTCCAAGCTGCTGAGCAGACGAAGCTAATAAAAGAAGAAGCTTTAAGGGAAAATAGTTCTCTTTTAGTGGGTTTAATGGATCAAGAACATATTCAATTAATGAGAAAAGTGACACTAAAAGTTGAAAATTGTCAAATAACGAATGAAACCACTTTTCTGGTCTTAAATACCAAGTCACCTTATAATTTTATCTTGGGAAGATACTGGTTACACGTGATGAGATTGTTCCAATCGATATATCACTAAAAGCTGAAATTCTTAACTAAAGCTTATGAATATATCATTTATGGAAAACAAGCATTGTCCAACGGATGTCTTATCTTTAGCTCGGTGGGAGGATACAAAAGGTAACCTGAGATGATAACAATTAAAGCTGCTAGGTAAGAAATCTAAGCAAGCAAAAGCTAAAGAAGAGTTGACTTATCTAGCGAAAATCCAAAACAGGTCTAACAAAAAAATCGTACCTTACATTTTGACATGAAAAACTAATATCTGAATTAACTTAGTTTTCATATCAGGAAAGATTATAAGAATAATACTTTCCTTGATTTCCATAACCATTCTTCCCACTAAGATTTATCATGAAGCACCAGTTCCATAAGAACTCTCCCCCTGTGAGTTGTTATTCCCTGCAAAAACAAAAGAATAACAAGCAAAACAACCTTTATCGGAGAAAGGTTGAAAACTGTTTTTTGCTATTATGTGCCAATAGTAAGAGCCTAAAACCGAAAATCATATGTTATGTTAAATACACAAATTATGTAAACATAAATCGATAATATCATCATTGTGACTTTCACACATGAGTTTTAATTAGTATCTGTTAGAGCATAGCTCGGTTGAACCCACCAAGCGTTGGTATGTCAAGTTTGGTTGTCATATTTTAGTATCAAAACTCATCTAGAGTCGCTTGATTAAATACTAGAGTCAACTTTGTTTAGGTTAGACTAGAAAGTCTAGGAATGTTGAGACGTACAAGTATTACTCCGAAGACCTGAAGAATGTGAAGAAGTAACGATTACAACGACGACATCATTCTTCCTCTTGAGGTTTGTAATATTGACTTGATCTTGTTTCCATTCCTAACGTATCTTTCAAGTCGGATTATATTGAAAACATAACATGAGAAGATGTATATATATAATACTCTAGTGGTTAGACTTGGTCATGACATTATGATCAAAGTGTAAATGAATTTATCGAATTACGAAGTATAACACTTATCTTTTGAAGTTCGTAAATACGACATCGACATAATCTATTGTATATAGTTGTTTGATTATGTGTGCATTATATAGGAATGATTTCACCCTATGAAACAATGTTTTATAACATTTGTTTAAAGGAAGTACATATATGAACTTGTTTCATAATCGAAAAGGAAATCATGATTGGTCAGGTTCTTTATTGAATATCTTTTGAATGACCAATATAAGATGACAAGGTAGAACCTATCTTAACTTGTTAAGATTTATGGTATATCCGGTCATAGCCTATATAATATAACTAGTTGTAATCGGTCATGAGCTACATTGGAAATCAAGGTGTAACCAATCGCAAGCTATATCGGAATGCGAGTTGTAAATGGTCACAAGTTACTTTTGGATCCAAAGTATAACCGGTCACAAGATGAATTGGTAAGTTAGTTGTAATCAATCGCAAGCTACCTTTGGGAAGCAAGGTGTAACCGATCACAAGGTTACTCATCAGGAAGTAAGGTGTAAACGATCACAAGCTACCTCTAGGAATCAAGGTGTAACCGGTCACAACCTGGTCTGGGAAACATGGTATAACTGATCACAACTTACATTGTGAGGCTGGTACAACCGATCCCAAAGAGCAAAACAGAGTTTCCAATATTCACATATCTCTTTATATTTTGTGTGAAGCTTGGAATTAGGGTTTGCTGAAAAACTTATAGATGTCGACACTATTTGAACATGTGCATAACTCTTATCATTTATTGTTCAAAGATATTCATTGATACTCAAGGTGATCCCATGTCCGAAAAAGTGAAAAACATTTAATTATGATTTTCATTATATATGTTTTAATTATGATTTTCATTATATATGTTTTAATTATATACTCTTATCATTTAATTATGATTTTCATTATATATGTTTTAATTACCAGCAATTAAAACATATCCTCAGGAAAATATTATTAGTTAATGTGCTAGACTAATAATAGAAGTTTTCTATGAGAGTTTTCGGAAATATGGTTTGGCATTTATGTGAAAATAGGAAAACCGAAATTAGGTACTTTAATGAGAATATTTTCGGTTTTGGAATTTCCTTGTTGTCCAAACAACCTTGGTGTATAAATACTTGAGTTTGCATTTCTTGCAAACTATCCTAAGAGCCATGCAAACTTCATTCTTGTTGTTTCTGGTGGATCCGTCTATCTAGAGAGGAAAGTATCCTAATTAGGTGAAATCTCTTATGACCGCTCGTGTTAATACTTATGTGGGATCAAGAAGCTCTACGAGTACCGTTGGTGGGAAACTAGATAATTGCATTGTTATTGTAGTTTTTGATTATTGATTTGTTTGACTAACGGTTGTTGAAATTTTGATTGCACCTAGTTTGTTTATTCTTGAGAATCTTCTCTTCTGATATAAGATTCACTCAAACTAGATCATAGTATTGACGGGATCTTAAAACCATTTTCGGATCTAAAGACATCTTTTGATAATCCATTGTTAACAGACTCCGTTCTGTGCGTGATTGATCACAAGAGGTTTAGAGTGGTGTTGTGCAGGTTATTGAACACAAACGAAGATTTGAAGACGACGAAGTTTTTCTTATTATTTTTCGATCTTATGAATTGTGTGCATAAACCTTGATCAAAGGATAGATTGATATAACTATAGATTTGCAATCAATTATAAATATCTTATTACCAAGGAATTGGTAATCAAAGGATAGATTGATCTAACCAGACAAAGGAGTTTATTAGATTAAACAGAAGAGCCTTTGTCAATGACTCATAAGTATCTTATTACCAATATTGAATAGAGTGGTTACCAAACAGATTTATCCTTTACTGTTTGGAATACGATCTAAAGGATTGGTGATTCACGTACGTGACTACAGAAGTTCAAGGCGCAGGGATACGGAGGAAACTAAGTAGCTAGGGGTAGTCTGCTTGGTCTCAACTGTACAAACTTGGTATTATATTTTGTATAGCGGCTTAATTCTGAGAGTATTCAAAACTGGACTAAGTCCCGGGGTTTTTCTGCATTTGCGGTTTCCTCGTTAACAAAATCTTGTTGTGCCATTTACTTTATTTTTCTGCATTGTAATTGTTTATTATAATTAAAGTAAACTGCACTTGTACGTTAATCCGCAACACTTGTGTTGATGGTGGTTTTTAGTTCAGGGTTAAAATTATAAAACCCTGTATTTAATGTGCCGTCTGCAAAGAGACCAAGCCATTTTAGAAGTAATGAGTGCGCGGGCCTCTCTACTCACACATGTATTGAGCAATTCAGTATATTTACATGAAATTTATCCAGAATGGTGCATGCAGCAACAATCCCAAATGTTTTGTAAATTTCAATATCCTGCCTGTATTATTCATTAATGTAAGGCTCAATGAATACTTTCCTATGCTATGTTCCCCGGCTGAATCCTTAGTATTGGTATGACATGACAATTAGTGTTCACTCGCAGCTGAGTAGCATGAATTTCCCGAAGTATCAAAATTAAGGTCTGCATGAAAGTGCTCAATCATTAGATGCGCTAATTGCTCTCTGAGAATAAAAGAATTTTGTGTCAACACACAGAATTTATCAAATTTGTTCAATCTTGTGATAACTCACAAGATTCAAGTTTTGGCTTTAACTAATTCGCAAAAATTAGGTTTTTTGCGCCCTGCGTAATATCTCAGACCCTGCTGGTCAAAACTAAACCTAGGCAAGCTAGGAAATTAATCCTCCATGGACTAAGTCCTACCAAAATCATAAAACGAGAAATAGAAGAGGAGCCGCGGAAAACAGGAGCAATAGCCATAGGAGGCGTGGCCGCGCCACACGGCCTGCCAGTCCACCCTAGCAGGCGCCACCTGCAGATGGCCACGCCCTATGCAGCTTGCCGGCCCTCTTTCCTATCGACCAATCAGGTCGCTCAAAATCCACCACACGCACTAGAGATGTGGCCACGCCCCATGTTTTGCCGGCCCTCTTTCCTATCGACCAATTAGGTCGCTCTAAACCCGCTACATGCATTAAAAAGGGAAAACTGCGCCAAATGGCTGCCATGCCAATTAGCTATTTGCCAAACTGCGCCAACATGCTAATTGGCAGGCCATGCTATTCTGCGGCAGCAACATGCCAACGTGCCATAACATAGCAGCCGCGTGCTACCTCACTTTTGTCTATGGCCAACGCCATAACAAACCCTAACCAGGGTATTCTGAACTCTTGGTTTAGTGGCATTGGTCGAATCAAGAGGAAACCCTAATTTCTATTCATGGCCTAAATTGTGCTACTTCGACCCTACAACATGCCACAAGCCATGTGGGACCCAGAAGACCCTAAAAATGGCGCCATACTATGGCATCCCATGGCTATCCTCGCGCCTATGGTCGTTCCCACACTACGGCCTTGCCATAACTTCTTTGACGCGGCCATGGCACTATCTGCACAAAAAATGTCACTGTGTCGCGGCTACATGCCTCACGCGCTAATTAGGGTTGTGGCATGTCAAACCCTAATTTAGGCAGGTCCGCTACGCCAACCATGCCAAGTAAATCCACCTAGGGCATTAAGCTTGATACGGCAACTAGAGCCAATATTGTTGAGTCATATTTGGACTTAACACCGATATGCCAAAATATAATGGCCGCGGCTACGCCAGGCGCCAACTATGCCACAAAGCCACTGGCAGGCGTCATTATGCCACTATGCCATTAGCAGGCGCCAACAAGATGTGGCCATAATCAACGACCACCCCCTTCCATAAATTACAATCTCAGCCGTTCAACTTCGCCAGCCGAATTGACCGGCCTAGGTTAAATCTTAGGCGACCAATAAGATGTCATCATAGTCGCCACGATATTTTATGAGTATTGGCTTCACACATAACTTAGTCGTTTAATCTAATAGCGCCACATGTTGTTCTTTACGGCAAGTCTCATGACTTGGCTCATCACACCTTCCACTTAGCTTGCGTGATTGGTCATAATAACTAGGTCTTGCACACAAGACCCACTCAGCAGTTTGCTGCACATTTACCACGAAAATACTCGAGACATCAAACATGTCACAAAACTGGGGGATGTTCATCAGGGTATTGGTCTAGCGGTTTACAGCGTGCGGCATGCAACGCGCCCATTACGAGAAAGTGTCAGGAAATGGCGGATGGTTAATGACCAGTAAGTGAGTAGTGGGTGTAAGGCTGACAAATCTTCCCTCGTGACGGAAACATGATGGTCACCACTTCTACACGACTTCACTTCTCTATTACTTAACTGTCTACACTTTATGAGATCAGGGGCGCTCAATCATGACTTGTATAAATAGGTTTTCAACCTATTTCGACAAAAAACAAGTGTTAACAACACAGTATCCAGAAAAATACCAAAGAACTGATAGCTTACACTCCGCAAGCCAGTTCCATATTTTGATACAAGTTATAAAATAGCCACACCTTCATAATTAACCATTCTGGTCTCAACACCTTCTTCGCTTCCCTCCCTAAGATCAATCCTTCTCCTTTAATTTGTGACCGAAGAAAGACTGGAACGGCCATTTCTTGGTTTAGGCCAGGATTGTACAGATATATATCTCAAATCTAAAGTACTCCCGTGCAATGCATTTGTTTAAGGTTTAGATTCGTTTCTCATCAACACATCCAAATTTACCAAAACTAGCAGAAACAGTTTTTACCCCAAAACAACTGGCGACTACAGCGGGAGATTAATCTCTCGGTTGCTAATCAGTTTCTCAGGATTCATTCCATTTTTGTCAATTTAAAAAGGGTGGATCTTAGATCCAATTCAATCATTAAACTCAATTTAGGTTCAACAACCAATTTCAATTCCGGTGTTCCGTTCGCTAAGAAGCTTCACAAAAATGCTATTTCAAGCAATGCTACTGGAAATGCCTTGGATAGCTGAGCAACAGTAAATCTCCCAAATGAAAGGACCATAAAGCCGCATGAAGACACATGAAAACGTTATTACTACTTAGGAAGGAACGATGGCTTCTCTCGAGGTCCGAATGGAGCAGCCACATCTGCAACACTATAAGTGTTATATAGAGCAAGCCGGAAACACCTCAAAGTTATCACCGATATTAATGTTTCCAGGGTCCACACTCAGGGAGATAAAAAGAAAGATTCGCATAGCCGTTGTTCCAGTATGGAGATAGTCGACAACAAATCTCAACACCAGTGGAGTCCTAAAAAGGCACCTGCAGAGATCACGAAAGCGAGGGTCTATCTCCATTCCACCACTACTACCATTTTATGGTCAGGAATATCCGCTATCACTTCATCAGCAAAATGTATAGATCCAGACCATGGCGCAATTCTAGGAATTCGTACATCTACAATAATAAAGGAGGCTTGACACATCTTCAAATCATTCATAGGGGTTCACCTATTATGCCGACCCAAGAAAGAGCAAGCCCGGGACATCTTCAGATCTACTGGAGCCGACACGTCAAGAGAGCAGCCTCAAGAAGATAACAGTGCCCGCACCATCATGTCAGGAAAGAATCCGCAGCCGAGATAACTTCACGCAGAGGAAGATTCGAGAAGTTGTTGCACCAAAAGGATCCACGTTTTATATATTTACTTTTCCCAGGGAAGCGGGTAATGCTGAAGATTTCTCCAAATTGCCTACCGGAAGAACCTACACCGGGATGTTCTAGCAAAATAACAGGCATCTCGATGACTACGTCAAGAGATCCAGAATTGAAGCCCTCAATTTCCAAGTATACGGCTGGTACTAACACATCAACAGATAACTCAGAAAGAGATACACCTCATCAGCAGCGTCACCCACGGACATGGCATGTGGTTTAGAAAGGTTACGGGTCGTTTTGCAAGAACTCCGTCAGAAACGTTTTTACACTGCCCTCCGGAAGAATTGAAACTGGTACTAATTGGTGAAGAATCTTGGAGTGATACATATACCAAACGATTCGTATGGAACTCTTCTACAACATACTAAAATAGCACATCAATCCTATGAATGAGCTATAAATAGAAGCCGAAACTATCGACTACGTGACAGCTGAAAAACCTACATAATTCTTCCTGGAAAGTTCTGAATTCTCGGTGTCTGGTACTTTTCACCCACCAAACGGACTCCGGATAAATAAATTATTTTTGAAAAAGTTATATTTTCCTCTTAGCAAAAGAATGAGAGGTCAATCACCTCATTCCGATATCATATGAAGATTTTGCGGCCGTTTTAGCAAGAAGACACGAATCTGAAATTTTCATCAAGTCAATACACCAAGGTCTCAGGCAAGCAACAATAGGCAAGCTTCCGCACGCAGAGAATCATGGAAGAGCTACTTCTTCGAAATAATAAGAGGGAAGGATAAGAAGAAATAACCTCACGGACATGAGTTATATTAAAAGGAGGAATCCTTCTTTTGGGCCATAATGTCTGAGCAAATCCTTACGTGTTACCAGAGTCCGTGGCCGTAGCCTCCACGCCGCTCCCTCCTGCCAAGGATCGTTCCGTAGCCGTCACTCGTTCCTGCCAAGGTTCGTGCCCGTAGCCGCCACCCCTTCCTGCCAAGGATCGTACCATAGCCGCCACTCCTTCCTGCCAAGGATCGTGCCGTAGCCACCACACTCCTCCCGGTCAAGGATCGTGATCGCAGCCAGCCAAGGTTCGTAGTCGTGGCCACTTTTTGTCCCATCCCTCCAAAGCTCATGGTCGTGGACAGTTTTACTCGCTTACATATCCCGCCAATCCCTTTGCTTCCATGGATGCCCATGAAATTCCGGCCAACCTACTTTGTTCCCACGGAAATGTAGTCTCTTTTGATCACAACTGCTGCCAAGAACCTTTGCTGCTCGTTTGTTGATACCAGCCAGAGCTTCATCATAGCAACAACCACTACAGACAGAGGTAATCTGAGCTTCTGAATATTTTAGTTTCCCATGGAGGAAGTAATAGAGTCGCCAGTACGGAGGAAAGATGGTGATACCTTTATCATGGTCAACCCACCGACCATACAAGATAGAACCACGTAAACCACACTTGGGGACTGAGGCTCAACATGAAATCCCTTCACTGTCAAGGACCTCTTCAACTCATAAGAGACGGTCACACAGGAAGTCATAACTATGACAAGTTCACCACTCTTCAACGTAAGGATATCATCACCTCCTGGGAAGGCGCCTGACCAACAAGAAGTATTTTGTTCAGCCATTCATAAGCGTTGTTATCAATAAAGAAGCAAAGAGGAAAGTCGTTCCTCAGCAAGCCACACAGACCAACCGCATCGTGTCTGCCACATCACCTACTCATAATTCAGCACCTCATACCCAAGGCCTGCACGAAGCTGCACATCAACAACCACATCGCCGACGAAGTCAGACTCCATGTTTCTAGATTTCCAATTTCCTATGGAAGGGGTGCATGGGCTGCCAGAAGTTTGGATACAATACAGGTTTATCAAGTGCGACTCCCGCCCATTGATTAACAAATGACGGATCCAAAAGATTGCCACTTTCGTCAATTCGTCAACCACCTTACCAGAAAATGCAATGGAAGTACATCTTTCAGGAGAAAATAAGTTCAGGATAATTACACCTAAGGACTGCCAGCACGGGATGCCTTCACGTCCCTCAACCAGGTTATTTCTGATATCAGCATCATTACTGTCAAAGCTTTACGAGCCGTAGGAATTTCTCAACATGAATCCATACACGTGCATCAAAGACTCCAAAAGTACGCCGCAGAGATATTTTCACGTATCCGGCCACGCCATCGGATCTAAAGTGTAAATGGGGACTGCTCATCTCATCTCATTTCATACAACAATCCAAGATTCAGAAGATGGTTCAAAGGATGTCGCTTGGAACGAAGTCCTTGAAGACTTGATAACAGCATGTCAGAAATAGAACGTCTATCAGCTCGTCTACTCCACCCAATGGCTCCGGAAGATTTTGCCCATACAAGCATCCCAAGCATATCGTTATCGCAATTAGAAGGGCAAGAATGAGCGTATGAGATAAAGAGTCAGAATGAACGCCATTTCATTCCGGTCAATGCTCAGGAGTTTAAAGAACATTTTAATTGCGGCTCAGCAGTCCAGGCACCAAATAATTTAAAGTCAAGGACGAATCATCAACGCAACCACAATCTCCAAGATTAACTCTGACATGATCATTGTCGATCATATATTTCATCTATCCATCCCAGGAGTGCAATTGAGTTTGGTAAATTTTAAAATCCACTAGAGAGGTTAGATACTCATTCTTCTGGAGTCAAAACCTTATTACACATTCTGGAGAAGATCGATGGTACCGTTGGGTGGCTACATGCGCAAAATAGAAGAGAGCACCTACCTTGAGTTCTCCTGGCTCGCCTAGCTGCTGATTATAACTATTGAAGATTGCTTTGTTGCCGTGGACGCTCGTTCTACCGCCGCTAACAAAGAAAGTCATTCACACCAAGCTAATTATCCAAGTTTGATCAAACTACTCATGGATATTACACTCACAGCTAAAATACGAAGACGGGATGAACTTACCTTGCCGCCGCCGATTGGCACGCTTATGATCGAGCTGCTGACAGTGACGAAAAGGAGCCGACCGATGAAAACGAAAGCATGGAGCCGGACGAGCAACAAAAATAGAAGAGGGTCGATACCCCTTTTCATACGAACGGAGTTTTTAGAGTTTGAACAGAAGAAGGATTCCTTATTGTTCCATGAACGGGAATAGATGGCTGGGTGCACAGCACTTATACTCCATATCCGAACAAGCAGTGCGCCAAGATCACCGCTCCATAGCCGAACAAGCATCCTGCCAAGATCAGCGCTCCATGTACGAACAAGCAGCGCACCAAGATCACCAGCCACTCAAACCTGCAACGCTCCATGGCCGAACTAGCAGCGCGCCAGTACGAAGATCACCGGCCGCTCGTACCTATTGCCAAAGGACGGTCAGACTTTTCCTGGTAACCTCTACATGTCTCGCCTTTTCGATTTTATCATCGTTTGTAACCATCTAGTGCTTACCCCGCAATAATGTCACTGTTACGTACTAAGCAGGGGACTTAATGTTGATGGTGGTTTTTAGTTCAGGGTTAAAATTGTAAAACCCTGTATTTAATGCGCCGTCTGCAAAGAGACCGAGCCATTTTAGAAGTAATGAGTGCCCGGGCCTCTCTACTCACACATGTATTGAGCAATTAAGTATATTTACATGAAATTTATCCAGAATGGTGCATGCAGCAACAATCCCAAATGTTCTGTAAATTTCAATATCCTGCCTGTATTATTCATTAATGTAAGGCTCATTGAATACTTTCCTATGCTATGTTCCCCGGTTGAACCCTTAGTATTGGTGTGACATGATAATTAGTGTTCACTCGTAGCTGAGTAGCATGAATTTCCCGAAGTATCAAAATTAAGGTCTACATGTGCTCAATCAGAAGATGCGCTAATTGCTCTCTGAGAATAAAAGAATTTTGTGTCAACACACAGAATTTATCAAATTTGTTCAATTTTGTGATAGCTCACAAGATTCAAGTTTTGGCTTTAACTAATTCGCAAAAATTAGGTTTTTTGCGCCCTGCGCAATATCTCAGATCCTGCTGGTCGAAACTAAACCTAGGAAAGCTAGGCAATTAATCCTCCATGGACTAATGGGAGCAAAGTCCTACAAAAATCAGTAAACGAGAAATAGAAGAGGATCTGTGGAAAACAGGAGCAGCATCCATAGGAGACGTGGCCGCACCACACGGCATGCCAGTCCACCCTAGCAGGCGCCACCTGCAGATGGCCACGCCCATGGCTGCTTGCCGGGCCTCTTTCCTATCGACCAATCATGTCGCTCAAAATCCGCCACACGCACTAGAGATGTGGCCACGCCCCATGTTTGGCCGACCCTCTTTCCTATCGACCAATTAGGTCGCTCTAAACTCGCTACACGCGTTAAAAAGGGAAAACTACGCCAAATGGTTGCCATGCCAATTAGCTATTTTCCAAACTGCGCCAACATGCTAATTGGCAGGCCATGCTATTCCGCGGCAGCAACATTCCAACGTGCCATAACAGCGCAGCCGCGTGCTACCTCACTTTTGTCTGTGGCCAACGCCATAACAAACCCTAACCAGGGTATTCTGAACTCTTGGTTTAGTGGCATTGGTCGAATCAAGAGGAAACCCTAATTCCTAGTCATGGCCTAAATTGTGTTACTTCGACCCTACAACGTGCCACAAGCCATGTGGGACCCAGAAGACCCTAAAAATGGCGCCATACTATTATCACCCATGGCTATCCTCGTGCCTATGGTCGTTCCCACACTACTGCCTTGCCATAACTTCTTTGACGCGGCCATGGCACTATCCGCACAAAAAATGTCACCGTGCCGCGGCCACATGCCACACACGCTAATTAGGGTTATGGCATGCCAAACCCTAATTTAGGCAGGGCCGCTACGCCAACCAGCCAAGTAAATCCACCTAGGGAATTAAGCTTGATACGGCAACTAGAGCCAATATTGTTGAGTCATATATGGACCTAACACCGATATGCCAAAATATAATTGTCGCGGCTACGACAGGCGCCAACTATGCCATAATGCCACTGGCAGGCGCCACTGTGCCACCATGCCATTGGAAGGCGCCATTATGCCACTATGCCATTAGCAGGCGCCAACAAGACGTGGCCATAATCAACGGCCACCCCCTTCCATAACTTACAATCTCAGCCGTCCAACTTCGCCAGCCTAATTGACCGGCCTAGGTTAAATCTTAGGCGACCAATAAGATGTCATCATAGTCGTCATGATATTTTATGAGTATTGGCTTCACACATAACTTAGTCGTTTAACCTAATAGCGCCACATGTTGTTCTTTGCGGCAAGTCTCATGACTTTGCTCATCACACCTGCCACTTAGCTTGCGCGATTGGTCAGAATAACTAGGTCTTGCACACAAGACCCACTCAGCAGTTTGCTGCACATTTACCACGAAAATACTCGAGACATAAAACATGTCACAAAACTGGGGGATGTTCATCAGGGTATTGGTCTGGCGGTTTACAACATACGGTGTGCAATGCGCCCATTACAAGAAAGTGTCAGGAAATGGCGGACGGTTAATGAGCAGTAAGTGAGTAGTGGGTGTAAGGCTGACCAATCTTCCCTTTTGACGGAAACATTATGGTCACCACTTCTACACGACTTCACTTTTCCACTACTTAACTGTCTACACTTCCTATGAGATCAGGGGCGCTCAATCATGACTTGTAAAAATAGGTTTTCAACCTATTTCGACAAAAAACAAGTGTTAACAACACAATATCCAGAAAAATACCAAAGAACTGATAGCTTACACTCTGCAAGCCAGTTTCATATTCTAATACAAGTCATAAAATAGCCACACCTTCAGAATTAACTATTCTGGTCTCAACACCTTCGTCGCTTCCCTCTCTAAGATCAACCCTTCTCCTTCAATTTGTGATCGAAGCAAGACTGGAACGGCCATTTCTTAGTTTAGGCCAGGATTGTACAAATTGATATCTCGAATCTAAAGTACTCCCGTGCAGTGCATTTGTTTAAGGTTTAGATTCGTTTATCATCAACACACCCAAATTTTCCAAAACCAACAGAAACCGTTTTTACCCCAAAACAACTTGATACTGATCCTACAGAGTTTCGGTTTTTACGAACCTATTATCAAGTGATCACTTCTTTGTCGCATCGTCCCGATCTTGAATCCATAGTCAATCACACAAGTGATCTTGTTGTTGTATTGTCTCGATCTCGTATCCATAGACGATCACACGAAGTGTGTACCGAAGTTGTTGTATTGTATCGACTCAGTCCATAGATGATCACATTTTGTAAAGGACTTATAGGTTGATAAATACAATATTGTGGTGTATTTGGGTACCCTCGTCTTTTCAGTATCTCTTTATGATCCTTTGATAAATACTACCTAAAAAGACTAGAACTTAATCTCGCTAAATCAAAAAGTCATGCAATCATAAGAGATCGCCACAATATGAGATCGGAAATTAGGGTTAGTGAAAACCGAAATAACATCTCATAACCGAAAGCAAAGCATAACAGATATTCATTCACATAGGCTATGCAATCGATACTATCAAAAAGAATGACACAAAAGATTTAAATAAAAGCTTAATCATTCATATTATTGATAGTTTTTTAATAGACTTTACACAAATATTAAAATAAATCAACAATTGATCAGTCTATTCCCAAGATTAAGTATTATAGAAACTAACTTAATCTTTCGTAGTGCTCGATTGTTCAGTGAGGTTTCTTCAGTGTTCAAACTCTTAAAGCATGTCTCAAGCGACTTGTCAGCAACCATCTCTTGTTTTTCAAATTTCTCAACTTGTTGTGTCAGCTTTGCAAGATCAACCATTGCCTCTTCAATTTTGTCTTTTAACCAATCTTGATTTTTAACTGTTATTATGAGATTGATTCTCAGTTCTTCAAAACCAGTGATGAAGTTCACCATACTATCAGTAGGTATCCAATTGGTTTCTTTCGGATCTTAAAAATTGAAAGCAAATAGGAAAGACTCCTCTTGAGATCCAGTAGAATTGTCAGACTCATAATCAGACATGGTTTTTGAGACGATCTTCTTCTTCATTTCTGTATTGATTCCTTGACACTCCTTAACTCTTCAAGATTCCTCCTTATTTGTCTTTATAACACTATGAGTTATCGAAGGCATGATCAAAGATTTATATAAGGATTTATCAAGGTTTCTCAATACATATAAAAGGGAATTTCCTTGGGTTAACAAGAAAATAATTTTCAGAGCGAAATTACCAAAGAGATTTCCGTACATCAAAATATACAAAGTATTCCATAATATATTGTCCGAAATCCTCAAGCTAGGAAGAGAATATTCTTCATGGGGTAACATTTAAAATCCGAAAATTTTAAATAAATCTTAATTACCGAAAACCGGTGTTGACATGAACTTTTAGACAATATGGATTCGTAGTTACCCATTTCTGTCATTAATTTTCTGATATTTTACAAATATAATACATGTGCTCTCGTTTCATGTGCTTCCTCATCCTGAATAATATGAGCACAAATCTGGATGAGGGTGCACTAACTCCATACAACTAAGTTGTGTTGGAGCAAGCCTTTTCATGTTTACAACAAGTATTAAAACCATTGTTCATGTTCATTTTTGAAGATTTCTGCCCAAAATATTTTGTCCCAAGAATTTGATCTTTCCTTTGTGATGGTGCAAGTAGGATCATGAGGAGAAATTGGACTGATGTGAGAATTTTCAGAGATAGACAAATCTCTCTTAAAACTGTTAATGAGATTTTCATATGAACTTCTCATTTAAGGATTTCCTTATCATATACATCAGCTTGATCATCAGAAACAATTGTAGGATTTTTTAGAACCCACTTCTGATTGACTTTCTCTGCATAAATTGTTTCCTCCCCTTTCTTCTGGAAATTTTCAGTAGGTAAACTACCTTCATGTGAACCGAGACTGTTTCGACTTGAGTGGGGGAACCTTTTTCCAAAGTGATCATTAACTCTATTGATTAAGTATTTTGAGTTGATGTTATCAGTTTGGGGCATGAATCGCATGATCTGTCTTTCTACTGAGGAATGATCTTTCAGTATTTTAAGACAAGATACTTATTTTAACACTTTGTAAGAGTATTTTGAAGAAGCACAAGTTTTTTGTCAAGTGACTGAAAGTTATATTTCTTATGATCCTTTGCACGGAATCGATTCAAAGTTCCCTTTGAATTAGATTTCGTCTGATCATTAGTAGTAGTATATTAAGGTTTTTCATTCTTTTCTGAATTGATGTTACTAGGCAAATTACCTTCATCATGATTTGTTTTATATGTGATCAAACATGACTTGTTATCACGATCTGTAAAAGTCGAGCAAGGACTTTTGGTTTCTTCATCAAAAGAAGTTATAATAGATTCATTAGTCAGAGTTTTAGATTGAAATCCTTGTTCTTGAATTAGTGCTTTATCAAGAACTTCTACTTTGACAGAGAGATCCTCTTTAGCTAGAGAATCAAGTAGTATGTCTTTATCTATGAATTTTTATCTGAGAAGATTAAATTATATCTTTAATGTTAGTATTTCAGAAGACAAGTGTCTAATAAGCTTTAGGAGTTTTACCAACTCTTTTTCAGCATCTCCTTTGACATCAAAGGCAGACATAAAAAATGTGATATTGATCAACTTAACTCCAATATCACGGGTCATAGATGTAGCAACAATTTCAACTTTTGAGTATTCACAATATTGTAATACGTTAACTGAATCAGCCATGGATTCAAGTCTTATAGGTTGGATCGCACTAAACACAGATTGGTAGATCTTTTCGTGTTTGCTTGCTATGATACCAATTGAAATAACGAGGGTACCCAAGTACACCACAATCTTTTCGTTTCAACCTATAATCTGATACCTTGAGTGATCGTCTATAGAAAAAGCCGAGACATTGCAACTTCAAAATATTCACTTGATAATAGTTACGGTTTAAAACCGATTTACTATAGGATCAATATCAAGTGATTTGGATTAACGTACTAGTGTATTTATTTTTAATTATAATAAAACAATTATAATTACGGAATGTAAAAGTAAATCACACAACAAGATTTTGTTAACGAGGAAACCGCAAATGCAGAAAACCCCCGGGACCTAGTCTAGTTTTGGATACTCTCAGAGTTAAGCCGCAATACAAAGAACAAAACCAACTTCGTATAGTTGAGACCAAGTAATTTATCCCTAGTTACTTAATTCCCTCTGTATCCCTGCGCCTACAACCGTCTGGTCAACGCACGTGAATCCCAAGACAAAAATCACTATCTTGAGTTGCTTTACCGATGTAAAGTCTTAAGCACTCAACTCCTTTTGATCGTCTTCTAAACAGTAAAGGAACAAAGTTGTTTGGTAACTACTCCAATAATCTTTTAAGAAAAGATTCATTGAGTTTTAACAAAGGCTCTTCCATTTAAACTAATAAACTCCTTTGTAAGGTAAGATCAATCCAAATTCGAAAAAATCAGATCTAGATTCACAACTATCAGATTCGGATACTGAAGAATACCACCATATGATAGTTTCTAATCTAAACAAATATTTGATTCAAATCTATCAAAGATAAATCAGATCTTAGTCGGATCCCAGGTGATCAAGATGTGTGCACAAATATCACGGGATACAAAAACTAATCATAAAAATATGCTTATCTTCAAATCTTCAATTTCCTTCTATTGTACATGCACACCACAAACTTGATTCAACTTATGATCAATCACACACAGAACGAAGTCTGTTAACAATGGATGATCACAAGTTGTCTTCAAATCTAAAAACAATTTTGAAGATGTCGTCAATACTTTGATCTAATTTGAGTGACCTTATATCGGAAGAGAAGACTCTCAAAAATAATCAAACAAGGTGCAATCAAAGTTTTAACAACCGTTAGTCAATCAAATCAATAATTGAAAAATAAAATAACAATGCAATTATCTAGTTTCCCACCTGTTAGAGCACTGCTCGGTCGAACTCGCAAACGTTGCTATCTCAAGCTTGTTTGTCAAGTTTAGTTGCCAAAACTATAAGTCTTGATTTCTAGTCTACTAATAGCTAAGTCTCGGATTAAGATAGAAAGTGTAGTTGAGCATTACACTTCATGGCGTTCATCAATTGAAGACGAAGAACTACTAAGGGGAGCTTGTGGAACTTTATTAACAAAAGGTATGTGGAGACTTGAACTCATCTATCGATCAAAAGTCTATCTATTCTATCTCTTATTTGAGACAAAAGTCGTATAGCTATATAGACTTCGATTATACACATTTGATATTTCGAGCTGAGTTTAACTCGCTTACATATTTCTCGAAATATGTGTTGGTAAGATTTCGCTTTGACCAAGTTCATCTTATATTCTTGACGAAAGTCAAAAGATGATCATGTGAAAATCGCCTGGTAACATCTTACATGATTTGTATGAGACAGTCATTTGATGTAGACTCAGAATGTTTCGTATTGATCATTCGATCACTTGAAAATTGCTTTGAAGCTAATAGTTTGTGTGAGACAGCTATTGTCGTCCTCTAAAAATGTTTGAATGATTGAAATGGGAGTTTAAAATTATTAACCATGATTGGATATAGCACAGTATGTGTACTTGTATGCTAATTGTTGCAAGTTATTCCAAATCCGGGAACCATAGTATATATACCCGTATGCGGACAGGTTGGTTTAATGAACGTCCGGGAACTTAGTATGCATACCCGTATGCGTACTGGCATAAAGTTCATGTCTGGAAATTTCAACTGAGTTTGGAAGGTATGCGTACCCGTTCGCATACTGGCGAACCCAAACTTAGTCCGGCTACTTAGGTATGCGTACCCGTTTGCATACTTGAGTAGGTTATGTTCTAAAATCAGTTTGTCCATGAACTAATACATTTATATAATAAAGAATGCAATCTTTTGCAAACCGTGGCTATAATGTTCATGAATTGATTCGAGTGAATCAAAATTGATTTTGCTTCAATTGTGTCTTGTATGCTTCTATGAGAATATAAACAATTGAACAACTCTAGAACTAGTTTCATTTGAGTCATTTTAACTAGTTATGGTTAAGATGAATAAGGTTGATATGAAAGTGTTCATATGGCTAACTTCGGTTAACTATTGTTGAGCCAACAAAGTGTACATGTTTAGGTACGGTTACTCATATCTAAATGAAGTCACTTTTCATTTATGTGTAACAAGCTAAGTTCAATCTAACGGTTGAAATATATTAGCTTGAGTCTAATCAGGTTTTCATCTAACGCTGAATATTGAATGCCTTGTTACCAAGATAACATTGATTGCAAACCCTGATTTGAAGACTATATAAGGGAGAACTCTAGCAAATGGGAAACCTAATCCCCACACCTCCTGTGTGATACTAGTTGCGACTATAGTCGATTCTCCTTTAACCATAGGTTTTTTCCAAAACCCTGTAGGTTAACGAATTGAAGACTTCATTGGGATTATGAAACCAGATCCAACTATTTTCTATGTAGTTGCGTGTTCTGATCTTACTATTTTCTATTGTGATTGAGTACTATCTTCTCTAAGATTTGCTCGAGATTTAATCTCCGATAGGCAAGATAAAAAGTAGTCACAAACATCTTCGTCTCATCGTTTGTGATTCCACAATATCTTGTTTCGCTACCATACGATTAAGATTATTGTGAGGTGATTGATATTACTAGGCTTTTCTTCGGGAATATAAGTCCGGTGTATCAATTGGTTCCTGTTCACCTTGATTTATCAAAAGACAGAACAAAACTTCTAGGTATTTCTGTGGGAGACAGATTTATCTATTCAATAGACTTTTCTGTGTGAGACAAATTGGTTTATCAAGTCTTCGACTTTAGGTCGTAGCAACTCTTAGTTGTGGGTGAGATCAGCTAAGGGAATCAAGTGTGTAGAGTCCTGCTGGGATTCAGAGACGTAAGGAACACGATTGTACCTTAATCAGTGTGAGATTTGTTAGGGCTCAGCTACATTCCAGTCCGAAATTAACTTGGAATAGGCAAGTGTCTGTAGCGGCTTAATTCATTGTGGTGTTCAAATCTGGACTAGGTCCCTGGGGTTTTCTGCATTTGCGGTTTCCTCGTTAACAAAATTTCTGGTGTCTGTGTTATTTATTTTCCGCATTATATTTGTTTTTATAATTAAAATATCACAGGTTGTGCGTAGTTCAATCAATTAGATAATCCAACATTTGGTTGTTGATATAAATTGATTGACACTTGAACATTGGTGTTTGGTACCGTTCAAGTTGTTTCACATAATAATCAGGCTCGCGGATTTCTATCTGTTTGATTTGCTGATTACATTGTAAAGCAGAGATAAAACTCTTGGATATATTTCCATTGATTGAGTCTGACTGTCTAGTTGATTCTCTTGGAATTTTATTAGAGTTTTTCCATACAGATTGCCTAAACGAAATATTTGGTGAGGTTGTTAGACCCCCGCTTTTTCAATTGGTACCAGAGAAGGCAAACACGTTTAAGACCTTATAAGTCTATGTTTGTAGCGATCTGACACTATGGACAATAGTGATATCTCTGATAAACGCATCACCAGAGACAAAAGTTCTGTTTCGATGAAATATATTAAAGAGAAAGACTTGTCAATCTCACATATAGATGAACATTCTGTTCCTACGACATAGACATGTATTGATGAGTGTTACCCCGATTACCTTTTTAATGAGTCTGACTCTGTTGAAGAAAGGGAAGCAGCCAAAGAAAGAGAAATGATTCTAAAACTTGTTAGAATCCAGGTTGATAAAAACAATCGGTTGTAAGACAAAATCAATGTTCTCAATGGTATAACAAGGGATCGTGTTCTTCAAATTAAGGCTCTTCGTGAGGCCAAACTCAAGGAGAATGCATTGAAAATTGAACATCTATTGAGCAAACTCTCTATTCAATGTAAAGGATGTTCTAAAGAGTCCACTATACCAATCACTTCTTTCTCAACTGTGAATTCAGTTCCATAAGTTAAGCCACATTCTCTTCTTATTGGAAAAAATGTGCATGTATCTTCCTCAAATCAAGGAACCACCACATTCCCTGGAAGGGAGAAATCTCCTAACGATGGTGTCAATTCTATTTGTTTCTTTTGTGACTCAAAAGAGCATAATGAACATAAGAGAAAATCTAGGTTGAATGACAACTATATTGTTCGACTTCAACACACCTTGGATTCAATTCTTGAAGGTGTAACTGACATTCACATGTCTAAACCAATCGGTTTTAGCACTAGCCCTGTGAATCCTTCCAGGAAAGTCAGTATAATTTGTTCCTCAAATGTTCGTACTGGTAACAGTAATCCTTTCACAAATCGTCCAACACGGTTTCAAGGAGGATCTTCTTCGGTTAAAAAGGGAGATGCTGTGTTTCTTGATGTGAATAAGGTATCAGAAGAAGGAAGCAAAAATGGAGATGTGAAAGCAACCTAAATTTGATAATTGAAGGATACAAAGAGCTCATACACAAGTTGTCAAATTCCTCTGATCAAAACCCGTCAGGTAAGAATCCATACTATGCGACTTATTTTGATGATAGTGAGTTTTATGATAACTTTTCACATCAAATGGTTTTTCCTCCAAAAAAAGTAAAAATAGGTTTAATTGTGAACAATGCTCACTTAATGAGAGCAATGTTCATACTTGTGCTAATTAATAACAAGGTTGAAACCTCAATCACAAAAATCCTGGTTGAGTGAGATATGATCAGGAATACTTTGTGGAAAAATGTTTTTTTTTGGTCGAGCTATTTTCTTATCGTTCTTAGCTGGATTATCTGTTGTAGACATTTTTTCACAAGTATCTTTATCCTTGTTGATCCTTGTTCTTGTGGTTTTCTTTTTGTTTAGTTTTTTTTCCCTACAAATTTTTAATGGGTTAAATGCTTCTCTTATGCTCTAAATTTTTCTCTTGAGAGAATATAAAATTTACTGATCTAAGATTTGTGAAAATGTCCACTTATGATTTGCAAACAGTTTTTTGGTTTGCCTTTTTCGGTAGTTTTTGTGTTTATGGGTCAAGGCTGTGTTCATACGGGTACCCATGTTACTTTTCACGAACCAACTATAGTAACCCTATATTTTCCCTAAAATCCGTTTATATATTTTTCCTTTTGAGATTGAGTTATCTCTCTCAAGGTTTTCTCTTATCAAGAATGTCTTCTCCTCCTTGTTCTTGGGATTTGCCAGAAGATTTTGTTGATAATGCAAAATATTTCGGTTTCAATGGGAAGAAGAGAAGAACCATTGTAGATGCTGACGAACTCAATCCTAATGTATAATGACATTATGCATATACTCATCAAGATGTTGAAAAGGTTGATATGGTCTCTGCTGAAGTGGTTCATGATTTTCTCAAATACTTTAGGAAGGCAAAACTGCAGCTCATTGATACTATGAAGGGTCTCGATGTATTGAAAACTGAGTTAAAAAGGGTTAACACTGACCTTGTTCTCATGAAAACACATGTGAAAGATCTTCTCAATGAGGATATCTTTTCCGAAGAAGCGGTAGAAGTTTTCAATCACAAGCTCAAAGGCCTTGAAACCCGTGAAGTTTCGAACATGAACTTTGATTTAGCTTGTGATCGGCTTTTGTTTTTAGAGATATTTTTGTCTAGGAAACTTCTTATGAGAATTTATTCTTGTGTTTTAAGAAGGATAACTAGGGTTTGGAATAGCAATTATTGTGAGTACACAAAGCTATTGCCAACGATTTTCATCTTGCAATGTTTTTAGATTTATTTATTTAAATTCTAAAGTTTATTTGGAAGATGATTTTGCAGTATTAATCTTTATTGGTTTTACATATTGCAAAAATTGTTATGGGATATGTATGTTTGCGTCCGTAAACTATGATTATCCCATATATGCCAAAAGTTAAGCCTATTATGTCATTATGCAAATATTGATGGAAGATAGGATGAACTTTTGATTGCAAAGATTAATTCTATTATATGTCATTATGCAAATATTGATGAAAAATAGAATGAATCTTTGAATATTCCGCAGTATTGATCTTTCCCTGATCCACTTCTATGTGAAAGTATTGTGCGGCTCCGTAAGTTTTCTTATGTTGAGCATTTCCGGTTAAATTAATCATGGGTTCTCTTGTGGTTAATTTAATTGGGTTTTCTGGATACAAATTCATGGTTCATGTCATTTGTTAATTTCCAAAGAAATCCTTTTTTTCTTGCAAAAGTAAGGTCGCTCTTGTTGTTCTTTCGGGAATGACATTATATGGAGGAGAGTTCTTAATTGAACTTGTGCTTAATTGCCAAATCTTTGTGGGGAGTGTGACTGTGGAATATTGTAGGAGTTTTCTTGTATCTTTATACACTCCTTGATGAATACACTAAGTTTCGACTATGTGAAATCATCGAAACAAAGTTGATATGTTCTCTTTTAGTCATGAAGTATGTCTATGAGATTTTCATTATGATCCCACTAGTTTTCGTGCCTTTGCCAATTTATATTGACAAAAAGGGGAAGAATTAATGTGTAGTTCACACTACAAATACATATGGTTTACGGATCATTATGTAAGGGGGAGTAGTTTTCATTGTGAGATGAAGTATTGACTAAGGGGGAGTGATACATATCACCATAGTATTGTTGTCAAAGTTGTGATACAATTGGACTTTAATGTTGTGTAATAATATTATGACACTGTATAACAATGATTGAGAGCTACTATTTTCTCATTGTTATAGCTACGGATCTTCAACAACTATGATGCTGAGTTGAACACGTTCAGAATCACTGGAGTACTTGGAAGTAACGAAGATTTCGAGTAATGCTGAAGAACAAATGAAATCAGGCATTTGGATGAGAAGCTACAAAGTTTATTTATTTTGTAATCCATATGTATTGATAGTTTTGTCACTAAAATTGACAAAGAGGGAGATTGTTAGAGCACTGCTCGGTCGAACTCGCAAGCATTGCTATCTCAATCTTGTTTGTAAAGTTTAGTTACCAAAACTATAAGTCTTGATTTCTAGTCTACTTATAGCTAAGTCTCGGATTATGATATAAAGTGTAGTTGAGCATTAGATTTCACGGTGTTCATCAATTGAAGACGAAGAACTACTAAGGGGAACTTGTAGAACTTCATCAACAAAAGGTATGTGGAGACTTGAACTCATCTATTACTAAAAAGTCTATCTACTCTATCTCCTATTTGAGATAAAAGTCGTATAGCTATATAGACATCGATTATACACATTTGATATTTCGAGCTGAGTTTAACTCGCTTACATATTTCTCGAAATATATGTTGGCAAGCTTTCGCTTTAACCAAGTTCATCTTATATTCTTGACGAAAGTCAAAAGATGATCATGTGAAAATCGCCTGGTAACATCTTACATGATTTGTGTGAGACAGTCATTTGATGTAGACTCGGAATGTTTCGTATTGATCATTCGATCACTTGAAAATTGCTTTGAAACTAATAGTTTGTGTGAGACAGCTATTGTCGTCCTCTAAAAATGGTTGAATGATTGAAATGGTAGTTTAGAACTATTAACCATGATTGGATATAGCACAGTATGCGTACTTGTATGCTAACTATTGCAAATTATTCCAAGTCTGGGAACCATAGTATGCATACCCTTATACGTACTGGTTGGTTTAATGAAAGTCCGAGAACTTAGTATGCATACCCGTGTACGTACTAGCATAAAGTTCATGTCTGGATATTTCAACTGAGTTTGGAAGGTATGCGTACCCATTCGCATACTGGCGAACCCAAACTTAGTCTGGCCACTTAGGTATGCGTACCCATTTGTATACTTGAGTAGGTTATGTTCTAAAATCAGTTTGTCCATGAACTAATACATTTATATAATAAAGAATGCAATCTTTTGCAAACCGTGGCTATAATGTTCATGAATTGATTCGAGTGAATCAAAATTGATTTTGCTTCAATTGTGTCTTGTATGCTTCTATGAGAATATAAAGAATTGAACAACTCTAGAACTAGTTTCATTTGAGTCATTTTAACTAGTTATGGTTAAGATGAATAAGGTTGATATGAAAGTGTTCATATGGCTAACTTCGGTTAACTATTGTTGAGCCAACAAGGTGTACATGTTTAGGTACGGTTACTCATATCTAAATGAAGTCACTTTTCATTTGTGTGTAACAAGCCAAGTTCAATCTAACGGTTGAAATATATTAGCTTGAGTCTAATCAGGTTTTCATCTAACGCTGAATATTGAATACTTTGTTACCAAGATAACATTGATTGCAAACCCTGATTTGAAGACTATATAAGGGAGAACTCTAGCAACTGGGAAACCTAATCCCCACACCTCCTGTGTGATACTAGTTACGACTATAGTCGATTCTCCTTTAACCTTAGGTTTTTTCCAAAACCCTGTAGGTTAACGACTTGAAGACTTCATTGGGATTGTGAAGCCAGACCCAACTATTTTCTATGTAGTTGCGTGTTCTGATCTTACTGCTTTCTATCGTGATTGAGTACTATCTTCTCTAAGATTTGCTCAAGATTTAATCTCCGATAGGCAAGATAAAAAGTAGTCACAAACATCTTCGTCTCATCGTTTGTGATTCCACAATATCTTGTTTCGCTACCATACGATTAAGATTATTGTGAGGTGATTGATATTACTAGGCTGTTCTTCGGGAATATAAGTCCGGTGTATCAATTGGTTCCTGTTCACCTTGATTTATCAAAAGACAGAATAAAACTTCTAGGTATTTCTGTGGGAGACAGATTTATCTATTCAATAGACTTTTCTGTGTGAGACAAATTGGTTTATCAAGTCTTCGACTTTGGGTCGTAGCAACTCTTAGTTGTGGGTGAGATCAGCTAAGAGAATAAGGTGCGTAGAGTCCTGCTGGGATTCAGAGACGTAAGGAACACGACTGTACCTTAATCAGTGTGAGAATTGTTGGGGCTCAGCTACATTCCAGTCCGAAGTTAACTTGGAATAGGCTAGTGTCTGTAGCGGCTTAATACATTGTGGTGTTCAAATCTGGACTAGGTCCCGGGTTTTTTCTGCATTTGCGGTTTCCTCGTTAACAAAATTTCTGGTGTCTGTGTTATTTATTTTCCGCATTATATTTGTTTATATAATTAAAATATCACAGGTTGTGCGTAGTTCAATCAATTAGATAATCCAACATTTGGTTGTTGATATAAATTGATTGACACTTGAACATTGGTGTTTGATACCGTTCAAGTTGTTTCACATAATAATCAGGCTCGCGGATTTCTATCTGTTTGATTTGCTGATTACATTGTAAAACAAAGATAAAACTCTTGGATATATTTCCATTGATTGAGTCTGACTGTCTAGTTGATTCTCTTGGAATTTTATTAGAGTTTGTCCATACAGATTGCCTAAACGAAATATTGGGTGAAGTTGTTAGACCCCCGCTTTTTCACCACCAACGGTACTCGTAGAGCTTCTTGATCCCACCGAAGTCTTTAAACGGGCGGACATAAGAGATTTCGCCTAATTAGGGTACTTTCCTCTCCGGATATTCGTCCCCCAGAAATAACACGAATGAAGTTTTCCTGGCTCTTAGGATAGTTTGCAAGAAATACAAACTCAACTATTTATAGACCAATGTTTGTTGGACAACAAGGAAATTCCAAAACTGAAAGATTCTCAAGATATGCAATAAGCACCTAATTTCGGTTTTCACATTTCCAACCAATAACCAACCTGTAATTCCGAAATCTCTCATTAGAAAATGTCTAATATTAGTTTAACACTTAACTAATATAGCTTTTCAAGAGATATGTTTTGATTACTGGAAAATCAAAAACATATTATTCGAAAATCTTAATTAAAAGATTCTCAATATTTCGATTTGGGATCACCTTGAGTATCAAGGAATATATTTGAACAATTAAAGATAAGAAGTATATACATCTTCAAATTATCTCGCGATGAGTGTGAAAATATTGATCACCCTTGTGCTTTCTAAGCAACATATATTTAAATCCTCATCATCTTCAAAAATCATGTTCGATGAGGATTTCTATTAACATGTGTTTTGTTAGATTCAAATAGGTCTGCTATATGACTTCTTCACTTTGTATCCTTGAATATTATTGCTTGCAATTCTACTCAAGTACTTTGAAAAATTATTTGTTTCATCATCTTTAGAAAGACAAAAATTGACATCTCCGCTTGTTAAGCCCTTGCTCCAAGAGATGTATCCATCCTAAAACCGTTATGTGAATGATTGAGTAGAACGGTTTAATGATTGAATAATTATCATTAGTGTCTTTTATGCACCTTCATTAAGTCACTAACTTGGTGCAACCACATCATTCGTAATGTCCAAAATGTAATAACTTGATGTGGGTATCAATAAATCCTATAATCTTTGTATTATTTTCTCCCTGCCTATCTGACTCCTAAGCAAGAGATGAGAACAAGATCCATGATGTTAGAGCACTGCTCGGTCGAACTCGCAAGCATTTCTATCTCAAGCTTGTTTTTCAAGTTTTGTTGATCAAAACTATATACTTGATTTCTAGTATACTTATAGTTATGTCTCGGATTAGGATAGAAGTGTGTAGTTGAGCATTAGACTTCACGGCGTTCACCAATTGAAGAAGAAGATCTACTGAAGATCTTGGAGGAACTTGATCAACAAAAGGTATGTGGAGACTAAAACTTATCTATCACTCAGAAGTTTATTCTATTATATCTTCTAATGAGTCTAAGTCGCATAACTATATAGACTTTGCATTATACACATTTGAAATTTTGAGCCGAGTTTATCTTGTTTATATATTTCTCGAAATACGTGTTGGAAGTTTTTTAGATTTAGCTAAACTTCATCACTTACTTGACGAGTTTATTTGTAGACAATTTATTTGTTGGAAATTAAATATTAAGTCAAGATGATCATGTGAAAATTACCTTGAAAATCTTACATGATTTGTGTGAGACAATCATTTGATGTTAACTTGGGAAGTTTCATATTGATCAATTAATCACTTGAAAATTACTTGAAGCTAGTGGTATGTGTAAGATTACCATTGTTTTCTTCTTAGGATGTTTCAATGATTAAATGAGAGTTTTAGAACTACTACCAATGTCTGGATATAGCACAGTATGCGTACCTAGTATGTAAACTGTGAAGTACTAGTTCTGGTCCGGAACTCTTGTTTGCGAACGGGTTTACCTGTGAAAGGTCCGGAACTGTGGTTTGCGAAATGTGTTTGCGAACGGCAAGACTAGGCCAGGTCTAGAACTGTGGTTCGCTTACTCAGATTGCGAACACAGTGGTTAGGTTCTAAAATCGGTAAGTATGACAATTCATACTCATGAACTCAAGTTCGTTTACGAACTAAAGTCCCTGGAACTTTAATGAAATAAGGTATGAGAACTTGTTTTGCAAACCGTGGCATTATGTTCATGAATTGGTTCTTGTATAAGTACTTTGTACAACTACAAACCAAACCAAATGTGCTTCGAATTTTTCATGGATATTTCTATGAGATAATGAACATTTGAACAACTCTCTTAAAACACATTTAGATTCATTTGATTATCTATCATGATTGATTGATTGGCATATTTTATCTAGAAGTGTTAAGTGAATATGGCTAAACTAAAAGTGTTCATATGGCTAACTTCGGTTAACTGTTATTGAGCCAACTGGTTATACAAGTTTAGGTACGGTTCATCCATATCTAAATATAAGTATATTTCATATGTGTGTATCAAGCTAATACCATTTAACGATGGATATTGATTGCTTATTTTCTAAGCATACTTAGATTAAATCTTAAATCAGGAGTTCATCTAATGGAGAATATCAATTGCTTTGTTACTAAGCTATCTTTGCTTTGTTTGTAAGCAACCCTGATTTAAAAGACTGTATAAGGGAGAACTCTAGCATCTGGGAAACCTAATCCCGAAACTCTCGTGTGTCCTAGTTGCAAACTAGAGTCGATTCTCTATTAACCCAGGTTTACAGTTCTACTAAAAACCATTATTAGGGTTAACGACTTAAAGACTTCATTTCAGATTCGTGAAGCCAGATCTAACTGTTTTCTCTATAGTTGCATATTCCGATCTTACTTTTTTGATCGTATTGAGTTTAATCTTCTCTAAGGTTTTCTCGAGATTTATCTCTGATAGGTGAGATATAAAAAGTAATCACAACAGTTCTTCGTCTCAAACTCTTGTGATTCCGCAATAACTTCGTATGTTAATCAGTTGGGTTATTCTGAGGTGACTAATATTTCTAGGCTGCTCTTCGGGAGTATAAGACCGGATTATTAGTTGAGTTTCCTGTACACCTTGATCTTTATCTTAAGACGGAAACAACAATCAGAATAGACTTATATGTGGGAGACAGATTTGTTTATAAGTCTTCTACTTTGGGTCGTAGCAACTCTTAGTTATGGGTGAGATCAGCTAAGGGAATCATGTGCGCAGAATCCTGGTGAGATTCAAGAGGCGTAAGGAACGTGTCTGTACCTTAATCAGTGTGAGACTTGGTTAGGGATCAACTACATTCTAGTCTGAAGTTAACTTGTAGTAGGATAGAGTCTGTAGCGGCTTAATACAGTATGGTGTTCAAGTCTGGACTAGGTCCCAGGGTTTTTCTGTATTTGCGGTTTCCTCATTAACAAAATTTCTGGTGTCTGTGTTATTTCTTTTCCGCATTATATTTTGTTTATATAATTGAAATATCACAGGTAATGCATAGTTCAATCAAGTTGATAAATCCGACCTTGTTTGTTGGATAAGACTTGGCCATTGGTCTTTGGTACCATCTGAGTTATTCTCATAACAATCAGTCTCACGGATTTATATCTAGTTGATTTATTGATTGTATTGAGAAAGAGATAAAGCTCTTTGATATCTTTCTTAATTGAGTATCACTTTTAAGTTGGTGTTCTCGGAATTATATTGGAGTTTAGTCCATACAGATTTCCGAACGAATTAGTTGGCTGTGTTTGTTGTACCCACTCGTTTTCACATGAGAAATTATATATAAGAAGCTAAGATGTAAGATATGCTCTTAGATTTATCTAATTATTTTAGTTTAAATTTAAACTTAAGCAAAATTGATGGATTTAACATTGGACTATGGAAAAGTGACTTCACATTTTAATATTGAGCGTTTATGTGCAACAATACCCTTTTGGGTACATGAAAGTGTCCATGAGATTTCTATAAATATGTTCATGTTTGCTAAAACTCTTCCATAAGAAAACTGTTAGCAAATTGTTTTGCTCAAAGGGTAACTCTTATGTTTGTTACTTTGAACTAATTTCCAAAAAATGGTCACATAACCGATTTCTTATTAGAAATACCTCTTGATTTCACCTTATATAGACCATATACTTAAATTGACTTCTCTCTTTCAAGTCTCACTTGCAATTAAAAATGTCTCACATATCACCTACCCTGTCTCGCGAAAACATGGAAGAAACTCTTGGTAATGATTGCAATGGTATTTGGCCAAAAAGGAAGAACAAAAGAACTCTGGTAGAAGATGAAGTTGTAAATTATAATACTACTGAGGATCATCCTGATGTGAATTGTTACTTCACCTATGATCATCAAGCTATAGAACAATAAAAGTCGATTTCTTCTAATATTATTTCTGATTTTCTAAAACAATTTGAGGATGTAAAGATTCAACGTGTTGAAGCTTTGAAGGGCCAAGACCCGTTGAGTAATAAGTTGAAAAAGGTTTCCTCTGACTCTGTTCTCATGAAATCACATGTCAATGATCTCCTCAATGAAGAGATTTTTCTACAAAGTTCATGGATGTTGTTGAAGACAATCTCAAATGCCTCAAAACAAATATTATTGCTAGCGGTAACTAATTAGTTGTTCTTTATTTTTTCCTTCTAGTTAACTCCTCATAGGAATTTTATTCTTATTCTTTTAAGGAGGAACATTAGCTTTTGGAGTAGTGTTTTTATGTTTCTTACATTAACTATTCCAAATACTATCATCTTGCAATGATTAAAACTTATTTACTTAAATTTTATTTTAGAGATGATTGCAGTACCTAATCTTTATCGATTATATATATATATATGTATGTATTATTTATTTTGTGATATTTTTTCTTTGCTATCATATTTCTGGTAATTAGAATGGATATCTCTTATGTTCTCTTATGTTAAGCTCTTAAGTACTCTTTATTTATATGAATAAAAGAGGAGTAAACTATTTTGAGAATTGCAATATTGATCTTCCCACAATTACACCTTGTGGATATATTGGGACTTCGTAAGATGTTCTCTAGTTGTTGCATTTCCTCCCGAAACCGTAACTGGCAGGGAATAAGATCGAGAACTTTAATCTCTACATACGTACATGGCTAGAGAAGATATAATTCTTATGTTGGGTCACATCGCTAAAATTGTCCTCTTTGTGTGTAACTAGCCTAGAAAATATTTTTTGACGATTATTATTTTCTCACGAAAGTAATGTATCTTGGTGCCTCTAATTGTTTTCAAATTTTTTGTTCGTAACTGGCAAGAAGAGGGAAAAATATTTGGGATACAAACTTACTTTGTTCTTAATATCCAAGAAAATCCTTCTCTTGTAGTTAGAAAAATGTCGCTCATGTTCTTTTTTGAATGACATCAAATGGGGGAGAGTTCAATTTGAACTTGTGCTTAATTGATATATCTTTATGGGGAGTGCGGATGTGGAATAGTAGGAGATGGCTGTATCTTTATATCTTTTTGATGAAGACGCTAAGTTTACTTGGTGAAATCGTCTAAATAAAAAGCTGGTATGTTATCTCTAGTCTCAATAACTCTTTGGTGTAATTCATTAATTATGATGCCTTGTATTTCGCCTTTGCCAATTTTGTTGACAAAAAAGGAGAGAATTATTTAGTGGTATACTGCTATACCATATGACTTATCGGAGCATTATGTAAGAGGGCGTGGATTTTAAACTATAGGTTTTTGTTTGTACCATCTATAAAATAGATCGGAAGCCCATTAATCAAGCCTGTCTAGCCCGTGAAAGAAGATCCCAGAAGTTTCTAGAAGACTTGTTGCCCAAGTTGCTTGCATATCAAGTTTACATCAGAATTAGGGTTACATAAACATTATAAATACATGTATCTTACACCCTAATAAGATATGGAATCCCAGGTTAGCTAACCCGAAAAAATACAATTGTATCATGATCACCAATAAAATTACTCCCTATGGGATTCCTCCATGGATGTAGGAACAACTTGCCGAACCACGTTAAATCTTTGTCTCATCTCTTTATCTTTTATAGTTTCTCGCCCTAATTTTCAATAATCATCATTAAATCATCGTGTTTAGTGCCTAAAAGTAATTTTGGGTACAAACAGTTTTGCCTATTATGCATAAGAGGTAAGTAAACACTAAGGGGGGTGAACGTATCATCATAGTATTGCTTCAAAGTTTTGGTACAATTGGACTTTGAGAAAGTAACAATACCATGCATCAACATAAAAGCCATTGAGTTAAGTGATTTTATCATTCTAAAAAAGCTCTAAACGAGTATTCTCATAAGTTGTTATCTCTACGGATGTTCAATAACAAAGGTGCAGAAACGATCTTATATATGCAGAACCATAGAAGAACTCGAAGAACGAAGAATCCATGACGATGTTGAAGAACAAAGGAAATCAAGCATGATAGATTTTTAGATGAAAGTTTATTTATTTTTGAATCCATATGTATTGATAGTTTTTTCACTAAAATTGACAAATGGGGAAATTGTTGGAGCACTGCTCGGTCGAACTTGCAAGTTTTGCTATCTCAAGCTTGTAGTCAATGTTAGTTGCACAAAGCTATATATTGATTTTTAGTCTAATAAAGTTAAGTCTCGGACTAGGATTAGAGTATCATAGTTGAGTATCAGAAATCAGTGAACAACCCTCGAAGATTGAAGACCGAAGATCAGACGAAGATATTTGGAAAACTTCATCGACAAAGAGGTATGTGAAGACTGAACCATCTTATTTATTCATGGCATTACCATTCAATCTATATGAGAGTATATGACTTCTAGTAGATTTGATATTTCAAATAAGAAGTTTCGAGTCAAGCTGGTCTTGTTAAACATCTCAAAATATGATTCAAGCAATGGATGTTCATAGATTCTTAGTAATATTAGCGAGAAACAATTTATTGTTCAAGAACTATTTTTATTTCAAGTTGATGATTTGGAAATTTCTCAAGCAATGATATTTTATACCTATGTCAATTGAGAGTGTTTCAAATTATTTAAAGAGAGTTTTTAGAACTACTGAAATTTTGGACACAAGGTAGGTACGCATACCCAGTACGCGTTCTGAATTCGTGAACGGGGGAGGTACGTATACCCAATTTGCGTAGCCCAATGGCCTAAATTCGTGAATGGATAAGGGTATGTAGACCTGGTATGCATACCCTAGCTGCCTGAATTCATGAACTGTTCCATAGGTATGCATACCCCTAAACATACCTACCCAATACGAATTAAGCAGATTCTCATAAACTATTTTTACAAATATATTTGGCATTACCAAACCTCTCATAAACACTTCTAAGATAACTTTGATCACTAAATCATTTTGTGTTTGTGAATCATGGATTAATTCTCGCGTGTTAATGAACACGATTATGCTTATAAGTTCATAAGTCATATTTGCTAAGAACCATCATTGTACACGGTTCCAGAACCCTGGGCCAAAGTGTATATTCTTCTGTGTAATTTTAAGACACATTTCTCACATGCTTACATAAATTCCTAACAAGAGTTTCATCTAAACTGAGAAAGTGTTTGCTTGAATCTCAAGTTATCTTAACTTAAGTTCAAATCTATCTATAGCCTTGAAAGTCCATAAATAGAGAGACTCAAATAACTGGGAACTTAAATACCTGACACTTCTATGTCCTAGTTGTCTACTAAAGTCGTCCTCTATTATCCTAGGTCTCCAAACATAATTAGGTTTAAGACTTAAAGACTTCACTTAGGGATTCATGAAGCCAGATCCAACTATCTTTACCTTAATGGTTCGTGTATCCCGGTGTTGTTCTTATTTAGTGTCAAGGTTTTCGTCAATCTCCAATCAATAACGAGATAGATAGAAATCAGAAAGTTCTTTTCATCTCAGACTTTGTGATTCCTCAAGATATTTATCTAAGACTCTTCTTTATTGATCGATTTAAGATTGTTCTTGAGAGGTGATTAATAATCTAGGATTCTCAACTAACTGAGTGTAAGTGTTCCGGATTTGTGAGGTTTGTTAGAGTATCAAAAGGCTTCACTTAGGTTGAAACAACTTTTGGGTTATAAAGGACGTCATCTAAGGGAATCAATTGCGTAGATCCTTTCAAGGTTCAAGAGAGTATGGAGCATGACTACAATTGTATTGCTTGGACGGTTAATTCGGTCTCAACTAGATTCCAGTTCGAAGTCTGATAGTAGGCTAGTTCCTGTAGCGTCTTAATACAATTTAGTGTTCAAAGTTGAACGAGGTCCCGGAGTTTTTCTGCATGTGTAGTTTTCCTCGTTAACAAAACTTCTGGTGTCTTGTGTTTTTCCTTTTCTGCATTATATTTTTTTATCCTTATATAAGAATAACACAAATCGTAAGTATTCAATATAGGTAGTCGAAGTCCTTATTAGTTGTGATCCATAACGAGACTTGTTCTTGTTGAATTCGTATCTTAAAAAATGGATAAAAAGTTCATACTTGGCAGAATTTGGATCCTCTTGATTTGGATACGACTAGATTAATCTTGGCTATTGATTTACGAGATCGTCCAAGAACTCTTCTACACAATCAGGTTAAAGGATTTTGTTGTCTAAACATATTGATTGGTGGAAGAGAAAGAGAAAAACTCTATATACATATTGTTCAAGGATCTTTAATAGATCTACTTGCAATTGTATTAGGTTTTGTCCATATAGGTTGCCTAACGAAAAAGTTGGTGGTATACTTGGTACCCTTTCCTTTTCAGAATTCCAACTTACACTTTTACTTTCTCTCTCTTCTGAAATTATCTCTCATTTACTTATTAAGTCCTTGATATTTTTCCAATTAGGACATGATATTTAGATAAATGTTTAAGCTGATTCAATAAGTTCAAGTAATCAAACAAGATAATCAAGACAATTGAATTTAATCTCTGTGAAGGTAATAATATAAAAATAAAATGTATCTTCAGCTACAATACGAATACATACAAAAACAAAAAAACTTCGTAAAGTTTTCATATCCTGGGTCAAATACCAAAGTTTGAAGAGATAATCTTACGAGGGAAAAATATGAAAACGAATGAGAGAAACACGCTGAGGTTCTAAAGGAGGAAATAAGTAAGCTAATGAGGGAAAATGATATTTTTAGAAGAGAAACTCATGACCAACATCATTTTATAAATTTATGGGAGAAGATGTTATGTTCATGTGGGAAAACATAACCTACCATGAATTAAAAATCTAAGAAATCCTTAGGCTTACTATTCTAAGAAATATTTAGTGAATTAAATACCCGGGATATTAGTACAAAAAAAAAAAAAATGGATGCATGCCATGGATATTTAGTGATACGATTCCATATAATATAAATCCGTCTGTTTGGGTGTTAACTTATCATAAGCTCATACGTAGAACACATCTCTAAATCATGTCTACAAGTTGAGGAAACTCATAAACTTATTCTATTTTGCATCATCTTAATGATGTGGGATTAAGGTCCTAGCGATATGTTTTAGAATTTTTGACTATCCTCGTGAATCCCAACTACATACCCTTATAAATTCAGCAGTTTCTAGGTTGATCAGTTTTCACTCCGTTTTTTCTCGGGGCTCTAATAGAGATTGTGGACCCCGCCATCCCTGGAGCTTAGTAACGGCCACCCCTATTAGAGTGTCCGGATAAAACGAAGTGAAAACTTCGATAAAACTATCATTTTTGCTATAAATTTCAATTTCAGATAACCTGTTAAAGTTACCCTTCACCAAGTGCTGAGTTGGGCTAGATCTGAGCAGGTTTCCTTCATTTTTCTTATTTTCTTAGATAGTTAGAGCAGTTCCTATGGACGCAATAAAAATGAAGTTTGTTCATTTTGATCCCACTATGGACTCAACAAACATGAAAAACGGATGGGCAAACCAACAAAATAGTTGGTTTGTTGAGTGAGACGAAAGAACAAGCACGCGCTTGATGGAACACTGGACGGTTGTGGCACAACCGCTGGCTATACACAACCAAGAAACACAAGAATCCGTGGTGTTAAGTATACGATGGATGAAGACGAGTCAATTTGTAGGAACTATGTATTATATACATTAGATCAAATCAATGGTATTTATCAATAAAAGAACCTTTTATGAAAAGATTTTACAAAAAAATTGTGAAGAAACCGGTAACATTAATAGACGTGATGCCGAAGGGTTGTCTCATCGTTTTCACACAATTTAAGCATCCTTTAGTGAATATGTAGCTTTGATCATTCAAATGTGGCGCAACAAAAAAAGTGGTGAAGACGAACCGGAAGTGGAACGAAGATGTCGGGAAGAGTGGCAAAGATCCCACAAAAAGGGTTTCTAACATGAAACTTGTTTCACCATTTTGAGGGTGCTTAACAATTTTAATCCATACTTGATGGATGGTAATCAAGTGCCTGCAAGATCACCACATGGTCAAATCTCGCAGGATTTTCAGAATGGCGGGTCTGCTTCCTCACCTGAAGGAACTGGATCTCCATATACTGGGTCTCAAAGTAGTCAGGAACAACACAACTCTAATCTAGACGCTAACACCAACGTCAAGAGAAGAAGATGAGAGGGTCAGAAAGCTGGAAAAGCAGCGAGAGACGCATCCCAATGAGCATTAGAAGGAGGTTCAAACGAGTTCAACAACGCTGAGCACAAGGAATTCAAGTTGAAGATAGAAGCAGATAGAGCCAGGGACAGTGGCATTGCTATAAAGCAACAACGAAAAAGCCGCCTTTCGCGATAAAAATACTACAGGGATTGTGTAAGGACCCTCAAACTCGTCAACGCTATTTGACTGGTCTAGCGATGATCAAGAGACGTCTTAGTCGATAATAACTCGATTAGTTTAACACGAACGTTGATTGATAGGAATTCATCTAATAACGATCTAGATACGAGATTGGTGTCATTAGATAGATCTCGAAAATTTACGTGGAATGGACTACTCGAACGTGTTAATCGGATACCAGATGAAGAAGTAATCATCAGATTTGTTGAAGGGCAAAATTGTCATCTTGTAGTTTAAGCGCCTTGGCTGCCCGTATCAAGTTTTTGGGTGCCGTTAGCATTTTTGGTCGGCCTTATCTCAACCAAGTAGATTAACTCGTTATTCTTTCTTCTTCTTCATTATTCTTTCATTTTTCTTTCTTCTTCTTCCTTTCCTTCTGCTAGTGAGCCGAGAGATGGATTGAGATTTGATCTCGAGAGAATCAAGTGATTAAACTGTGAAGATAAAGAAGGAGTTGAAGTTTCTGTGTACTTTGAGGAAGAAGGTGGTACAGTTGTGAATCGTGAAGAAGAAATAAATGAGAAATTATTAGGGTTTCTGTAATTGAATTCGAGAATTCGATTAAGGGTGAATAAGGAGAAGTTAGAAGATGGATTTGTTCTTATTTGGTGTTTGATGGAAGCTGTCGTGTTGTTGGATGATTGAATCAAGAGTAAGGGTTTCTCAGAGATTGAATTAGGGTTTGAGTAGAATTGATAATGATTTAGAGTAGCAGTTAGATGAAGTACAAAGGGGTAGTTGGTAGATTGATGCTGTGAAGCTGTTTAAAGAAGAAATTGAAGATTTGAATAATCAGGGTTGTATTAGGGTTTCATAAGAACATAATTCTGAGATGATATATAAGGTGAAATCAAAGGTCTAGAAGAATAATTCAGTGATAGTGTTGAACTGTGTTCTGTAGAAGTAGTCTTTAACTTGGATGCAACTGATGGATTATATGTAGAATGAGTGTTGCTTGTACTGCAATTGCAGGTAAGCTTAAATTACAATTGTATTGAATTGTAGAATTCTGTGAGAATGAATAATCTGTGTGAAATGAAATCTGTAATAGAGTGTTTGGCCTGTGTAATGGCTCAGGCCAGTGTTCAGTCACTCAGTCAGATGTCTGACTAATTTAGTTTAGCTGACTCAATTTTCTGACTGGGTTGAATTAGTTTAACTCAGTTAATCCGTTTCTCGACTCAAGTTGACCTAGACTTGACTAGTTTGACCAGACCGAGTTAGACAATTCACCTGATTTAACCTTTGACCTGGACTTAAACGTTGACTGTTAGTTGACCGGTGGCCGTCAGTTTGACCGTTAGAGACCGTTAGTTGACTCAGATGGACTGGACCTTGGTTAATGGGTTGCTTAGGGAACTTGGGCTTATAGCCAGTCTTCCTAATGAACATGAATTGGACCCTTATGGTCCGAATTGACCTTTAGTCCCTTCTACAAGGTTGTAGATATTCATAAGACTTATTTAATGGGCTTAGAACCATTATATAGACTTGTATGATTCTTGTGTAAGCTATTTTGGCTAGATTCTTAGAGTGCTTGTATGATTAACAGTTAGACTATATTAACAATGATCAATTCAAAGGATGAACCAGTGGATCGTGGATCTCGAGGTAGGCGAGGCTTGTCATCAAAAGAGGTGGGAATTTACATTTAACTCTTTTGAAACCATTGTTGTTTTCTTTTACAAAGATTTATGTTTATCAAACTCATGCATTGTCTGATTGTGCATTTCATGCATTGTTTAATTTCGAGTTCCGAATGTTCTGTGATTCTTTTAATCTTTCCATGGTTTGGAAATGACTTGAAATGTTTTGTTTCTCTTTATGAATTGTTATGGGAAATGAGAATTTCCACCTGTGGTATATAGGATACGCTCCTTCACATTTATATCTACTTACTTTCAGCTTTTATGCTATGGCTAGGGCGATACACCACAATATTATTATTCGATGTGGAATTGGCATCAATATTATACATTGTTTGAAAGAATGAGTTTGTTCATATACATGTTTGTTTGTTTCAGTGACTTGGTCGCTATTTAATGTTTGGGAAAACATGTATTGTTTTCCAAATCTTGCATATGATTACTTAAAAGTTAAATGTTATTTCTACTGGGAACCCCTTTTAGGGATGATATGCTCACCCATTCCCACTTTCAGTTTTAGAGACAGATCAGAGTTGCGCAGCGAAAGCTTCAAGGGTTGAGTTCGTGAGTTAGTTAGCTTCCACTATGTTTATCTTGTGCTTATGTTCTATTTGTAAATCAACACACTATTGAATATGTATCATTAGAGAGGAGTTCTTGTATTTATTTCAAAGAGGGTTAAGACTTGGGTTAATATTTGTTTAGAACTTCTTTCTTTTTGCTTAAATAGATGTTTTAGATCCTCAGTGCCTCATTTTATAGTTAATCTTTTGGATTAGTCAGATGCTAGCTTAGGGGGCGCTACAGATTGTAAGCTAAACAAGCTGCTCTCCTTGAACACTTCAACAATGAATGCAAGACAACTTGTTGTATGGACTAAGAAAATGGATATGGCAGAACAACAAGTCCCTCAACAAACTGGCCAGTATGAGAATGTGGAAGAAGACGAAGATGATGCCTCGGAAGAAAACGAAGATGAATACAGTCTTGATATCTGGTTTTAATTCTTATTTAGTAGTGAAGTTTAATTTAAATATAATCGTTTAGTTAAAATTACTTTTAATATAATTGCCTTAATTTTAAGTGTAGTCGTTTAGTTAAAAACTAAACAACTCTAAATTAATAACAAATTAATTAAAATAAACAACACTAATTTGAAAAATAACATCTATCTGATTTTGCCTCGGCCTCGCCCTCGCGCATCGTCTGTTGCTCCTTTTAAATTCCAAAGGTGCTTAGTTAGATATTGTTTTAGTTGCTCATAGATTCCCCGGTATTGGAGTCTGTCAGTGGCAAGTCTATATTCTCTTGCCGGACGCCCATGCTGCACCACAAGATTCGGCCTCAAATCTTCATCTGGAAAACTAGTCCAGGTAAGGTCACGTCTGGTTTTTTCAATGACCATGTTATGCAGAATGATACAAGTCAGCATAATTTTGTTAATTTCTTGAAGATCAAAAAAGCGTGCCGGCCCAGCTATGATGGCAAACTTTCTTTTCAGTACGCACATTCACCATCCTTTCTGCATTTCATTTGTTGGGTGTTAAAGTACTTCATATCCTTCGAAGCCGTCGGTCCAAAACCTACCTGACTATAAGCTTGAACCATAGTTGACCATCCGGGATAGATTCCGTCTGCTAGATAGTAACCCTGAGTGTAGTGATGACCGTTGATGGTAAAATTACAGTGCGATCCCATTCTTAAGATCTTTAAACAATGGTGACTTATACAAAACGTTGAGATCGTTATTTGAACCCGGGAGTCCAAAAAAAGCATGCCAAAACCAACAATCATAAGTAGCTGAAGCTTCCAAAATTACAGTTGGTTTTGGATAATGACTCTTATATTGACTTGGCCATTCAACCGGACACGCATGCCACGTCCAGTACATGCAGTCAAAACTACCTTGCATTCCTGGAAAACCCCTCGCGATGTTTTCTGCAGTTATTCTTTGAACATCTTCCTAAGTAAGCTTTCTTAAAAAGGTTGGACCAAAATGCTCGTCTATTGTTTCGCAAAACAATTTGAGATACCTAAAGGCGGTTATTTTCCTAATACGTATGTAATCATCTATGGAATCCACTGGTACCCGTAACATAGTATACATGGGGTCCACAATGACCTTTTGTTCGAAACTAAAGCCTTGTACATGTCGTGCATCATACTGATAGTTAAATAAAGGTTGTATCTGACAAAGCTCGGCAATAATCCTTTGCGTCAAGTTGCGGTCATGCGGAATCGTCGCTGCAAATCTTCATCGAAATAGACACAATCATGATTAAAATAATCATGCATCATCTTGTCGTGGTAAAAATGTCGATCTCTCCACGTCCATCTTCTAGTCGTAACTTCATATAAGGCTGCACAGAACCGATCCAAACCGCCTGGCCGAACTGAAACCGATTCAAAAAAACTGAATCCAAACCAAACCCATGACCCAACGGTGGTTAAACAGTTTAAGCTTTTTAAAACCGATAAATCTGCGGTTATTAACAGTGGATAGTCGAGATCCGATCGATGAAACCGAACTGCCAAATCTCAGCCATTATTAAGTGATAACCCTAGTATATAAACGATTTTTCTTCATCTTTTTTCATCTTCCCCTGAGCGCCTCTCTTTCTTCCCACCTCTTCTCCCTCCCTCTCTTCCTTATCAATTGAAATCTCAGAGAGATTGTTTATCTTTGAATCTAAACTTTATTTGCTAAATCTCAAAATTGCTCAATCTGACATGTATCTCTTTTCTTCTTAGTTACAAGTCTTAATTGATAACTATTTACTTAGATCAAGATTCAAATAACTATTGTTATTGTTGAAACAGTCATCATCTTTCGATGGGTAAAAGTTTTTTCATTTACAAGTGAAATTAACATTCTGTTTCTATTGAAGGTCTAGTGGAAGTGGTGCTCGATGTTGTGATTGAGATTTATAATACATGAACTTTGAAAGAATTTTTTTAATGTCTGTATGTCAATTTAAATGTTTTATACCTTTTTAGTATATAACTTTATATCATGTGATTTAATGTACTGAAATTCCCTCTGTAAATCCCAAATGAACAATGAACTGGTAGTACCAAAATCCCAAATAACCAAAATCTACGACTCATTTTTGGTACTGGTAGTACAAAAAAAAAAAAACCCAAGAATTGGCGGTTTTGTGTAACCGACCGGTCAAATCGGTCATCGAATCAGCCGTTTCTAAACCCGAACAGATATGGAAGGCTGGTTTGAACCGTTTTGAAATGTCAAAACCGACCAAGTACGGTTGAGTGTCTGGTTTTACCCAAAGAAGTACAGAACCGACAATTGTGCACCCCTAACTTCATATGGCTCTAAAGGCTTTGGTATGATCCCGGTTTGTAATTGCAACATAAAATTTTACCTTCTTCAATCTTGAATTGCATCTTCATCCATTTGATGCAAAAAATCCATACACATTTCTTCCTCTTCTTCATACAATATTTCATCCATCTCCATATCTTCCTCAGAAGATGGTTGAAAATCGAAAGCAATTGAAATTAAGAAAAGATTGATCGGATGAAAGATTATTGTGAATTCTGAGATCAAACTCGAGCTATATTTATGGAGGTGGTAGAAAATAGCCGTTCCGGTGACCGTTTAAAAGTAGCCCGTTGGCGGTCTTGGTTCAAACACCAGCGGTTCTCCTACGCACGCCAGCGATTGTCCTTCAAACGCCAGTGGCAAAACTTCGTCCTGGCGCTTGACGGTCAACCACCCACTTCTTTTCCATAGTGCGAAACCATGTTTGACCATCCACCTGGCTCGGCAAAAATTTGGTTCTGTACATTGCCATAGGAATTGCCCTTAAAAGTTTAGGCTAGCTTGTTTAAGTTTTTGTTTCAATCTCTATTATTTTTAGGAGAATTTTATGGTGTTCTTGTAGGTGTTTTACCCTTTTTGCTTATGTCTCCCCCTTAACGGAGATTCTCTATGCGCTCTCATGGCGTTTCTTTGTGATCTCAATAGAGATTTTGGGGGGAAGTTCAAGTGTGGTGATCAAGATTCAATACTTTGGCATACTATTCTCATATTTTTATAAGAATATCTCTTTTTCAAGAAGGAAAAACTCTATCAAAATGGTTGGATTACAATCCCAAGAACATTCTTTCAATCTTTGGATCGCCTCTTGTTGGTAGTTTGTTACTTCTCTTCACGAATTATTATTTGTTAGTACCTACTAATTGTGTATGGATGTTTAATCTTAATGTTCTTGAAGTCCATATAATCCCTTTTTTATCATGAATGAAACTTTATGAGATTTATAAGAAAAAAAAACAAAAAAATGATCGAGTTGAAACATCATTTTACAAATGGCAACTTCTTATACGCAAGAAATATGATTTATAAAAACTTGCATACAAGGGTATACACAGGAAAAACATTCATTAGTGGAGAGATATTACGAGATTTTATTTTATGATGATGAAACATGATTTCTTGAGATCAGCAAACGGTGAGTGTACAATTTCCAACCCTAATTGAGAGGTCTATCATTTTTTCGTTGTACTTGGTCTTCGTGTGGGCTCTTGAGAGGGTGTCCTGTTTTTTCTTTTTGCTGGGATTCTCTTCTTTTATTAAGAAAAAAAGCGAGAGAAAACTGAGGCATCTTTCTTTTTGGCCCTTATATATATATTCTATCTTTATCCCTCTAGTCTCGTGTTGCTCACAATCACTACACTCAGGGAAGGATTATTGAGAGTTAGGGTTCAGAAGAAAGTATCCATGGCTGATCAGAACACTGTTGTTGCTGCTTCTGATTTGCCTATTAAGAGACCTAGAGAAGAAGATGAAGTTGAGGCTACTACTAAAGCACCTGACGGTATTTCTTCGGTGATTCCTGGTTGGTTTTCTGAGATAAGTCCAATGTGGCCAGGTTTGTTTCATCATCCCTTGATTAAAATCTCATTTTTTTAATCATGTTTTTTTCTTCATATTCTTTGGTTTCTGTTAGATTCTTTCAAGTTTGTATGTTTTGGGTTGCCTTATTTGAAAAAGAAAATTATTGTATTTGGCATGCTATTGTTGTTTTGTTGTTTGGGTTGCCTTATTTGAAGAAGAAAATTTCAAAAAAAATATCTGATTGTTTGATTGTGAGGTTTTTTATGGAGGAATGTTTTCTTCATTGCTTTCCTGGTAAACGTGGGAACATTTTGGGAATTATAACTCTTTGGTTGTAGTCTCAATAAAGGGCTAATTGCATATTTTCAGATATTTGATTATGATGATTTCGTGTCTTTGTTAGCTTTCGGTAACCAGACTAATGGGTCTGCACCTAGTGATAAATGTCTCAACACTCTTTGGCCACAAATGGTAGTAACTTCTTTGTTGCTGGTATGCTGTCGCAGTAATTGGAATTTTCTGCCTGGGATTATTCTCTCAAGCAGTTTCAGCCTCATGTGGTTGACTATTAGAGTTAACCTGGCTGAAAATAAACGGAGCTCAGTATTTTGCAGCTTTATGATGTTGGTCATTTTGTGTAGTCGACCTTCCCATCTAGAAAGTGTCAGCTTTGTGGGGTTTTGGTTGCTAAATTTGGTGATATTCTTAATATGTAATGCAATGTATATTTGTGTTTGAATCTATGGATGTTGGAGTAATGTAGTTCAATTGGAACATTTACTTATTCCTCAATTTAGTTACCTTGGCATGTGTAACTGTATAGGTGCAATGTTGACCATGCTTTCATTGGTGTGAAATTCCAGATATTTGTATTCTTAGGTTTATATCTAACTTTCCCGGGTGAAAGAAGAAAAATGGGAAATAAGATTGACAATACTTATTTTTAACTTCTGGCAGGAGAGGCTCACTCATTAAAGGTAGAGAAGATCCTGTTTCAGGGAAAGTCTGAGTACCAAAACATAATGATATTTCAGGTATTGCAGCCTACTTGAAGTGCCTAAGTCTTGAACTTATGTGTCAAGTGCTTCAGCGTATGCCAACTTTGATATATTTGTTGCAATGTTTTCGCTTTCAGTCAGCTACCTACGGGAAAGTTCTTGTTTTAGATGGTGTGATTCAAGTAACAGAGAGGGATGAATGCGCCTACCAAGAAATGATTGCTCACCTTCCTCTTTGTTCCATTCCAAACCCTAAAAAGGTTTCTCTTTCTGCTAGATCTATATGAATGTTGTCATTTGATGCCCTTATTAGAAGAGGAGGTGGCTAGAGTGAAGACACCCGATCCACATTTTTTTTTATATATCAACGTTTCTCTGGATAACTGTTTGTGCTTCTTAACTAAAACATGTTTCTTCATAGGTATTGGTTATTGGAGGAGGAGATGGTGGTGTTCTGCGGGAAGTAGCTCGTCATTCTTCTGTTGAACAAATAGACATATGTGAGATCGATGGGATGGTTGTTGAGGTTTCTAAGCAATTCTTCCCAGATCTGGCAGTTGGATATGAGGATCCTCGTGTAAACCTCCATGTTGGAGATGGTGTGATCTTCTCTCCTGAAAAATTTCTAATACTATTATGGGATTTCAGTGTTTGCCTTATGTTTTCCTCCCTGTTTGTAAACCTTTCCTGACTTTGCAGGAGTTGCATTTTTGAAGGCTGTTCCTGAAGGTACCTATGATGCAGTCATAGTGGATTCTTCTGATCCCATAGGTAATTAATCTTTGTGCAGGCTAATCATACTTGTATCTGACATTCGCCTGTAACTTGCAAAGCGGTCTTTTCTAATGATGGGCATGTTAAACTTCTGTCAGGTCCTGCTCAAGAGCTTTTTGAGAAGCCCTTCTTTGAATCAGTGGCAAAGGCTCTTCGACCTGGAGGAGTTGTATGTACCCAGGCAGAAAGCATATGGCTTCATATGCACATCATCGAAGATATTGTCTCAAACTGCCGCCAGATATTTAAAGGCTCAGTTAACTATGCATGGACGACAGTACCCACCTATCCTAGGTTAGCATCACTCTACTATGGCAATTCAGATCTTCCGAGGCAATTTTATGCCTTTTTTTGGGGGGGAAGAGTTAATTCCCACTTTGATGAACTTTTTTCGATACTTTTGTCTTCTCTTGTTGCAGTGGGGTGATCGGTTTCATGCTTTGTTCCACTGGTGGGCCGGCTGTTGATTTTAGGAATCCAGTGAACCCTATTGAGGATAAAGATAATGAAAAGGCACCATTGAAGTTCTATAACAAAGAGGTAATTCCTTTTGCACACAGCCACACACTTTCTCGCTCACCCTTCTCTACAAGTTAATTATGTTCTTACTTCGGCTGTCCTTTATACAGATACATTCAGCTGCATTCTGTTTGCCTTCTTTCGCAAAGAAGGTGATTGATTCAAAATCCAAGTGAGGGAGCAAACGAATTCGACAGCACATGAGTTAATTCTTCTGATTTTCATATTTCTTTATGCAATTGTTTTGGTTGGATCTCTATCACTCAGATTAGAGTATTTTAGTTAAAACATGGTGAGGTGATCCTCTGTTCGTACTTGTAGATGTCAGGTTAATTCGACACCTATTATGGAACCATTAAATTTGCATTCTTTTACCTCTGACATCCTAGCTTATCTTGCAATTTACTGATCCTGGCCATTATAAATGACCTTTGTCGTATCGCTCTTTGTTTCTTCGGCTCTCAAAGCAAATCTTATAGTTCTCCAAATCCAAGAAAAATATATGAAAATATTTGAAAGATTATGACTGCCAAGTAGTCCCCGAAGGAAAATATTTTGCTCTAGCAGTGCTAGAGCAAATATGATGTAGCAGCATGAAAGCCTGACATTTGGTTAAGTTGACATCAACAAACTCTTTAGGTTAACTAGAGTTATCTTTTATTTGACATCAACAATAGCCACATGTCAGGCTTTCATGCTGCTAGATCATGTTTACTCTAGCACCGCTAGAGCATCCCGGAACCCAAAATGGGTAATGACCTTCTGCTGGGTTTTAAGGCAGGAAGTGATTAGGTAATGTGTGATTCGCTCCATCTAATGGTGGCGTAGTGATTTCTAGCAGTTTTATGCTTTGGAAGAAAAATGTAGAGTTGTAAGCATTTCACCGCCCAAAGTCGAGCCTTTTAAGTTTGTGAATATTTCACGGTCTTCTAAGTTTTTTTGCTGTAGTTTTTTCTATATGCTCCCTCGACTTTTTTCCCCCTTCTATTTTGTAATCCTGGGTCCGCCCTTTATACAGTTACACAAGACGGCTGTGTAGGAATAGTTTGTTCTTGCTATTTTAATCTAATTGTACCAAATGATTGTATGTGAATATTTTTTTAATCGAATCGTTTTTCATGCTTCAATAATAAAAGGAGAGTCGATGTCATCGTATTCTATGTACTCTGAAGTTACATACAAACTGGTTGATGAGTACTTACCATCGTTGTCAAGTCCTTGGTGGTAGCATCCACTGCTTTAATTGATGGACCTCCAGTCATTATAGAATACAGGAAAAATTCGTCTGGGTGATACCAATTGTCAAGAACGTGCTTGATCTTGACAAGACTAAGAGAGTACACAGAGTAACACATCTACACTCAACTGAAAGCTTAAACACATCTACACTCAACTGAGCGCAACCTCAGATTCA
>JAJJMB010002020.1:14882523-14924285 GCA_023531105.1 Papaver atlanticum | reverse complement strand
AGGGATGGCTTGGATGTAGAGCCTTGTAAAGTAATAAGTTGACCATTGTGGAGGGATGAAATAGAGAGTTTGGACAGATTAAATGTCACATCTCCTAATGTGCTAAGCCAATATGCTCCTAAGATAATGTCACAACCACCTAATGGGAGTAGTCTTAGATATCCAAGAAAATCATGTCCTTGCATATGCCACTGTAATTGTTTGTATACACTAGTACTAGTAGTTCTTGCTCCATTTGCTACTGTAACTAACATGTGTGCGGTGGGTTGAACTTCACAAGCCAGTTGGTTAACAAGTGCAGAGTCAATGAAGCTATGAGTGCTTCCTGTGCCAACCAATACTGTGACAGCTCTGCGTTTAATGAATCCTGGAATGCGAATAGTATCAGCCCTCATTGTACCTGTAAGAGCATGCAATGAAATTTCCATGTCGGACTCAACCAAGGAATCTGTAGCAGCATCATTTGGAGGTGGTTGATCAGGAGTCTCTGGATCATCGTCAGTGAGGACCATAAATAAGTGTTGAGGTCTGCATTTGTGGCAAAGAGTGTATTTGTCATCGCAATTATAGCAGAGGCCTTGAGCCCATCTCTTGTCTTGTTGTTCTCTTGATAAGCGCTGAATAGGTGGTGGAACATACAAGGATTTTTGTGGCTGGGTGGTTGGTGGTGGTGGGAGAGTGACAGTAGTAGAAGTATGAGTGGTTGGGGAGGTGGATTTATGTGGGAGGTGAGAGTATTTACTGAAATAAGTTGTTGTGGTGGGTGGTTTAGGTGAAATAGACTTTGGGAATTGTTGATGTTGAGAGGCTAGAGCACTCTCTTGTAAACGGGCTAGATAGTAGGCTTGTGATAAAGTTGTAGGCTTATGCATTTCGACAGATAGACGAATAACCTCCTTCAATCCACTCAAAAAGCTCATAAAAAAATAGTCTTCTGTATAGTGTGGATTATGCTGAATCATTAATGCTTTAAGTGGTTCAAACTTCTCATAATATTCATCCACAGTGTTAATTTGAGATAATTTTTTGAAACAGCCCACAAAATTTTCTTTGGCTAGATCTTCAAATCGTTCACAAAGGAAAGAATAAAAATCAGACCAAGAGATAAAATCTTTACCAGTTTGATAGTCATGGAACCAAGATTTAGCTTTCCCGACTAGCTGAATAGAAGCAAATTGTGTCTGTTGCAGAATTGGCACAGACTTGAGCTGAAAGAATCGTTCACAACAGCGAACCCAGCTTCTAGGATTCTCTCCATCAAATTTAGGAAAATCAATTTTAGGGGTTTTGATGTTTGGGTCTTGTTGGTGATCTGGTAAAAAGGTAGAAGGGGATGGACAAGATTGGTCAGAGGAAGGTGGTGTTGGAGGTGTGGGTGGAGTAGATCTCTGTAGATGAAGCATCAAAGCAGTGAACTGATGTTTTGATTCCTTTGATAAAGCAATAAGTGCGTTCAGAGATTCTTGTTGCTCTTTGGCAGCAACAACACGAGCTGTACTCTCTTTGTTATATGGTTCTGTTAAAGTCTACATCATCATTGTCAAGTCCTTGGTGGTAGCGTCCACTGCTTTAATTGATGGACCTCCAGTCATTATTGAATACAGGAAAAATTCGTCTGGGTGATACCAATTGTCAAGAACGTGCTTGATCTTGAAAAGACTAAGAGAGTACATAGAGTAACAGGGAAGGACACAGAAAGCTTAAACACATCTACACTCAACTGAGCGCAGCCTCAGATTTAATTTCTATTTTCTTGTCCTTTTCTCTACAATCATTCAATCTTAAATACTGAAGGAAGACCTAACAAAATAAAACCTAGCTTATTACAGCCCTACACGTGTGTGCATCTCACACAGAAGTAATTTCAAATTAAAGCAGATAATGGTAAAAACATGAAATGGTTATATGATTGCTGAGGTTTAAGAAAGGAAAATAAAAGTTAAGGGCAGCCTAACTTGGGGACATGACATATCGCTTAATAATCGAACTCCAGAACCCTCTGTTTCATTCTTATTTCAAAATTTGTTAGCTGATTTACCCTTGTATATTTTAAGATCATGTTTGGGAGAATATGCAACATACAGAGATTAGATTGGAAAAGATGTATACAGAGATTATGGATCATGTGTTTTTCTTCATTGGTTATAATATGGCAAAGAAATCTTCTAATTGATGGATTAAGGGGTTTGAAAGTTGATGCAAAACCAATGCCAATGTGGAGACCATTTGCATTTAATTTGACCGAGTTTGGTGGTAAAGGTGATGGGGTTACTGAGAATACAGAAGCTTTTGAGAAAGCGATCATGGAGATATCCAAGTTGTGGAAAAAAGGTGGTGGGCAACTTAATGTACCACCTGGGGATTGGCTTACGGCGCCGTTCAATCTTACTAGTCATATGACTTTGTTTCTTGCTGAAGGTGCAACTATACTAGGCATTGAGGTGATCATGTTCTTTCTATTGTCAATATGCTGAATTTGTTTATATGATAGATATAGTTCGTGAGTAGGAAGTTTTAACCCTTCCAAGACATTGTCCCTAATGCCTCCTCTACCATCATATGGAGTTGGTAGGTGGACCTCGATATGGTAGTCTGATCCATGGTCAGCATCTCAAGGATGTGGTTATTACAGGTTTGATGCATTTCTTTTGCATGCTACAACAATCTATATGACATATTTTTGTGAATTTTTCTTCACTTACCTTACTACAGGTCATAATGGTACCATCAATGGACAAGGTCTGTCATGGTGGAAGAAGTATAAACAACAGCTTCTCAACTACACGAGGTGACCACTTGTGCAGATATTATGGTCAAATGATATCCATATATCGAACATAACCCTACGTGATTCTCCTTTCTGGACCATTCATCCCTATGACTGCAAGAATGTTTTCATCACAAATGTCACCATCTTAGCTCCTGTGTTTGGTGCTCCAAACACAGACAGAATAGACCCTGGTAATGATGCTTTCATGGAACTTGGACATAACATTGTTTGCTTACTCCAAGCTACTCTAGAAGCTCGCCTGTTCTTTTTTTTTGTCGAGCAGCATTGATTTTAAGAAATTATGTGGTGCAAATTTTAATTTATTTATTTTTGCATTGCTTCCTTCCAAACCTCTGAATTTTTCTTATATGCAGATTCATGTGACAATATGGTGATAGAGGACTGTTACATAAGTGTAGGAGATGACGGGATTGCAATAAAGAGTGGTTGGGATCAGTATGGAATTTCTTATGGCCGGCCATCTACAAACATTCTCATCCGGAACCTTGTTGTTCGTTCTACAGTTAGGTGAGAATTAGTTTGCAGCATAAGCTAAGATTTAATGAAACATTCTAGGCATTCATTTTTGGGAACACACCGATATCTTAAAAAATTTCGTCCTGGACATCCTTGGATGCTAATTTTGTGGATCGCCTCATTGCCTGTCAAAATATTTTGCCAATACAAAACTGCATTAAACCTGCAGTACATCTATGTTTTTAGTAGTTCTCATGGATTGTGGTAGCTTAAACAGCCAGCTGAGCTATCCTTGTTACCATTTAAGTCTGTCAAGTCTCCACCAGTGACATCGGGGAGTTGGGTCTTCTCGTGCCATGTTAGAGTTGAATCATTTTGTTTCGTTTATTATCCAACAGTGCTGGAATATCTATAGGCAGCGAGATGTCTGGTGGAGTTTTAAACGTCACGGTGGAAAATGTTGTTGTTTGGAGCTCAAGACGAGCCATGAGGATCAAGACCGCCGCAGGATTTGTTGTTAAGATTAATTACAATCAGCATCCTGATGCAGGGTACGATCCGAAAGCCTATCCAATCCTTAGTGTTAAGGATACCAAAGATATCGCTCCTAAGGACTCTCAACAGAGTCAGTCGACAGACCAAGTTATCAGCTAGAGTCTCTAGCCTATGTTTACGGCATGTTAAGTCTTTTAAATTTGTTAAACTCTGAAAAAAATCTGTAACTGTTTTTGAATATATTTTCAGTATAAATAATATCTCTATCTCCACTGGTGAGCTGTGGAAGATATTCTACCCCAATATCATGTTCTAAGTTGGTATCAGTCACTCGATCCAACCTATGCTTCCAATCAAAACCCAAAATACAAAAAAAAACAAAACAAAACCAAAACCAAAACCAATGGCAACAACAACCAATAACCTCAGAAACATCCAGATTCATCATCTTGTTACCTTAAAACTTACAGAAACAAATCATTCACTATGGAAGACATAGTTTAAGTCAATCCTCAAAGGATATGGCCTTACAGGTTTCATAGATGGAACCCAAGAAAAAACTCTAAGAAATCTCCCTAATACATAAGCCATAAATCAATTATTCACTGATTATGAAGCTCAGGACTCACTGATTGTGGGATGGTTGAATATTAACCCCTGAAGTTCTATGCCATGTCAGAGGCTTGGAAACTGCTAAAGAGGTTTGGGACAATCTAGAAAGTCATTTTGCACCAAAAACAAGAGCTCATATGATGAATCTTAAGAAACAACTCCACAACTTGAACAAAGGTAACAAAACTCTGAAAGCTTTTTTAAATGAAGCTAAGAATTTGTTTGATCAGCTTGCAGCATCAGGATACACTGTAACAGCTGATGAGATGAAGCAATCCATTAGTAATAGAATAAATCAGGCTTATGACCCCATTTTCACTGCCTTGAGCACCGTTGAGGATATGGATATGGACATTTCTACTCACATCTTCTTAATTTTGATATGCGTCTCGAGCAGCAACTTGCTATGATACAGCAACCTATTGCCAATGTTGTTGTTGCAAACTCCTCCTCCAGTAGATATGGTCCGAGAAACTTCAATCAGCACTATCGTGGTCCAAACCAATTTCAGAACAATCAATTCCAGCGCCGAGATCAGCCTGCTCCGAAAAACAATGAACAGCCTTGCCAGATCTGCAAGAAAAAGAACTATCAAGCTACCAGATGTTGGTTTCGCTATGATAAACCAAACAACAAGCAACAGAAACCACCAGCAGCTTACATAGCTCTTCCAGGAGGTGAAAATCAAAATCAGTGGGTAACTGATACAGGAGCTACACATCACTTAACTGCAGATTTGAGAAACCTCACAATACCCCATGAGTATGATGGTACTGAGATGGTACATGTTGGTAATGATAATGCTCTTGACATTGCTAACATTGGTAATGCCTCTTTCACATATAAATCCAGATTTTTTTGTTTAAACAACATATATCATGTACCGCAAATAAAGACTAACTTATTATCAGTCTCTTAGTTTTGTAAAGACAATGATGTGTATTTTGAGTTTCACACATCTCATTTTCTTGTGAAGGACAAGCACACGGGGATAACTCTGCTGCGAGGACTGAATAGGAATGGGCTATATATTTTTGAAGGAGTTGACATGCTAGACAAACCTATCAAGCCTCAAGCAAACGTATCATCTTCTTTCCCATTATGGCACCAGCGTTTAGGGCATCCTATGTTGCGTACTGTCTCTCAAATTTGTCTTCGAAATTCTCTTCCAGTATCCAATAAGCATTTGAATTACTGTCATTCTTGCCATCTTAGTAAGAGCAATAAATTGTCTTTTTCTTTAAGCAGTATTGTTTATGACAAACCTTTGAGTTTGGTTATGTCAGATATTTGGGTGTCACCTCAAGATCTAGGTCTAGTTTTCGGTATTATCTTCTAATAATGGATGTCTTTTCTCATTTCACTTGGGTCTTTCCAATAGTACAACGTTCTGATGCCTTTCAAACTTTTGTTCACTTTCATAAATAAGTTGAGAACCTAACAGAACATAGAATAAAAGTTTTCCAATCAGACAATGCTTTAGAATACAAAAAATTCACTGCCTATATAAACGAATCTGGTATCCAAGATTCCCATGCCCGCATACTTCCCCTAAGAATGGCATTGCTGAACGTCGTATAAGGCATGTTACTAAATCCGGGTTAGCACTGCTATTTCACGCTCATATGCCAAAACAATTTTGGGCAGATGCCTTTACAACTGCCTGCTATCTCATCAATAGACTACCCAAATCAGCATTTGTAACCAAAACACCCTTAGAGATATTATTCCACAAAAAGCCAGATTACATTTTTTTACGTGTTTTCGGTTGTTTGGCATATCTCTGTCTTCGACAGTACAACTCAACAAAACTAGAACCTAGATCTCTTCCTTGTGTTTTCACCGGCTATAGTAATGCACACAAAGGATATGTGTGCTTGCAAAGAGAGACAAATAGGCTTTACATATCTCGCCATGTTCAATTTGAAGAGAGCACATTTTCTTTTCAGTCTCTCAAGCAGAAAGAACCGTTGATGTGTCCAGGTAATGTCCCATCTAGCACTAGTGTTTTTATTTCACCACCATTTGGTCGTTGTACATTATCATACAGAACAGATAGTGTTGTCATTCAACCAGTGCCAACTCCGTTGAATTCACCGGTGCTGAGTCAGTCAGTAGAAGTGTCATCACCATCCGTGTCAGCTGCTCGAAACTCCCCTGCCATTTCGGGCGGTTCAACCTCATCTGCAACATTGTTACAATCTCAATAGGTTTCACCGGCCAACACACATACATCTGTTGTCTCAGGTAAACTGCAGTCGACTCCACCTGTTATCCAAGATAAACGAAGTGACACTGTGACTCATCCTATGGTGACGAGAGCAAAAGCTGGTATAACATCCCCTGACTGATGCTGAGTTCATGGAACCAACCTGTTATACAACTGCCTCAATAGATCCGAAATGGAGAAATGCAATGGATGTTCAGATCAACGCTCTTATTCGCAATGGAACATATTCTCTGGTTAAATTTGAAAAAGGAATGAATGTGGTAGGCTTGAAATGGGTTTTCCGAGTGAAGCAAAATCCAGATGGCACTGCGGAACGCTACAAAGCGCGCTTAGTTGCGAAGGGCTACTATCAGCAAGAAGGCATTGATTATGGCGAAACATTCTCCCCTGTTATAAAGCCTTGCACCATCCGTCTAGTATTATCCATAGCTTTGATGAATCAGTGGCAGATTAAGCAACTCGATGTGGAGAATGCATTCTTGCATGGTCAGTTGGATGAAGATGTATACATGCATCAGCCAGCAGGATACGTAGATAAGAACTATCCTAACCATGTGTGCAAACTGCACAAGTCCCTATATGGCCTTAAACAGGCGCCTAGGGCATGGTTCTCGAAGCTGAGTAGCTATTTACTTCAACTGGGATTCAAGGGTTCTATTGCAGATAGTTCACTTTTTATCCGGCAAACCTCAGACTCTATCTTATATGTCTTGGTGTACGTAGATGATATCATGTCACAGGTCACAGACGGCTGAGATAACACAGCTAATTGCAGATCTTGGTACTGCCTTTGCATTAAAAGATATGGGTGATTTTTCGTTCTTCCTAGGGGTTGAAGTTATCAGGCAAGAAAAGGAACTTATTCTCACTCAACGTAAGTATATTACAGATCTTTTAAAGAGAACTAAATTGGTTGGTGTCAAGCCAGTCAATACACCGTTAGCTGCTAATGTTAAAATTCAGAAACAAGGAATAAAAAGATTTGAAGATGCAACTTTGTATCGAAGTGTAGTTGGTGCACTTCAGTATTTGCACCTAACCAGACCTGATATTTCCATAGCAGTGAATAAAGTCTGCCAATATATGCATGACCCATATGTTGAGCACTGGAACTTGTCAAGAGGATAATACGGTATCTCAAAAGCACTATAGATTTTGGTCTTCATCTGCGTCAATCCAAGGGCTTTTCTCTGCAAGCCTACTCTGATGCAGATTGGTCTGGAAGTTTGGATGATCGCCGTTCGACTAGTGGATACTGCATCTACTTTGGTGGCAATTTAATATCGTGGAGTGCAAGAAAACAAAAGACAGTTTCAAAGTCCAGTACGGAGGAGGAATACAAAGGGGTGGCCATTGCAACTTCAGAGATTATTTGGATCCAATCGTTGCTTAAAGAACTTGGTGTATCAGTTTCCACACCCATTCTGTGGTGTGACAATTTAGGTGCGGCATACCTGACAGCAAATCCGGTGTTTCATGCTCGCACCAAGCACATAGAAATAGACTATCACTTTGTTCGAGAACATGTGGCCAATAATCAGCTTCATGTAAGATTTATAAGCTCCGGGGATCAGTTAGCGGACATATTTACTAAGGGTCTTCCTGCACCGAGGTTTCAAATCATTCGTAACAAGTTGCACATTCACCAGCTCCGGTACAACCTCAGGGGGAATGTTAAGGATACAAAAGATATCACTCCTAATGACTCTCAACAGAGTCAGTCGACTGGCCAAGTTATCAGCTAGAGTCTCTAGCCTATGTTTACGGCATGTTAAGTCTTTTAAATTTGTTAAACTCTGAAACAAATCTGTAACTGTTTTTGAATATCTTTTCAGTATAAATAATATCTCTATCTCCACTGGTGAACTGTGGAAGATATTCTACCCCAATATCATGTTCTAAGTCTCAGTAACATAAATTTCATCAATATACATGGTCAAGGAGTACGTGTGCCAGTCCGACTTCATGGAAGTCGAGGAATCCCCTTGAGAAACCTAACATTCCAAGATTTTTCAGTTGAAACATCGTACAAGAAAAAACATAGCTTCCAGTGTTCATTTGTACAAGGTCGTGTAATTGGTTCAATCTTCCCAGCACCATGTGAGAACCTTGGCCTTCATGATGAGCAAGGGAACTTGATCAAACGCTGTGCAAAAAATGTCACTAATATAGACTACGATTACTGAAGATAAGGATTGTAGTTTTCCTGAGGCTCTAAATGATCATCGATATACCCGGCTTCTACCGAGCAGTAAATATAATGAGGCAGATGGCGGAGCATTCTTAAGGATCCTTATTCGATGCTATTTACGAGTCATCCCCAAACGCTTGCAGTAGTTTTCCTGCTTGTGTAAGTAAACCCTTTTATCAGATGGGAGATGGCCAATTCCCCACCTCTTATTCTAGCCCAGTGCCACCAACTACAAATAGTGGCAGACCTAATCAATCCAATTACTATATAGTGGAAGCATGATAATTTGACCACCTACCTACATCCACTTACTGCAAGATGCCTACTAGGCAATATTGTATTGCCTCGCCACACACGCAAATCAAACATATGATAGAAGTGTGTGGGCTTCCAACTCAAAACCAATTGGCAATGAGTGGAGTGGCACCACACCTTATATTTAGGATCTAGTCTAAGGAGTTAAGCTATGTGGGACTATTTTAGTTCTCCAACATGCCCCCTCCACGTGTAGGGCTCCGTGAGTCCTCTACATCGTGGACCGTTGTATGGTTGCCCCGCCTTCTTGGGTCTTACTGGGTCTTACGTCTCATACAGGGCCTAGCTATGATACCATGATAGAAGTGGAAGTGGGCTTCCAACTCAAAACCAATTGGCAATGAGTGGAGTGGCACCACACCTTATATTTAGGATCTGAACCCTATTTTAGGGCATACGTAAAACTTTCAGGGCATACTGAACAAAGACAAAAAACTGGTTGTAAATATCAAAATCAATAACCCCTTAACCAAATATTTTTAGTAATGGAAAATCTGCCCTTTTAGGATTAGTGTTAATACTAATGATTAGTTATTAATGATACTGATTACTGATTAGTGATTAGTGATTAAGATAATTTAGTTATAAATTTGTGTAGATGAAAAAATTTGAGGAAATTTTTTTTCTGAGAAGAAGAACCCAATGCTTTTAATACACAGGTACACTTCTATCTTATGTTTAATCTCACTTTTGTAGCTTGAAATATCAAAAATTTGTATTTTTTCACTATGGTTCGACGAACCAGGAATATGTTCGGTTTAAACTTATCAGCCGAACCCACCTGGTTATTGACAAATGATGAACAGTTCGGCTAGCTGAAAGTGTTATGGTTAGCCGCCGAACCTTTATTTTGTTACTTCTCGCCTATTTGCTAGACCCTAGTTCGGCTTGTTTTAAAGTGTCATAAAGAGCCGAACCTACTCCTGAGAGTTTTGGAAGAAAAAATGTTAAAGGTTCGGCTTATTTGGTGAATATCGTAAGTGCCGAACCTTTTGGAAATACATGGTTCGGCTTTTTACATAAGTAGAATACAAGCCGAACATTATCATATATATTCCTGAGAATTGTTGGGTTCATAATTTTTTAGTGGTTCGGCATATATTGTGAATATCGTACGAGCCGAACCTTATAAATGTACTAGGTTCGGCACATATTATGATTATCGAATACGCCAAACCCCTATGCATCTCTATCTGTGACTAGGTTCGGCTTGAAATTTCATGCCGAACTGTTCATATACACTTACAGGAAGCTTTTGTGAAGAACGGTTCGACTAAAAACGCAACTCAATTTTGAGCCGAACCCAACACCGTAACCGTCATTTAATCGATGAAAAACATCAAATAGGAGATTGGGTTTGTAAAACTTACTTTCTTATCCTCATTTCCGGAGTTGGAGATGCAGTTGGTTCAATTGGCGGTTGATTTTCAGTTTCTACACCTTCATCTTCAATTGGTTCTTCTTCTTCAATTGGTTCTTCTTCTTCAATTGATGGATTAGAAGACGATTTGGTTTGCCTAGTCCCTGCTTTTCTTTGTACGAGTCATTATGTAGTTGAGTTTAATCGACGATCAAATTTTTACGAATCGACAATTAATCACGGTGATGAAAAAATAAAATTCGCGGGAGGGGAAGAGTTCGTCTAGAGGAGGAAGAAGAAGAGAGGTTAAGGGAAACTGATTTTGATTTTTTAGAAAACTGATTTTAGATTTTTGTATTAAGGGTATATAGGTAATTGAACTACCCATAGAGTACCCCTTATAAGGTCACCCAAGATGGGGCTATTGTTTTGTATGCCCTGAAAGTTTTACGTATGCCCTAAAACAGGATTCCTAATATAAGGAGTTAAGCTATGTGAGACTATTTTAGTTCTCCAACGACATACACGTACATTGCCAGTTCCGGATACAAATTTCTGAACTAACATCCACATCCCATATGATACGACCTCTACACATTACCTTGTCCCCAAAAATCCAGATTAATTTCAGTAACAACCAATGAACTAACATCCAATTTCTGAACTAACAACCAATGAAGAATAACCGATCATCACCATCCTAGATTAATTTCAGTACTCACACGCGTGCACATGCCTGACCCCCAACTGGACTCCATAAACTGGAAACTGTTTACTTTCTACAATGCTAGGTGGCAACTGCGGCCTGGAATCTCTTCTTTTCACATATGGCAAGAGATCAAAATTTAGACGCTTTTAGAAGTATTCCAACGGATTATGCTCTATTTAGTTGGAAGGCTCTCATTCGGGCGGGATTGCTGAACTTTTGTGGATCAATTATTGAAGTTTTCTATCAATGCCCATGCATGCGGGTACACAATCGCCATCGTTTTTTTCTTTTTGACCAATAGTTGTTGTCTAATTAGTGTAGTCGGCAGAAATTTATTCTTGTGGTTACATAATAATAATTCGTACGAAATGATATACTGTGGTGCATTGAATAATAATAATTCGTACGAAATGATATACTGTGGTTTTTTCCCGAGAGACATCTCACTGTCGAATTGAAGAAAGAAAAAAAAAAACATGCCGGACCAACCTCTCTTCGTGCCAAGTGGAGCTGTCACTGTCTTCCATAGTGGGTACTTATGTATAGTGAATTCCAGCTTGGCTGCTGAGTGCTGAGCACTACAGTACATTCCGACAGGACCCAAAACCGCATTTCATTAACATTCTTAGTCAACGACAGTGGCACTAAGGCTTAGTTCCATGGTGTGCTAATCTAGCAGCCAGATTAGCAGTCCACCTATAAAAATGCTAATCTAGCAGCTAGATTAACAGTCCACGTCAGCTGAGATCACTGCCCAGCACTGTTTGGTTCGGCGCTTTAAATCTCAGCCGTCTGATCCATTCAGCGAAAAGGTAATTTTTGTAGCGCTGAACCATTGAACGCTATTATCTCGTTGCTAGTTCAAGTGCGAGTAAATGCTACGAGAGAGAACTAGTGTTAACAAATAGGCCATATTTTTTTTTGAATTGCAACACTTAACTGCTAATCTAGCAGTTGAAACTAGCCCATAGGACTTAGCCTAACCATAAGAAGATTGATCTCTGACTTGCATGATGATCTTTTGTGCCACTGGATTTTTTGGTTGTGGATCAACACAGATTTGTAAAGGGTTTTCTATTATTTGGTCATAGGAGTTGCCCTAAGAACCCCATACGCGAAAAGGGGTTACTGAACTTGAAGATTGACTTGTGGAGAAGTAGTAAGACATGTAATGGTAACAGAAGAATTCATCCCCCTAATGAAATATCGTTCTCTTGACATGTTTCAGGGAATTCCACAACCACTGTTCGAAACTCCAATGCTTCTAATTCATGTGATTAACAATAGAGATTTTACCATTTGGGCTGTTCATCTACCAAATGATTCATTCCTATATCATGCCAAAATATTATTCCTGACCACCTTTAACTGTCAGGCCAAACATGGTTTCCATGTAGCAGTTAATCAAACCAATGTTTTAAGTGCACAGTGCAGTGAATGCACTTCAGCAGAGAACATCTGCAACCCGCAGTAAGGCGAGGATTGCTATCCATCAATTGGCACTTCAGTGATTTAGAAAAAGCAAAATCAAACACAGGAGTGGAAGGACAAAATTAGAAAACCAAACAGTTGTATTGATATGTAAAACAGCACAAAATTAGAAAACCAAACAGTTGTATTGATATGTAAAGCAGCAAGACAAAATATACATGGTAAAATCAAACAAAACCACTGGAGTCAAACCAACGCATTACTTCACAATTATAACTTGTCAAGCCAGTGCATGCCAATTAACTTGGCAGTTAAAAACTTTCTAAGACAAGGAAACACGTAGGTAGAACCAATTAAAGCGATTTGTTCATCTTGTAAATCATTCTACCGAGAGATCACATGTAAATCATGCTACCAAAAGATCATATAACTCGGCCAATTTTAAACTCTTCAAAGAACAAATAAGATATTTGAAGATACTTAAGTAGCCAATCACCTTATCAACAGATGCAGGCAAATTAACTTAACAATCAAAAGACTTTCTAAGACTAGGAACTCCAGGAAACATATAGGTAGAACCATTGAGGACAATTTGCTCACCTTGTCAAAATCATCCTACCAAAAGATCACAGAACTCGGTCAATTTTAAACTCTTCAAGAAACAACTTGCTTACCTAAGGGTTTAACAACTAATAATCTCTTTGTAAGCATAGTCATCCCTATACAAAGGTCATGTTATACGGAAACCAAACTTCTCTTTATTTAGAAGAACCGCACCCCAAATCTAAAACACAAACAGTTGTAGATGCAGTAGTGAAGCAGTAGATGTAGTCAAGCAGGGTGAAGGACAACCCTTTTGGAGTAGCACCTCAATTCACAACACAAACAGTAGTGATGCAGAAGTAGTGATGTTGAAGTGGAGGACAACCCTTTTGGAGTAGCACCTCAATGCAAAACATTAACAGTAGTGATGTAGAAGTGTAGCAGAGAAGCAAAACCCAATGCAGTAAATTCCAACGGTGGTGCCGTTTAATTAGCAGAACCGCACCTCAAGACAAAACACAAACATACACATTTTCGTAAGAAGATTCAGAAATTATTTACCTTCAAACACTTAAAATGTCACAAGTTCCTTGAGTATACTAGATTATAGAACTAACAATAACGCATATAGAAAGTAAAAAAGATGACCTATCTTCAAGATCCACTTAGCTGAGGAGTGTATATTCATGCTAAGCCGCTAAACAATTTGTAGAGGCCACTTAACGACGCACAATCACTTCCATTGTACCAACAACTAGATTCACACAATAATATTATTATGAATTATCACTAGTTATATAAGGCAACCGGCTTCAGCTCCTGCTCCGCTCCCGTCGATCTCTGAAACAATTATTTTAATCCGTATTAACCTTACACAAGTTTCCATGGAAAAAAAATCACGCTTGCATGTTATATGTTATACGCTCCAAACCCGAAAATTCAGCAAACAAACACCAAGATCAATGTAGAAACTTAGAAGAAGCAACTGTTAAAACCAATGACATACCCGTTTGAATAAGGTGAGTCACGACGTGCATGGTGATATGGAGGTGGAGACCTGCTAAAGCTACGGCCTCGTCGAGGTGTGATGCTACGACGTCGTGGAGGTGGAGATCTCCTTCCATGGGGGCTATAACTCCTGCAGCAGAATGGAGCTTTTGTAAGCGACAAAAATTCCATCAGATAAACACCAAGGTGATTGGCCCTAATTTAATGTCACACGCCAGAGACGAGTAGCTAATAGATTAATTTAGTAGGATAGCACCAGAGGCAGAAGATAGCCAGCCATCCATGGCTTCTCTTGATTACCTAAAAGATAAACTTGATCAATCACACTTCTCAACTCCCACCCCAGATGCCTCCTTCCCCTTTAATGGCAAGTGGTATTGCAAGACATTCTAAAGTTGATAGAGGTAAGCAATGTGGAAGGGTCAACTCTGTCTTGCTTGAATAGGAAAATTAACTTAGAAAACCTCTCTAATTAACGAACCAAGTTAACATGGGTATGAATTATTAAAAGCCAAATAAGTGGGGGGGAGAAAAACATTAGACCTTCTCCCATAGCTGGGGCTTCTGCGACGACGAGGACTAGGACCTCTGCGTCGTCCACTCCCCAAACCTCGTGATCCAATACGCAAGCGACATTCCCTAGCAAAGTGACCAGGCTCACCACACTCATAACATTTCAAATCCTCGCCTCCACCGCGTCCTCCACGTCCACCACCACCTCTTTCACCACCAGCACGACCTCCACTCCCCCCTTTTGAATTGTGAGATAGCTCTACACGCCAACTGTTCTTCCCTGCAAACATAATCACATAACAAACTGAAACACTTCAAAATTTAAAAGTAAGACAAAACAGAGCCAGTAACAATCCAACAAATTGTAACAAGTACATCATATATACAAACACACAAAGATCTTATCCCAATGGCAGCCGTAAAAACAATGATATTCCGGTTCTCAAGATCATAAGGAAAAGACCAATAAGTATCATAGTCAAATTTGGCTCCCAATTTAGTAACAAGAAAAAGCATACTTACCATCCAAACCACGAATAGCATCCATTGCATCTCTATGATCATCAAACTCAACAAAAGCATAACCAGGTGGTTTTCGTGCAACCCAGACACTACAATTATTTCACCAATTCCATAAGAAAAATTAATCAACAACAGAACCCTATCAAAATTAAATACATAATCACGCGAAAAGGATATACCTCCGGAGAACACCGTAAACCCTAAATTCATCTTCAAGTTCCCTCTCCGAAACACGAGGATCCAAATTTCCAACATAAACTCGAGACATCCTTAAGGATTATATCTAATATCAACCTGATAAAAAATAAATAATTAAATAACGAAATCAATTGATTAATTCTTTCAAATTAATAGATGAATAAAGGACGAAAGTTTTCGGGCTTGCCGTGAAGTTAAAACAGCAGGATCTAACGGACCCCTGAGAAGAGAGTTTATGCGAGGAGCGGAAAGATTTGAGGAAGAATTTTCTTAGAAGGCTCTTTTTAAAACCCTATAAACCAGGAGGAGATTTTTTTGTACGCGCACTTGTATGCCTCAACAAACACGTACACTTTATTGACTTGGTCGATGATATTTCGAACATTTATGGCGTGTTTGGTTGGTGGAAAGGGAACTCTATTTCTTGGAAACCTATTCCCAAAAGAGATGGGATCCTAAACCACACCATCCCATAGGTTTAGGATTCCTTACTTTTTGGAAATCCTATTTCTAACCGATCTTAAATCCTATTTATTAAACATTGGAATGGAATTGTATTCTCAAGAAACTGATTCCATTCCCTCCAACCAAACACGCCATGAGTTCGTTACGGAGTGGACAAATATCAAACCCTCCATCTAGGGCTCACGCACTCATTCTATCTCAATAAAGTCGATCTCGGGTTTTGTTTCGACCGGTACCGAGACACCAAGACAACTTTATTTCGGGGAAATTATAATTTATAAATGAAATCTCGTAATCTTTATTTTAAAATTTTATTCACGTGCAAATCATCTTTTACCGTTCGTGAGTCAGGTCAGTCACAGTTCGTGTACCGGTTTGTATACTATTCCACACACCCAAATTCTGGAGTTCACAGAACTATATAGTTATGTGTACCTTAAGACTATAACCGGTTCCAAAGTCCACAAAACTATTTAGGTATCCGTGCCGGTATGGATACACAAACCGATTTCTGGAACTCAGAACTTTCCTGATACTGTACCAGTATGGTACCAAACCGGTTGCGTGACCACAGTTCCTTTTCGGTTTGCATACGGGTATGCGTACCAATCCGGTTCACGAGTTGACAGATTTCTTCAAGGTGTTCATAAGGATATATGTATACCAAAAATCTGTATCGACATATAGCTACTCTGTTACTGTAGATAAGGAAAAATGATTTGCTGGTTTTTTAGGAAAGTGGAGAGACGACGGTTCGGACGAGACTCCTCAACCGAGCAAACTGCCTAACCTCACACAGATGCACTGCACGAGAGTGCTTTGAGTTCGAGAGATCAATTTGTAGGACTCCGGCCTAAACCAAGTCAATGGCCGTTCCAGAGTCAATTCGGTCACAAAGAGGGAGATGAGTTGATCTGTAGGAGGGAAGCTGAGAATTGTGGGATCAATGATGATCAAGGATTGTGGATGTGTTGAAGGTTACTACAAGTATGTGAACTGTGTAAATAAGTTTCGATCGAGAGAATTCTGTGTAAAACGAATGTTGTCTCTGTCAGAATAGTGAACACATTGATCCTAGTAAGTGTGACGGTTTCTTGAGTGAAATAGTGGGAAAGTGGGAGATCGTGGTAAAATCAGTTCCATGTCGTGTGGAGACTTGGTTAACCGTCCACCCACTACTTTGCTAACTCCCTAAACCGCTTGCACAACTTACTCACATTTCTCATCGTGGATAAACATACGTGCCGTAGGTCGCCAGACCAAAACCCTAAATAATATCTCCCCATGTGACGTGATTGATGTCTCACGAACGTGGAGTCTGCAAGGTAGACGTGTATTTAATTAGTTAGTTGTTGACTGATTAGACAATGAGTCTAAGTTTTGTTAAACCGAGCATGATTGACGAATGCTCAGTGATTCATGGATTGAACATGACGTATAGTTCTTGAATAAATGTTGATAATTGGATCAACATGATGGATATTGACGAATGGGGAAAATATTGCTCGTTTGAGCGAATATTGCTCATATGATGAATATTGATAGTTGAACCAATATTGATGGATTGAGCAAATATTGCTCGTTTGATGAATTATTGGTAGTATGACCAAATAAAATATTAATTAAAATATTAGTAGTTGGACCGAATATTATATTATTAATTAAGATGTTGATTGCTGGATCAACATAAAATTATTAGTATTAGAACTTGCTCAAATCATGATTTGCAGAGCATTCAGTTCGAAACCCTAATTTTGATCTATTGCTGATCAGTTGGTGATTTATTGAAAAATAAATCACTGAGTGAAGGACCATGTAGTGCCCAGGTGCTCGTGTGAGCATGCACCAAAGTCCTTTGTTGACCGGTTGGTGAAAGGTTGATTAAATGCTGGTTTAATCCTTTATTAAAATAGTGCTCGTCTGAGCATTAGGTGATAAAACCTAATTATGGAGAAGTGAGGGACCGACCAAGAGGGCATGAGACCGGCCCTTGGTGGTCGTGGGACCAGCTGATGGTCGTTATAGCAAATTCCAAGTTGGTTGGAAAGAGTTTGGACCCAATATGAGAGATTGAGCAAATTAGATCAAAATTATAAATGTGTGGGACCGGCTCCTTGCAAGCCTTAGGGCCGTCCTTGGTCGGTCAAGGAAGCATGCCCGTGTCACCATAATGTACGTGTCTTAGTCCTGAGAGTTTTGGTATTTTCTGGTGTGCGTTTGAGCAATATCTTGGATTTTCAGAAGAGTTTGATCTTTGATTGAAATTCTTGATTTTGCTCGAATGAGCAAGTAGGACTTTGCTCGAATGAGCAATATTTTGAGAATATTAAAATAATAATATTTTTCGTGAATAGCCTAGTCGGTCATGTGACCGTTTGACCTTTTGGCTTTTTCATGGTTTGAGCAATATTTGAGAAAATATGAAGAAACCATGATTTTTGCTCAAACGGAGGAGTTTCATGAGATGAGGGAAATAATAATTATGAAAACAAGGGATTGCAAGTTGTGGGACCGGCCACGGCTAGGGCATGGTCGGCCGGCTAGGTAGCCCGGTCCCACGACACCTTTCCCTATTTTTATTATTTTTCATGAAACCGTGAAAATATGGAGAAACCATGAGTTTCGCTCAAACAAGGAAAGTTGCTCGAATGAAGGAGTCTTCATGAATTCATGAAAATAATAAAATAAGAAAAATAAAGGGAAGAGGCGTGGGGGACCGACCAAGGCGGCGTGACCGGTCGGCCGGTGGGCCCGGTCCCTAGGCGCCTCTTTTATTATTTTTATTATTATTTTCTCTCTCATGTTTTGTGTAGGATTCCTCGTTTGTCCATGTTTTCGAATGCTCGTTCGTGCATTTGGGTGCTCTTTCGTGCATCATTGTTGAGTACACTTGCACAATTTTATTGGGGCTTACTCGGTGATAGTCCAGATGCCCGGTTGCTGAGTAATTATTACTAATTCATGAAATTCATCGGAGAATGATTCATGAAACGGAGTAATAAAAATGAATTGGGTATCTATTACTAATCCATGAATCCAGCCAGGGGATTCAGGGAACGGAGTAATGAGATAAAATGGTTATCTATTACTAATCCATGGAATCAGCCGGGGATAGCCATGGAACTGAGTAATGAGATGAAATAGATTATTTTCTAGGAATTCATTCGGTGAATGTCACGGTAGAATTAATCTATTGCAGAAGAGATATGAGATAGTTGAAGCATCATACTCGTTCTGAAGAGTGCATAGTAAGGAAACAACGTGCAGCGTCGATGTCCTGAAGGCGTCTAGCCCTTCAGCAAACAATTATGTCTAGAGAGCCGTCTGAATCTATACACGGTCTCTCTACATAGTCAGGGAACAGCGAGTACCGCCGACGTCCTGAAGGCGATAAGCCCTCTAACAAACAATTATGTCTAGAGAACCGCCCAATCATTATTCTCTGTCGAGGTGGGTCTCTCTATGTAGTCAGGGAACAACGAGTATCGCCGACGTCCTGAAGGCGTTAAGCCCTCTAACAAACAATTATGTCCAGAGGACCGCCCAATCATTTTATTCTACATATAGGGCATGATGAAATGTGTAGCATCGAACGTTCATCCAGGGAGGCCTTTCGAGAAACATATTTATCGTGACTCTGAGAGGAATGCTCACTCAGTCAGAGATTGTGAAACGGTTCATGGATCGTAAAATATGAATTGTCACATGCGTTTCTGAATTCGGGCCAGAAACATGCAGTATCATGATTTTACGATTTTGACCTTTGTCGAAAATCAACCATCAACATTAAGTCCCCTGCTTAGTGAGGGACAGTCATGTTCCGCAGTAAGCATTAGAAGTTGACGAGACAAGCAGTTGAACTCAGTCGTACAAAGGTATTTTCAGAATCCTCGATTTGGTCCAATGGTGTCATGTACGGGCAAATCGTAGGTAAGGACCCTGACAGTATGATAGAGTATCTGTTACGTATGTATTTTGGATAGGATCTATGGTGGTTTAGGCAGTTATGGTATTGGGCAGTTATGTGGGTAGTTTCTATAGGATGTTATATATAAGTGATGTAATGGTGTAATCATTTATTAGGAATTGAATTATGAAAGTTTGAGAGTTCTTCTCTGTTGGGAGTTTGATTACACTCGAAGTAATCGTTGGAGGTCTGGTTTTCCTCGAATTAAACCATTATCGTTCGTTGAGAGATCACGTTGCGTTTAAGTTCGTAACAGTGTCATCCCGTGAGCACGGGGAGATGAAGCACTACTGATTTGGACGATCGGAGGTCCAGTTTTGGTCGGTTTTGCACTTATGGGTCTGGGCCCAAAAGGAGATCATTGTTTTAGGAACAGACTTTCGTTCGTTCGTTAGTTTAAGAAACAAACAAACTAGACTTGAGTCTAATGATAAAAATTTGTCTATGCGCTTTCACGGAAGCCAAAATTTTATTTTTTAAATATGTGAGATTTCACAAAAGGGAATAAACTCTCGTTTCAAAGGTGGATGCTCGTATGAGAGAAAAGTTTTTTTTTTTTTGAATAGACATGCGTCTGTTAGTAATAAATTTTTTGTCTATGAGCTTTCATGAATTTTTGAAAATATACTCTTATTTCAAAGACGTATGCTCGCGTGAAGGAGCAAATATATATATATATTCAAATTCACGTGAGTTTCACGTTAAAATATATTTTTGTAAAATCAATGTCTTGATTTTGAACAACTGTTGAAAGTAGACAATTATTCATGTGAAATAATGTCTGTATGTGAGTTTTCATAATTGTAGTGAATGTTCACGCAATGAAAAATCAAGTTTTGGTTTTTGAATAAAATTTTTGCTCGTGTTTGCAGGTTCGAGGAGACGAGCAAATTTTGAAGTATTAACTCTTGTATCACAATCACTACTGTTAGGGGAATCGTAAACAGGTAAGAGTTGAAAGTTACCATTTTTGTAGACACTGTTATGAGCATCTTTATTCCATGATTCATTGTTTTGTTGAATCCTGCGCTTTGTATGAACGAGCTAAAGTAGAAATGTTATGCATCTGTCACAGCCACTTTGCAAGAATGACTGACTCCCATGATGATACTTCCATAGATGATGTTTCCAGAGATGACATCTCTACAGATGCAACTTCAAGAAATGGTACTTCTGGGACCTGAATGGTCGTGAATATATGTTTTCTTGCTCTAACCGAGCCACGTATGAAACTCCGGGTTATATCGGTTTCTGGACCCAGCAACTTTAACGCCTTCATGACTTTGTAATAGCTGCTCGGACTTCCTCAAAAGAACCTCCTACTGTTGAGATGGTCTCCGCTCGGTCGAGATTGAAATATCCATAGGACGGGCGTGCTGTGAGACCTCGGATCGATGTGGATTACTCAGAAATAACAGTAAGTCTTCGGGGCGGAGAATCCAGAAGTAAGGATTATAAAATGATACCGAACACTGTAAAGTCCACGACTGTTTCTTTGGTGAGTTGTTAGCGTTCCCTATGCCATGACTTTTTCTTGTCCGTGCAATTAGGATCATGAAACCAATGTTTGTTACTTCATCTCAGAACTTTTCCCCATCGATCCTTGACGGTCTTCAATTCACTGCTGCTGAACAAACAGTCTCTAAATCGAGCGTTGAAGAAGAAGTTGATGTAAGTACCTATTCGTATAATCGTTCATAGCACTCCTTGAATGAAATATTAATAATTGTTGCTGATGTATCCATGAGGAGATTTTGTGGATGAAAAAAGTATTGACAATGCTCATTCTTCCTTGGAAAATTGTGAGACGGAGAATTCTCAAAACCCGGCACCGAATGAAAGAAATAATGCTACTAATGGTGATTCCGGCAATATTGATCCTCCGAACGGCTTAGAGACCCCTCAAGTAAGTATTCCCCTGTACTTTCTTCATATAAGTATGAAATTGATGATTTGGGGATGAATAAATGAGAACCCACATGAACGAATGAGAAATTTTGCCGAAATACGTCATCAGAAAAATCCTGATTTCAGTCTTTCAGTAAAAACGCTGTAGAATCTTCGTACGATGTCGTATTTTCGCGATATACCCATGTTTTTTCATGACAAGGAAATTTACAAGCTTTATCAAATGAAGCTTTTTGAGTTTTGAGCATGTTTAGGGGACTAAATAGGCGAAACAGTAAACTTCCAGGAGACTTCCAGATTTTTTTCAGCTGGCATGTAGTCCAATGTTTTGGCCACATCTCTTTGATCGTTTATCCAATTGTTATGAAATTTTGATATGTTGTAGAGAACATCCATACGAAGAGAATGGTATATGACTAAACCTTGTATTCCTCACCAATTCCTCCCATTTCGTCGTATTATACAGGGAAGTGTAAAATCCCCACAGACGAGCTTGTTGCAAAACGTGTTTTATGACTTTCACACTATTTGCTCATGTATTGAATGCATAGTAAAGAACTTAGATAGTGTTAGTTCACTTACATGCTGGATTTTATGATTTTCATGCTTCGAGCATCCTAATCCAGCGTAATCTTCATGTTAGGTGCCAAATGTCGAAGAAGAGAATAATGGAGCCAATGATGATTCAAACCATGTGGCGAATCGAGTTGATGATATTACCATATCTGTACGTCAATGCCATGAGAATGTTGTTACTGAAGTTGTCGAAGAGAATGAAGCTCAAATCACCATTACTGCGGGGTAGAAGAAACCAGACCCAGAATGGAAGAGATTGCTCCAATAATAGAACAAACTGTTCTCACAACTGCTGAAGTTGGTCCAATGATAGAGACCCGCATGATTGTGCATAAATATTCTATTGCATGGATTATTTGTGTGCCTCCGTTTGGTGAGTTACTCCCGTATCATAAATTAGTTGGTGGATTTAGCATTCCTACTGTGTATGCCGGCATGTATGAGGAGCTATGGAAGAGGTATGGTCACATTGTTGTTAACAAAGATTCCAAACGAAGTTACTTCTTGACAATGCAAGTGGGAACCATCTTGCGCATCATAGACGATATACGAACCAGATCTAGAAGTATTGTCACTCCATATGTACTCTTTGATTAGGAGTACAACCTGAAGAATTCTGAGGAACTGGGTTTCAATGTGGGATGGCTTCGTGAGAGAATTAAATCCATCAAGGAAGCAGTCGAGAAGAATGTACCTCTGACAAGTGATGCTGTGATGAAGAAGGAGGCTAAATTCGCCCAGTTGATGGAAGAGTTGGAGCGGGAGAAAACAACCTTGCGAGACCTGAAGATTGCAGAGGAGCAAAAATCTTTCTTTGCTGATTTCCTTTAGTTTCCTTTCCATAATCTCTTGAACCTTGAACTTCTGAGAGATGTGAGGTTTTACTTTGGTTTTGATTTTTGATTGGTTTTGGATAAGTGAGTGATTGAGGATTTTCTTTTGGATTTGATAGAGATTTTTCTTTGAATAAAAGAACTTTGATAAATTACTGAATTCAAATACTAGATGCAAGTATTGCAAATGTTTTGGAGGAATTGAAAATACAGGTGAAAGAAAATCCTAAAATGCATTGGGCGTCTCGAGTATTTGTTCGTGCCTTGAGCAAATAATACCCCAAGACGCTGAATGCCTCAGGCGTCAAAGGATTTGAGCCAATTCTCATGTATCACTGACACGCTTGTCTTGCCATCCATGTTGATCAGTTTGTAGTATCCACCAACCACGGACTTAGCGACCATAAAAGTCCCTTCCCAGTTAGAGTTTCTTGCAGAATAGAGATTGCGTTTAGTTGCTTTAAGAACTAAATCCCTTTCATGAAATTTGTTAGGCTTGATCGTTCATGCCCTGAAGATCTTCTGCTGATTCGGCATTCCTCTGATGATGGGGTTCCATGCTCGTGCGGTTGAAGCTTTCTGACTTTGTGGCACATATGGACACTCATGCAAAGTTACATGAGGATATCCGAGGTATTCTTTGTCATACTTGTTAATCATCTCAACAATAATTTTTTTGATAAGATGCTCAACTTGAAGAGGCTCCACATTCAACCATTTAGTAAAATATTATTGAGCTGAGGCTAACCACTCATAGTGTTTGGTGAGTGCTAGGTTATTAGCAAGATTGAGTCCCCAGACCAGGGTAGCATGTTTGAAAGTTGATAATATGGACGCATGAGGGGAAATAAGACTTTCCTAAGTGCGGAACCTTTTGATGAAAGCATGCGCATTTTCTTCAGGTTTTTGCGTCAGTTCCATCAAGGCTTTGACTTACTCCAGATGTTCGAATGACGGATCACCCTCTATTTCTTCGAAGTCGGAGCTTTCTTCAACAGAGAAATGTGCAATTGAAGGTGTTGGAGTTACCTTTTCAGCATGAATCTATATATCATATCCTGGGTCCTCCCTAATATATGAAATTTGGCTTCCGTCCAGGTTGAATCAACTTTCATTTTGAGAAAGATATAACCATATGCATCCCTAGATATTCCTTCGTGATCAGGAGCATGAGTGGCTTCTTGTCGAGTGATGCCTGCAGCTCTGAGAGTCTTCAAAGGAATAATGTTGATAGTTGTGCCAACATCGATTAGCACTCTTCTGAATTCATTTCCTTTGAGATGTACTGTGGTGAGCAGTCCCCAGTCATATATCTCTTTGTCAGTGGCTGGAGGTTCAGGGAGAACTTCTGGGATGGATAGACATTTCCCAAACACTATGTGGTTCAAAGCCGTGAACATGTCTCCCCTTTGAGCTTTTGACAGATAAAGCAATTCACAGACATGCTCGATCAAAGATTGAACTGCTTCTTTGACTGGTTGTTCAGAGAGCGTAAAGGTTCTGATAGAGAGAGGATTCTTGTGTACTCCTTCAGTACCCAGTTCTCCTGAATCGAATTTTTCCTTGAAGATGCGTTTCAAAGTTCTGCAATCACTTGTTAGATGATTCACATACCTATAAAAGCGGCAGTAGCGCAAATTCTCAATTTCCTCCTCTACTGGCTCTCTCCTGATGGGAGGTAGTTTGGTTGCACCATCTTGAATCCAGACTTCCAATAACTCGATCACCTCTTCAATGGGGAAAGGAAAGTCTGGCTCTTCCTGATCGTTCTGACATTGAGCTGGTGCTTGTGCATTTCTAGCCTGGTTGTCCTTCCTTGGTGCTTTTGTAGGGTGAGATGCTGGAGGGGTGTTCTTATGTTGTTGCGCCTCAGCTTTCCTTTTGCAACCTTAAACAACATTCATGGAAGGTTGAACATTGTACTTTTTATTGATTAGGTGCCTGGTGCTGCTTCGAGTGTCTCGCGGCTCCTCGGCTTTGGAAGTTTTTGTTCTTTCTAGCAAGGATGGAGCAGTAGTCGCTGATCGCTTGGATGCTTCATGGAGCTCTGAGAAAGTCTGGAACCGGAGATTTTCCAGCAAGGCTCTATAGACTGGGATCATCCCGTTGATACACAAGTCCACCAATTATTGTTCAGTGACATTAGGGTCATGACAGTCTAAGGCTTGAATTCTGAACCTCTTCACATAGTCGTTCGGATGTTCAGTGTTCTTTTGAACAATTCTTCCTAAGTCAGAGAGAGTAACCTGCTCAAAGACGAAGAAATATTTCCTGTAGAAGGCATTAACTATTTCTCCTCAACTTGCAATGCTTCCAGGTGCAATGTTGTTGTACCAGGTGTATGCTCGGCCCGTCAGAGATTTCGAGAATTCCTTAAGACGAACGACATGGTTGTGTTTGTGCTCTCCTAGTGCCTCCAGGAATCGAAAGACGTGTTCTCGAGCATTCCATGTTCCATTGTAAAGTGTGAACGTTGGAGAAGTATAACCTTTCGGGAGAGGAATTCTTTGCGTAGCAGCAGGATGCGGAGGTTGATGACGGTGAACAGATGACGTTTTGTCTTTTCCTCGATCCTCCATGAAGCGTTCCAGGTATTCACGGGTGATGAAGCCTGCAAGTTCCTTTGTTGGGGGGTTATCTACAGCCTTGTGTACTTCATCATCATCTACTACATGGATCGGAGTGACTTCAGGATTATCAGTTTCCTTGGCTTTTTCTTTCTCCTGAGTTTTCTCTGACATCTTGTTAGTGAGAGTTTTGAGATAATTGCATAGCTCCTTCTGAGTGTTAGCCATGTCAATCTGATTCTAGGCAAGAGTTTCTTGCACCTTCATAAGATCACCTATGGTAGGTGGATTTTCTCTGATTTCTTCGGGAGACCGGCCGAAGAAAGGATTGTCTCCAATGTTGGTTTGCGGAGGAGTGGTATCGCCAGTGCCGTTGTTGGAAACATGAGTAGTTCCTGAAGCACCACCATTGTTGCTAGTGATAGCGTTGTTTGGGTTAGGATTTGTAACTGAACCTGACCTAAGATAAACCATTTTGTAAGAATTTGAGATTGTAACCGATAGATTAATCTCCCACTGTGGTTGCCAATCTGTAGATGGGGAAAAACGATTTGCTGGTTTTTTAGGAAAGTGAAGAGACGACGGTTTGGACGAGACTCCTCAACCGAGCAAACTGCCTAACTTCACACAAATGCACTGCACGAGAGTGCTTTGAGTTCGAGAGATCAATCTATAGGACTCCGGCCTAAACCAAATCAATGGCCGTTCTAGAGTCAATTCGGTCACAAAGAGGGAGATGAGTTGATCTGTAGGAGGGAAGCTGAGAATTGTGGGATCAATGATGATCAAGGATTGTGGATGTGTTGAAGGTTACTACAAGTATGTGAACTGTGTAAATAAGTTTCGATCGAGAGAATTCTGTGTAAAACGAATGTTGTCTCTGTCAGAATAGTGAACATATATATCCTAGTAAGTGTGACGGTTTCTTGAGTGAAATAGTGGGAAAGTGGGAGATCGTGGTAAAATCAGTTCCATGTCGTGTGGAGACTTGGTTAACCGTCCACCCACTACTTTGCTAACTCCCTCAACCGCTTGCACAACTTACTCACATTTCTCATCGTGGATAAACATACGTGCCGTAGGCCGCCAGACAAAAACCCTAAATAATATCCCCCCATGTGACGTGATTGATGTCTCACGAACGTGGAGTCTGCAAGGTAGACGTGTATTTAATTAGTTAGTTGTTGACTGATTAGACAATGAGTGTAAGTTTTGTTAAACCGAGCATGATTGACGAATGCTCAGTGATTCATGGATTGAACATGATGTATAGTTCTTGAATAAATGTTGATAATTGGATCAACATGATGGATATTGACGAATGGGGAAAATATTGCTCGTCTGAGCGAATATTGCTCGTTTGATGAATTATTGGTAGTATGACCAAATAAAATATTAATTAAAATATTGGTAGCTGGACCAAATATTATATAATTAATTAAGATGTTGATTGCGGGATCAATATAAAATTATTAGTATTCAACCTTTCTCAAATCATGATTTGCAGAGCATTCAGTTCGAAACCCTAATTTTGATCGATAGCTGATCTGTTGGTTATTTATTGAAAAATAAATCACTGGGTGAAGGAGGACCGGATACCTGGGATAATGAACAACCATGTAGTGCCCAGGTGCTCGTGTGAGCATGCACCAAAGTCCTTTGTTGACCAGTTGGTGAATGAATGATTTAATGCTGGTTTAATCATTTATTAAAATAGTGCTCGTCTGAGCATTAGGTGATAAAACCTAATTATGGAGAAGTGAGGGACAAACCAAGAGGGCATGAGACCGGCCCTTGGTGGTCGTTGGACTAGCTGATGGTCGTTTGAGCAAATTCCAAGTTGGTTGGAAAGAGTTTGGACCCAATATGAGCGATTGAGCAAATTAGATCAAAATTATAAATGTGTGGGACCGGATCCTTGCAAGCCTTAGGGCCGTCCTTGGTCGGTCAAGGAAGCATGCCCGTGTCACCATAATGTCCGTGTCTCAGTCCTGAGAGTTTTGGTATTTTCTGGTGTGCGTTTGAGCAATATCTTGGATTTTCAGAAGAGTTTGATCTTTGACTGAAATTCTTGATTTTGCTCGAATGAGCAAGTAAGACTTTGCTCGTTTGATCAATATTTTGAGAATATTAAAATAATAATATTTTAATATTTTTCGTGAATAGCCTAGTCGGTCATGTGACCTTTTGGCTTTTTCATGGTTTGAGCAATATTTGAGAAAATATGAAGAAACCATGATTTTTGCTCAAACGGAGGAGTTTCATGAGATGAGGGAAATAATAATTATGAAAACAAGGGATTGTAAGGTGTGGGACCGGCCACAGCTAGGGCATGGTCGGCCGGCTAGGTAGCCCGATCCCGCGATACCTTTCCCTATTTTTATTATTTTTCATGAAACCGTGAAAATATGGAGAAACCGTGAGTTTTGCTCAAACAAGGAAAGTTGCTCGAATGAAGGAGTCTTCATGAATTCATGAAAATAATAAAATAATAAAAATAAAGGGAAGAGTCGTGGGGGACCGGCCATGGCGGCGTGACCGGCATGCCGGTGGACCCGCCGGTCCCTAGGAGCCTCTTTTATTATTTTTATTATTATTTTCTCTCTCCTGTTTTGTGTAGGATTCCTCGTTTGTCCATGTTTTCAAATGCTCGTTCGTGCATTTGTGCATCATTGTTGAGTACACTTGCACCATTTTATTGGGGCTTACTCGGTGATAATCCAGATGCCCGATTGCTGAGTAATTATTACTAATTCATGAAATTTAATGGAGAATGATTCATGAAACAGAGTAATAAAAATGAATTGAGTATCTATTACTAATCCATGAATCCAGCCAGGGGATTCAGGGAACGGAGTAATGAGATAAAATGGTTATCTATTACTAATCAATGGAATCAGCCGGGTATAGCCATGGAACGGAGTAATGAGATGAAATAGATTATTTTCTAGGAATTCAGTCGGTGAATGTCACGGTAGAATTAATCTATTGCAGAAGTGATATGAGATAGTTGAAACATCATACTCCTTCTGAAGAGTGCATAGTCAGGAAACAACGTGCAGTATCGATGTCCTGAAGGCGTCTAGCCCTCCAGCAAACAATTATGTCTAGAGAGCCGCTTGAATCTATACACGGTCTCTCTACATAGTCATGGAACAACGAGTATCGCCGACGTCCTGAAGGCGTTAAGCCCTCTAACAAACAATTATGTCTAGAGAACCGCCCAATCATTATTCTATGTAGAGGTGGGTCTCTCTATGTAGTTAGGGAACATCGAGTATCGCCGACGTCCTGAAGGCGTTAAGCCCTCTAACAAACAATTATGTCTAGAGGACTGCACAATCGTTTGATTCTACATATAGGGCATGATGAAATGTGTAGCATCGAACGCTCAGCTGGGGAGGCCTTTCGAGAAACATATTCATCGTGACTCTGAGAGGAATGCTCACTCAGTCAGAGATTGTGAAACGGTTCACGGATAGTAATATATGAATCGTCTCATGCGTTTCTGAAGCCGGGTCAGGAACATGCAGTATCATGATTTTACGATTTTGACCTTTGTCGAAAATCCACCATCAACAGTTACGTGTACCGAGTACATGTAATACGGTTTCAAACTTGTAACAGTTTTCCTAGTTTGTAAGACTGGTACGTACACTGTCTTTTAAATTTTTAGGAAAAGTAAAATGAAAATCGAGTTTTTTAGGTTTAAGTTTCACTTTTATTGCTAAATTTCTATATGTATCGGCGATATCTCGGCTATTTTCTTGGTCAAATATCTTCTCGTCGAGATTAGAAGACTCGTCTCGGCCACAGACCTAAACCGAGAATCTCGCAAAATCTCGGCCGAATTGCACAAGATCTGAAATCCAACAAGTATAGGGCATGTAATCTATCTTGTGAGATCTCAACCAGTAAGGGCTCGAAGGATATCTAGGTTGATAACGTACTACTTGTGATTTTCCTATTATAAAGATAAACAATATAATGTGGAAAGCGAAATAACACAAGATACCAGAATTTTATTAACGAGGAAACCGCGGATGCAGAAAAACCTTAGGGCGTAGTCCATTTAAACAATGTATTGTATTAAACCGCTACAGACACTAGCCTACTATATGAAAACGCGGAGGTACCAAGTACACCACCAACTATTTCGTTCGGTAACCTGTATGGAAAAAAGCTTAATACAATTGCAAGTAGACCAACTTAATGATCCTTGACAATCAATAATATAGACTAAGGAGTCCGTAAACCTGATTGTTAAGAAGAGTACTTGGACAATCTCAAAAATCAATATCCAAGATCAATCTAGTTGTATCCAAATCCAATCGGAATTCTGCCAAGTAATAAACTTGTTATCTATCTTTCAAGATAAGAATTCTATAAGAAACAAATCTCGTAATCAATCACAATTAGATGGACGTATCTACTAAGAATGAATATGTAGTATTTGCGTAAATCCTATTATAAAGATAAACAATATAAAGCGGAAAAAGAAAAACACAAGACACCAGAAGTTTTGTTAACGGGGAAACCATAACTGCAAACCCCAGGACCTCATCCAGATTTGAACACCAAACTGTATTAAGCCACTACAAACACTAGCCTACCACCAGACTTCGGACTGGAATTTAGTTGAAACCAAATCTACCCTCCAAGCGATTTAGTTGCAATCGCGCTCATTACATCTATTGAACCTCGCAAGGCTCTACACAATTGATTCCCTTAGCTGATGTCCTTTACATCTTAGGAGTTGCTTCAACCTCAGTGAAGAATTTTGATACTAATCTGCCTCTAATAGATAAGCCTATATGATTTCCCTTTAGATAAGATCATGGCTTGGAAATCTGTTTGCAATAGACAAAGCAAGCAAACGTCACAATCTGGAACATTTATACTCACTTAGATGAGAAGCCCGGATCTTTTACCACCTCTCAAGAACAATCTTCAACTTATCAATTAAGAATAGTTTTCAGATATCCATCTTGAGGAATCACAAAGTCTTAGACGAAGAGAACTTTGCGATTTATATTTATCTTGCCTTAAATATATTACGAGAACCTCGATAACATAAAATAAAGATCAGGATACACGAACTATCAAGGTAAAGATAGTCGTACCCGGCTTCATGGATCCCCAAAGTGAAGTCTTTTAGTTGTAAACCTAATTATATTTCTCAGAGGAAACCTAGGTTCATAGAGGACGACTATGTATATTGATGTGATTTTATGTTGTTGTAAAAAGTGATAAGTAGAGTTCGTTCAACTCGGACTTGTGAATATTCGAGTTTTTAAATTTAATAAAAATATATAAACAAAAATTATAAACAATGGGCGAGAGGTATTGGGACTAAGGATTTGGCCAATTCTCATGCATGTGGTTCAATTTATTTATTCTCAACAATTATAACCCAAATAAAATATGATATGGTGACTCTTATTTTTGCCTAAGTAGATTCTCAAAAGATTAGTTGTAAATCCTAAGCATGATGTATCAAAACATTTAAGCTAAGCATACATCATCAAATTAAATGACAACTAATTAATTAAAATCATATTTCAATTTTAAATTAATGCAAAAGTCATAAAAAGAATAAATTAAATTTACCATATGAGGAAAATCGACTCCCTCCGTCGTCCCAATGTTGGGTTTTAGTTCTTCATGGTGAAAACACACTCAAAATAATAACGCATGGCTGAATAGGTGTTTTTATTGAAGAGAATGAACTGTAGTTACAGAAGGCCTTTTGCAAGGAAGATAGAAGTCGCTGAATATCTTAAGCAAGTACAAACGTAAACGATAAAAGGGTTTCGTAGTTGAATATAAGACTGCTTCTGCGACGGTTCGATGTGGGTCGAAGTTCTTTGTGTTCTTCTCGACTGTTCCGTGTGTATCTTATGTTCTTCGTGTTCTTCAGCTCCGCACCAGCAGAAAACAGCAGCAGGTAGCTTTCTGTTCGTCTTGATTTCTCACTCCTCAGCCCTTCTCAGCCCCCCAAACTCTCGACACCCCTTATATATGACCCAAACAATCTATTTATATCAAAAATACTGATTAAATCTCTCCAGAATCTTCCAAAATCTCTTCCTTTCTCTTCACGGCAAAGTTGCGGCAATTTCTTGTTTTAGGATTTCCACGCGTTTCTGAGCTTTCCTTTTGATTCTAAACTCTTCCTTAGATAGATATCAAGCTTTGGGAAGGTTTATAGCACTTTAATCTCTCTAAAATCTCCTAAAATCGGTCACACACGTGACTTTCCATATTTTGCTATTGAGATAAAAATCCGTCGATTGAGCCCAGTTTAATCGATTTCAACACCCATGTTAGATTCCTAGACCCATAAGGAGTCTACCTTATGAAAATCATAAGTTTAATCGACCTCAAACTCCTCCAAATCACTACCACCAAAACTGCCAGAAACGTGTATATATTTTGGTTTTGGTGTCCCGCCAAAATTTAGAATTTGAACGTGAAGGGGTAAGGTTACCCCTTATCCAGTGGTCGCCCCTTATCTGTTGCTGGAGTCCGCATAACACTCGTCCCTTGGGTTGCATTTATCAACTTTTCGAGCCAATTTCGCCGCAAAAGCTTATTTCTCCAAAAACACCTACAAAGAGATAAAATACCAAAATAAGTACAAAAATGGGTACTAACAATATACACAATAGAGATGAAAATAGACACATAAATCCGTCTATCATATATAACCTAGGACACAAAGTGTCAGGGACTGGATTTCTCAGTTGAAAGGGCATCTCTATTTATAGCTTTTCAAGAATGAGGGTTGTTAGAATTCAAGCTAAGATAACTCGAGAATGAAGCAAACATTTTCCATGTTTAGATGAAACTCTAATTAGGGTTTCAATTAAAACATGTGAGAATTAATCTTGAAAATACAATGGAAGAATATACACAGTGGTCCGGTTACGGAACCGTGTATAGTGACCGTTCTGTTTTGGCAAATATGTCTTTCAAACTAAAAACAAATTGATGTTCATTTATAAACTCAAGAGTTTAATCATGAGGAACACACATAAGTGTTTTAATGGGTAATGAGGTCTTTTAAGTGTTTAAGAGAGTCATAGCAATGCTAAACCTATTTAAAAAATAAGTCTTTGAGCATCTGTTAAATTCTACTTGGACCGTTGGTGAAACCGTAAGGCTAAAGTTCATGAGTCATGGAGCTACGGTTCGTGAACCGGGTTCACCAACCCTATTCGTCTCGAGAACTAAGATGTACACTATTTGCGAACTGGGTTCACCAAATGTACTCGGATTATAAACTCAGATGGATATAGTTCGTGAACTGGGTTCACCAACCTTAAGCCTTTTATACCAACACCAAAAATTCAGTTCACCACGGTTCGTGAACTGTTCCCAACTGAACTTGCGGTTTGCAAACTGGTTCGCTAACCTTTCCTATATTTCTGAAATCATATATCTATGGTTTGCAAACTGATTTGCCAACCTACCCTTAGCAGAAATATCAAAAGTTCATGAATTTCCCTTTTATGATGTTTGAAATATTCTCAAACGATAAAATCACTTATATGGGCAATTTTTAATTGATCCACAAATTAATTCTCGAACAATAAATTGTTTCGAACTAATATTAAGGACCTTTGAACATCTATGCTTGAATCATATTTCGAGATTTTTAACAAGACAAGCTTGACTGGAAACTTCTTCTTTGTAAATCTACTAGAAGATAAATATAGTTTGAACAAATAGAATGGTAAAATGGAGAATAAAATAGAATGGTACAGTCTTCACATACCTTATAAAATAAGTTCTCAAAATGTCTGCGTTGATCTTCTGTCTTCGAGGGTGATGTCTGATACTCAACTACCAAATTCTAACCTAGTCCCATACTTTACTTAGTAGATTAGAAATCAAGATATACTTTTGATCATCTAATATTGACAACAAGCTTGAGATAGCATAACTTGTGGGTTCAACCGAGCATTGCTAAAACATTCTCAGACTTCGGACTGGAATTTAGTTTAGACCAAATTCACCCTCCAAGTAACTTAGCTTACTTCGTGCTCCACTACTCATGTACGTATCTTGAATCTCACAAGATCCTACTATAACACCCCACTTTTAATTTTAGGTCGGCCGCCCTAAAATCCCAAGTGTGGCATACTCATAGACCACTTTACACACTCAAACCGTCAGGCCAACAAATGGAGATTGGGCCATCGTATGGAGCACATTCACAATAATCCATAAATTGATAAATTTTATTTAATTAAAATTATAAAATGTTGTGAAGTTTAATAGAAATCTGTAAAACAAAAAAAAAAGATCTTCGACACGCAAGTCCGCCCAAAAAATTAATGTGAAGCATTTATTGGATAGAAAATAAAGGTCCGATCCTTAAGGAAATCAAAGATACATTTAGCTAAGCACCTATAAAAAATGGACGAAGTAGCTTTTTGGAAACAAAAATGCAATCTACAAGCTAGGCTGCTCCACGGCCAAGGTCTCCTGAAAATTAGTAAGTTGGGTAAGACCCCAACTAAAGTAGGCTTTCGTACATTTATATCCTCGGTAGAATAATTCAATAGGTTAAAATCATAATTGAAAGAAAAGAGCTTAAAGGAATTTAATAGAATAAAAATATTGTACGAAACATAAAAATGTTTAAATAGAATTACTCTTGCGGTTAAAAAGTAATGCAATAGTGAATCAAAAAGAGTTATCACAACACCTACGAGGACTAACCCGAAAATAGAAACGTATCCGTCCCACTCTCTTCATTAGCATCGACCGTATTATGTACTAACAAAATACCAAACCGTAATACTTACATCCACCGTTTTGGTCCACTTATTAATCAACCCTGCATTAGAGAAATAAGTGTTTGCATCGACTCTTCCATTCCAATAGCGCCATGGAATATCATGCGACCCCTCTGTCATCGCAGTTGAGCCAACCACGACATCAAACTATAGAGAACACTAATTACCCTCACATAGCATTACCACGCTAATCACACCACAATCACCGCAATATGCTTAATTTGCATCTAGTCATCACATTACTAACAGCCTAATAATAACAAAGTCAAGAGTGTACATGACCCTTGCTTATTTATTCTTACAATTACGCCCTTAAAGCCAAAATCAGTTGAAGCTTAAATATTTCGGCTCCATAAACGAAAAGAAAATTCAAACAACACAAAAAGAGGGGGAACTCAGGTATACCAATTCCTACTGTTCTCGGACTTCACCCTATACTACTGCTATGTTTGATTTTCCCTTGACTTCTCATTATTAGTCCAAACACACTAATTACTTAATAGGACAACACCCCACCCTTACTCTAATTAGTTAACTATACAGTTTCCTAAACTATCCATCCATATAAACCAAAGGAAAAGCAACACATCTACCCAATTTCCAACTAACCGGCTACTAGTCCATGGATCATGATTCTTCTGCTTAGGACTTATTTTGGACTTAAAATAATATAGTCCTAGATACACCTTGATTAACGTTAGCATAAATGATAGCATATATATACAAGAGTGGAAAACAAACAGTACCCTGAGCCCTATGGAACGATCTCACTACGAATGTAGTTGGCAAAAACCATACCATCTCGATCAGTGAGTAAGAAATAAAATCTTTAGATAGCTATAATAAAATAAAATAAAATATAAACACAAGGCTTACTAGCATCGCTGATTCGTTACAGTACATAAGACTCTATTACCCAAAAAAATCTAATAACTCCATTAGATTAAGCTACAAACGTTATAAAGGAGAGAAAGACCTGCTTGATTCGCGGCAAAATATGGTTTTCTTATGGATACCACGCTTTAGATCTTAAAGCAATCTTGCTTCCTCAAACTATCTCTTGTGGCAACTAAAGTTTTAGACAGAAAACATTTTAGACGGCTGTTCTCTTTCAAGTTGTCGTAAGAAGAAAAATAAACCTAATCTCTTGCCATAAATTCTTAGTCAACTTTCCAAAAATATCTGAGATTTCTTCCACCAAAAATCTTGCGACAATTACTGATTTGGGTGATGGGATATATATATATATATATGCCAAAAAGTAAGGATACTACTATAAAAAAAGATGGGATAGACGCTAAGGGGCTTTACAATCTCCCTCCCACCCCAATAAAAAGGTTTACGTCCTCGGAATCGATCTACATTTACCGATTTAAGTTTCACAAAGTGCCTTACTCTGGTCCAATTAGTCAGCTAACCGTGCGGCAGCATACTAAATGTTCGCATTGACATTCCCCATAATATATAACCAGCTAAGCAATATAAATGCAACCCCTAGGTCATTGCATTTTTTCCATTCAAAGCAACACATATGCGACCCCTCGGTCATCACAATAATAACTTAGGAAATTCGATCCAACCACAAGCAATGCACAAAACAATCAACACTCATTGGCATAACAAAAATGAGCAAAACGTAAAAATAAATGGGTTGAAAAAATACCTTCCATCTCGACAACGTGTTCACCATCACTACGAGGTAATATAGCATTCATTCGGGGTTGTTCTCTCCTTATTGGTACTTCACGACGTTTCTCATTGTTCTCAACTCCGTGTTTATTTTTGTTTGGACAATCTGGAGATTTATGTCCTTGGTCGCCACAAGCATAACAACGCCCTCTAAACACGTAAGGTTTCTTTTCTCCATCGGTTCCTTGTGGCTGAGGTGCTTAAGTTGTTAATCCATGGTTAATGGTCTGTTCGTCTGCTCGTGGCTTCTTCCAATTATTCTTTCCAACTTCATTAGATCTCTCATTTCTCTTAGGTTCAACTTTATTTTTTCTAGCCTCTTGGATCCTTAAGCAATGTGCCCTAGCACAGTTCGCGACCTTGACATAAGTATCAAAAATTCGGTTCCCAATGATGTGTCGAGCAATCCCATTATGCAATCCATTCAAAAACCTTTCGATCTTGTCTGCTTCAGTAGGAATAAGATGAGCAGCAAATAACGACAAGCGGTCAAACTCACGCTCATATTCAACCACTATTTGATCTTCCTTTTGCTTTAGCTCTTCAAACTTCCTAATCATATCTTGGCGCTTGGCTGGGGGGAAAATGTGCAAGGAACAGATCTTTGAATCTTGTCCAAGTAACCTCCATTGCATCAACTGTCCTTCCCATCGACTCCCACCAAGTCGTTATATTCCCCTTCAATAGGAAAGCGGACATCATCTACTTATAAGCCTCGAAACAATCAAATTGAGCTAGTATCTTATCCACTTTTGTGCACCATTGATGTGCTTCAGTTGCACCTCCTTTCCTGTGAACGAATGGGGTTTCATCTTTAGAAAATCTTGGTAATACTTAACCCAAGACTTCGCGTTTCTCTCTACAATTGCAGGTCCTTTCATTTATGGAGGTGCCACATTTTCCGTACCTCCACGTGGACCAATCCTCTGATCCAATGTTGTTGTGATCGTCGTATTCAACATTGTCTGAAGGTTCTCTAACGTTAAGGCATTAGGCCCACTCTCTCTTCCTTCGGTATGAACAGATCGAGAGCCACCTGTGGACCTAGTCCTACGAGATCGAGAGATACCTGTGGACCTAGTCCTACGAGATCAAGAGCTACCCGTGGACCTAGTCTCATCTTCACTACGAGATCTACTACCAACATTACGTGAGTTACTTTCTGCCACAGAATCCTCAACAAAATCCTCACTCCTTCGGCCACGACCTTAGGTATTACGTCTACCGCGACCGTCCATCATCTAAGAATGTAAAGAAAACAAAGAACCATCAACAGAAATTCATACAAGGCAAACAATCAAAGTGCTCCTAAAACTCGTGCCCAACGTGATCAAACAAGACCCTACACCCGCTCCCAAGGATTTATGTTACCAGGGCTCTGATACCACTCTGTAACGCCCCACTTGGAATTTTAGGTCGGCCGCCCTAAAATCCAAAGTGTAGCATACTCATGGACCACTTTACACACTCAAACCTTCGAGCCAACAAATGGAGATCGAACTATTGTATGGAGAACATTCACATTAATCCATAAATAGATGCATTTTATTTAATGAAACCGTTAAAATGTTGTAAAGTTTAATAAAAAAAACTTTAGAACAGAAATGATCTTTGACACGCAGCTCGGCCCCCAAAATAAATGTTAAGAATTTATTAGAAATAAAATAAAAGTATGATCTTAAAAGAAATAAATAAAATATTTAGCTAAGCACCTTAAAAATAATAATAACGAAGTACCTTTTCGGAAATAGAAATGATCTACAAGCTAAGCTGCTCCACGGTCACGTTTCCTGATGTGTTGTAGAAGTGGTAAAATAGAAGTTCGATTCTCAGACTTGTTGAGGTTTGATTTAAGGCTTAAAAATTGAAAACACTAAAAAAATAAAAAAATAAAAATATACAAAGGTTTGTCGAGATGAAGAATTTACCGGGACTCAGGATTTCACTACTATTCTTTTGGTTCAATCATTAACTCTAAACAATATAGCTCAAACAAAAGAAGTTGTGACTTTAATTCTTTGCCAAAAATAGATTTCACAAAACATTAGTTGTAAGTTGTAAGCATGACGCATCAAAAGTAATTAAAACTAAGCATGCGACATCAGACAAAATAACAAGTAATTAATAGAAATCATAAATCAATTAACGATCTACGCAAAAAGTCATAAAAAGAATTAATTCATTTACCAAAATCATGAAAAGTTGCTTCCTCCGTTGTCCAAGTGTTGGGGTTTAGCTCTTCATGGTGAAAACACGCTTAAAATAATAAGTCATGGCTCAATAGGTGTTTTATTGAAGAGAAAGTATAAAATAGTGTGATTGTAACAAATATAATTGTTACAGATCCACTGTTACAGAGAAATCTTAACAGAACTGTTACGAACTTGAAGTAATTGTTGGGAAATTGTTACAAAAGATATTGAGTTTAAAGGAAAAGGCAACAGTTTCTGCGACTTTCTTTTTCTGCGGTTTGCACTGTTCTTCTTCCTCTTCCCTGGAACAGCAGCAAGCTTCTCTGCAACTTTTTCCAGTCCTCCGTCCGACCCCCCAAACTCTCGGTTACCCGCCGTATGAACCCAAACACCCTATATATACTTAACAGGGTCGATAATATATCGAGTAAATCCTCAAAATCTTCTTTTTACTTCCACCTCAAGGCTCGGGATTATTTCCCTTTTTTTTCTCTCCTCTGTACGCGTATGATTCTCTCCAAACTCTTTACTTAACCGATAGAGTCAAATCTAGGCGAGTGTATCTTCTCCACCCCCACGTAACTTCCAAGAATGCAACCAAACTTCCCGATATATTGTCGTGTGCTCTGTTTTCTTCCAATTGGTTAAATATCTCTTTTTTTTCGCATCTCGGGAAATTACCAACCCTGTTTGGTAAGAACAAGTTAACCCCGATCAAAATAGGAAAGAAAATCCGATTAAAATTCTTCCAAAATCTTCCGAGGAATTCACCCAAAAACCCGATACCCTGTTTTACTTCAACTCGAGTTTATAACCAAATCCAGCCCAATAAAACACCCAAATCATTCTTGTATATCCATAACAGGTCCAATCCATGAGAATCAGCGATTGAATCTCGTTAAATTACGTCCAACTTCCGAACCCTAAATCTGCCTGAAACTCCTCTGATTTCCCGCCTTTTTCTGATTTGGAATTTGGAAAGATGACCTCCCCCTATCCTGTACGGGTCTGCCAATAGTAGTTGCCCTGGACATGGGATGCCCCTTATCCAATTGAGGGGTTCCTTTAGTAGTTTTCTTCCAAGAGCGCAAAAACCACTTTTCGAGCAAATTTAGCCGCAAAATCTTATTTCTCCAAAAACACCTACAAAAACATAAAATGCCAAAATAAATACAAAAATGGGTACTAATAATATAGAAAATCGAGATCAAAATAGACATATAAATGCGTCTATCATTTCCGCAAAAGGTTAATATCATATTCGAAAGAGTGAAAAGAAGAAGAGTGAAGAAACTAACCAATTTAAGTAAAATCTTTATGACAACAATAAAAGTGGTCTAGTGAAAACTATAGTTTTATTTGTAAAACTAGTAATCATTCCTAAATGAGAACAGAACTAGGTCCCAAAACCACCCATGTGGACTAACAGAAACTAAAACGTCCCATCCCACTCTCTTGTTAGCCCAGACACCGTCATATACTCGTTTAAACACCTTAACCCAACTACAATACTCATTTCCGTCGTTTTACCGGTCCACTTAATTAACCAACCGTGTGTTGGATAAATAAGTGTTCGCATCGACTCCCTTATTCCAGTAATACCATGGAATATTATGAGTCCCCCTTGGTCATCACAATTTAACTCATGGGAGTCGAGCCAACCACGCTATCGAACTAGATATTCACCTCCACAAAGCATTCGCATAATCACTATACGACAACAAGACCAACTGCTCATTTGATCACGACAGTGCGACATACATACAATCTATTCCCTTGGCTCCTCAAACGCTAGAACCAAACTTGACAATAACATTTCCAAAGCATCAACCTCTATTAGCTAGAACAGTAATGCTCCCTACTTAAATATTACTAGAAAAATAAGGCTCCCTATCTAAACTTTGCTACATCTCCTGTATACAACACTCCGGTTGAGATAAATGATTTCAAATTATAATTCAAACGCCATTAGGCTTGAGTGTTCCTACCACAAGAGTTAACTGACCCCATAATACCATGTACACTACCCTTGATCCCATACACTTAATTTACGTTAAGGTTAACCAACTCCATTTATTACTTTATTATTTGGTACTCAAAAGAAATAGGATTGTTGACGTTACAGATCAAAACGAATCTTGTTGGAACTATAAAAAAAAATGCACATCGAGTCAGATGCCTATCCAGGTCCAATTGAAACTAATCTATATATTATTAACTGTATAAATCAGACTCATGGCTAAATCCATGAAAGGAAGGAAACACCGGACTTAATCCTAAGTAGGAGAAAGTTCTAAATAAGAAAAATGTAAACCCAAATCCTATTTGCATCATTGGTTTCCGAAGACAACATTTAAAATCCAAAAAAAAAAAAACAGAGAATACCCATTAGCTTAATCTATAAACGTTAAAAGATATAGAAAACCTACCTGATTTGTGGTAAAAAGATGATCCTCCAAACGATACCAAGCTTTAACCCTTCGATCAATCTGGCTTCTTCAAACTATCTCTTGGCAACTAAAGTTTTAGTCACAAAACATTTTAGACAGCTAGTCTCTTTCAAGTTGTTGCAAGAAGAAAAGTAACCCTAATCTCTTGCCATATATTCTTAGTCAGCTTTCCTAAAATATCTGAGATTTCTTCCACCAAAAATTTTGCGATAATTATTGATTTGGGTGATGGGATATAGATACGCTCAAAAGTAAAGATATTACTAAAAAAAAAGATGGGCTTAGATGATAAGGGGCTTTACAATCTCCCCCATAATAAAAAGTATTACGTCCTCGAAATCGATCTACATTTACCGATTTATGTTTCACAAAGTTCCTTACTCTGGTCCAATTAGTTAGCTAACCATGCGTCAGCGTACTAAATGTTGGCATCGACATTCCCCAAAATATATAACAAGCTAAGCAATATAAATGCAACCCCTAGGTCATTGCATTCTTCCCATGCAAAGCAACACATATGCGACTCCTCGGATGATAACTTAGGAAATTCGAGCTAACCACAAGAAATGCACAAAACAATCAACACTCATTGGCATAACAAAAATGAGCAAAACGTAGAAATAAGTAGGTTGAAAAATACCTTCCATCTCGACAATGTGTTCACTCATTACGGGGTAATATAGCATTCATTCGGGGTTGTTCTCTCCCTATTGGTACTTCACAACGTTTCTCATTATTCTCAACTCCGTGTTTATTTTTATTTGGACAATCTGGAGATTTATGTCCTTGGTCGCCACAAGCATAACAACGCCCTCTAAACACGTAAGGTTTCTTTTCTCCATCGGTTCCTTGTGGTTGAGGTGCTTGAGTTGCTACTCCATGGTTAGTGGTCTGTTCGTCTGCTCGTGGCTTCTTCCAATTATTCTTTCCAACT
>JAJJMB010002020.1:14791924-14872523 GCA_023531105.1 Papaver atlanticum | reverse complement strand
CCCAATCCTCCTCTGAATTTATTATTCTCCACATCATTTTCATGAGAAGAGCTCTATTAATGATCTCCAGCCTTTGAATACCCAATCCTCCCTCACTATATGGAGTACAGACTTTCTTCCAAGACAAAATAGTGTATTTTCTGGTTTCTCCTTCACCTGACCATAGAAAATTCCTTATGATTCTCTCACAAATTTTAATCACTGAAGTAGGCCATTTATAGATTGCCATATTGTAAATTGGAATGCTCTGCAGCACTGACTTGATTAGCACCAATCTATCCTGAAATGATAGAAGCCTTCCTTTCCAAGCTGCTAGCATTTTTTGCATTAGCTCCACCATAGGCCACACTGAGCTTACTTTTACTTTGCCATAAGCAAGGATTACTCCTAAGTATTTGTCAGGGAATGTGCTTAGTTCCATATGAATAATTTCCTTAATTTGATGCTTCCTTAACAATGTAATTCCATCAATAAACAACTTACTCTTAGCCTTGTTTATTATTTGACCTGAACCTTTTTGATAATCTTCCAACAGCTTAGCAAGATATTCAACACTTCTTTTAGCTCCATTACAAAATAGAAACACATCATCAGTAAAAAACAAGTGAGTTGGATGAACTCCCTTTCTTATCACCATTGGACTTATCTGCTTTTCTTGCACCATTTTAAGAACGCATCTATTCAAGACATCTTCCATAAGTACAAAGAGAGTTGGAGACAATGGATCTCCTTGTCTCAAACCTCTCCTAATAGAGAAAAAGCCATGTGGTCCTCCTTTTATTGATACAGATATCTTTGCAGATTCAAACAGTATCTTCAACCATTGACACCAAGAATTAGAGAATCCATACCTGCTAAGTACTTGAAGTAAAAACTCCAGCTAACTGAGTCATAGGCCTGAGATATGTCAAGCTTCACTCCTATATTTCCTCCTCCTCTTGTTTTCTTCATTTCATTAACCATCTCTGAGGCCAATAAGATTTGATCTTGAATACTCCTACCTTTAATGTAAGCTGACTGTTGAGGAGTTATTAACTTTGCCATGATAGTACTCATTCTTGTATTGATGATTTTTGTAAAAATCTTGAAGCTTACATTACTTAGACCTATTGGTCTAAACTGATCTGGGTTCTTTGCTCCATCAACTTTAGGAATTAGAACAAGAAAATTTGAATTAAGACCTTTGGGGATAAATCTCCTAGACCAGTAAAATTTGATAGCTTGGTTGATATCATGCTGTATAATCTCCCAACAAGAAAATTACTCTTGCGGTTAAAAAGTAATGCAATAGTGAACCAGTGAATCAAAAAGAGTTATCACAACACCTACAAGGACTAACCTGAAAATAGAAACGTATCCGTCTCACTCTCTTCATTAGCATTGACCGCATTATGTACTAACGAAATACCAAACCGTAATACTTACATCCGCCATTTTGGTCCACTTATTAATCAACCCTGCATTAGAGAAATAAATAGAAATTTGCATCGACTCTTCCATTCCAATAGTGCCATGGAATATCATGCGTCCCCTCGGTCATCGCAGTTGAGCCAACCACGAAATCAAACTATAGATAACACTAATTACCCTCACATAGCATTACCACGCCAATCACACCACAATCACCGCAATATGCTTAATTTGCATCTAGTCATCACATTACTAACAGCCTAATAACAACAAAGTCAAGAGTGTACATGACCCTTGCTTATTTATTCTTACAATTGCGCCCTTAAAGCCAAAATCAGCTGAAGCTTAAATATTCAGGCTCCATAAACGAAGAGAAAATTCAAACAACACAAACAGAGGGGGAACTCAGGTATACCAATTCCTACCGTTCTCGGACTTTATCTTATACTACTGCTATGTTTGATTTTCCCTTGACTTCTCTTAGTCCAAACACACTAATTACTTAATAGGACAACACCTCGCCCTTGCTGTAATTAGTTAAACTATACGGTTTCCTAAACTATCCAGCCATATAAACCAAAGGAAAAGCAACACATCTACCCAATTTCCAACTAACCAGCTATTAGTCCATATGATATCAAAACATGGATCATGATTCTTCTGCTTAGGACTGATTTGGGACTTAAAATAATATAGTCCTAGATACACCTTGATTAACAATAGCATAAATGATAGCATACATATACAAGAGTGAAAAACAAACAGTACCTAAGCCATATGGAACGATCTCACTACGAATGTAATTGGCAAAAACCCATACCATCCCGATCAGTGTGTAAGAAATAAAATCTTTTAATAGATAAAATAAAATAAAATATAAACACAAGGCTTACTAGCATCGCCGATTCGTTACAGTACTTAAGACTCCATTACCCATAAAATCCATTAGATTAAGCTACAAACGTTATAAAGGAGAGAAAGACCTACTTGATTCGCGGCAAAATATGATTCTCTTATGGATACCACGCTTTATATCTTAAATTAATTTTGCTTCTTCAAACTATCTCTTGCGGCAACTAAAGTTTTAGATCGAAAACATTTTAGATGGTTGGTCTCTTTCAAGTTGTTTTAAGAAGAAAAATAACCCTAATCTCTTGCCATAAATTCTTAGTCAACTTTCCTAAAATATCTGAGATTTCTTCCACCAAAAATCTTGCGATAATTACTGATTTGGGTGATGGGATATATATATTCCCAAAAGTAAGGATACTACTAAAAAAAGATGGGCTAGATGTTAAGGGGCTTTACACCTACACACTTGATTCTCTTAGCTTAGGTCGGTTACGGCCAAAGAGTTGTTTCAGCCTCAGTGAATACTTTTAATACTTATTTGTCACTAACACAAAACCTATTTGATTTCCCTTTATATATTTTTATCAAGGTTTGGAAATCTATTTGCAGTGGAACAAGTCTAGTAAACCTCAAGGATCTGGAACACTTACACTCTTAATAAGAGAAGCCTAGATTACTACCACCTCATAAGAACAAACAAATCAAAGAAGAATTTATATGTCTATCTCGTGGAGTCACAAATTCTGAGATGAAAAAAACTTTGTGATTTATATTTATCTTATTCTTCGTGAATTACAATAATTAGTATAACAAGATCCAGATTCAAGAACCATCAGGTAGAAGATAACATGACCAGGCATCACGAATTGCTAATTAAGTCTTCAAGGTCGTAACCTAATACAGTATCACCAGAGAAAACCTAGGTTATAGAGGACGACTCTATCTTAGCAAATAGGACACCGCAGTGCCAAGGATTGGGAGTTCTAGTTGCATAGAGTCCTTTATTTATATAAATTATCAAGGATTAAGGTAGCTTTGAAGATTGGTTGGGATTCAAGCTAAATAACTTCTCTAATTAAAATGACATTCTTAGTTAAGAATTGATGTAAGGATGTGAGAAGTTTGCGTTGAATCATAAGGAAGAATATGCACTATGGTGTGGTTGGTTAGGGAACCATCCACAAAGATGGTTCAACTAGACCAAGTAAGGTCGTGAACTTTCAAGCAACAACGGTGGTCAATAACATTCAAGACTAAACAATAATCCACAAGCCCAATAAGAATTTGTGAATAAAGGTATCTTAGAAGTGTTTATGAGAAATATAATAAAAGTGCAAGGATGCCTCAATAATTAGTGTACAAAAGTTTAAGGGCTCCTTTGAAAATAGTCTCCTTATTGTAAAAGCAAAAACTGCACAGAAACATGTCCAAATCGACATGGTATGCAAACCGGGTACACATACCCTTGGACAGTTCGTGAACACCGTTTGTCCAAAGACAAGGAATACATACTAGGTATGCATACTTTAGCAAGTTCATGTGCTTTATCCTTAGATTAAAGATTTCAGAACTACGTCAAATATGACATGATACTCATACTACGTATACACACTCCTTAGCAGTTCGTGTACTTCACCTTTGAAAAACAAAGGCTGTGAAACTATGCTAAATATGACATGGTATGCGTATGTGGTATACATACGCTAAACAGTTCATAAACTTTTCACTCTCATATTCAGTTCGGAAACATTCCCAATAGTAAAGGTATACATACAAGGTATGCAAACCTAAAAAAGTTCGTGAACTATTTTTTTTTGGGGAAACGTTTCAAAGATCAATTCCAACAAAAATAGTTTGTGAACTATAAGTTGTTCTTGATTAAGATTGTCAAAGATCTATGAACTTCTATTGCTTGAATCATATTTCGAGAGTTTACACAAGATGAGCTTGAACTCAAAGTTTCGTATTTGCAATATTAAATCTACTAAAATTATACCATATATATAGTTTCACAAGATAAAATGGTAAATACGTTGAGTAAATAGGACAAGTAAGTCTCCACATACCTCTTATTGATAAAGTTCTCGCAAATATATTTGTTTGTCATGTAGTCTTCAATCTTCGAATGTATTCGTTGGATATTTCATATCCAACTACCATGCTTTAATCCTAGTCCGAGACTCCACTTTGTTAGACTAGAAATCAGGATATATTTTTGTGCATATAACATTGAAAACATGCTTGAAATAACACAACTTGTGACTTCGACCGAGCAGTGCTCTAATAGATATGCTTTTGTGACGAAGTCTTATGCTGATGTTGGTGGTTCGTCTTTTCCGGGTTAGAATCTTACAGGTCCGGACTTCCTTTCTACCTGGTTGCTTTGGTGAAGTCCAAGTGAGTGTATACTTATACGCTGAAAAAGTGTTGTGATGATCATTATCGTTGGGTTGAAACTCTTAACAAGTGCGGCGTTAGGATGTGAAGTTCCAGCTGCTCTGTTATGATCTGGTATGTTATGCTCCAATTTGTTACTCTTTTTTTCAACTCGCTCTTTGTTTCTGCATGGATCAACTTTCAGAATGGTCAACATTTTGTATATCGCAAATTATTATCAAATGGAAATGCCTAAATGTCTGATTTTCTTTTATCAATTTTCGTTTTTTTTTTCTTTGGTAGAGGAGAATTTCGCAGGAAATAATAACTAATAATAGATGATCTAAATTGGTTCAGAAAGTGAAAGGTTATTACGGGACTCTAAACATACTGGGGTTTCCACGGAGGATGCAGAATGATTTCACAACCTTGCGTAGAAAGATGTATGAAATATAGTATGCATAACATTATTTTTTGCGTCCCACGAGAATTCTCATGATATAGTCGTCCACTTGAGCTAAAATCGAGATAAGTGAAAGATAATAAATTGGTAGACTGAGTAATGTGTTTTTTTATAAGATTTACCTTTCAGCTTGATTTAAGAATTTAGTCTTCCACGCAGCAAGCTTATGCTCCATTCTCGGTGCCAAATTTATTTTGAAAAGTATAAATAGTTCTCTTATGCCTGACCATGTATACATGCCGGAAATTGTTGACCCCCCAAAATTCTTCCCAATGACGTGTCAGTAAGGTACTTTCCCATGGTATTCAGTCGTAGACCCACCAACGGGCCCCTAAGGATTTCAGGGAGATTTGCTGGTTGGTCCAGAAATCCACCTAGTAGTTATCCTAAGGTCCAGTCACAAAAAACGTTTAATGAGAGTTCCAAAAAAAAACATGGAAATAACATATATACCCATTAACTAATACGTGTGAAACAAATACACATTCTCGTCACCACGTTCTCTCGAATACACAGATCCGAAGAAAAAAAACTGATTTCTTCTTAAATCAAAAATCACGAGAGAAAACCCAATAAAACATCAAATCATCATCAAATCTGAAGAAATCATCAATAAATCTAAAGAAAATCATCAAATCTAAATAAATCATAAATGAATCTAAAGAAAATCATCAACAAAAACCCAGATTCATTAAAATCAGAACAAATCAAAAGGTGTAATTATGGTTTGACTAATAAAAGGGTTACATAAAGCATAAGCTGATATAATGGGAAGGTTAGTTCACTTTCCAGATTCATGGTCAACTTGATGCTTGTAAGATGTTAATTTTTTGGGGGATTTTGTGATTAGGGCTTACTTTTGATGGATTTATTTGAATTTTGAATTTCTGTAAATTTGGGGATTTTGTTAGTGTAATCAACAATACATATTAATTACAACACGGACGTATAACCTTCGAAATTAGTGGATGTAAAACAAATTTTCTTATGATTTTTCTTCTTGTTTTCTAACGATTTTTCTTCTTTTTCTTAAATATGTACCGTAGAGTATATAGTTAGGGAAAGAGTGATTCATTGATGCAGTACATATCATTATGTACTGTATAATGTCTTAGCCCTAGTTGATGCTTAAATATAATCCTACAGTACACATAGATATGTACATACGAAAAAAGTGATTAGCGGATGAAGTACATAGTACATATCATCATGTACTGTATAAACCCCATATTTATGCTTGATTTTGATCCTACACTACATTTCGACATATAGCTAGGGGGAAAACGATTTGTGGATGATGTACATATCCATATGTACTGTATAATCACATGGTTTATGCTTGAATATTATCCTACAGTACATATTGATATGTACTGCATCAGATAGTACTATGTAAACCCTATACATATTGTTATTATGACCCATATAAGATACTGATATGTACTGGATGAAAACAACGCATATCTCCCACGTACGACAAAACTTGTTGTCTAGTCATCAGTGGATAAAGAGGTTGTTTTGTACTCGATTGTATGAATTAACAACACATATTTTATTGAACTGATAAAAAACGTGTTCACTATGTAGGTTGTAATAACGTGAAAAAGGCGACTATACCTAGGAAACTATACATATGAGTCATGCTCTTTAATGCTACTCATAGCCTGTGTTCTTCATTTCGTTCAAAGTTTTCTAGGTATTTGTTGGTTCTGAAATGCGATCTTCTCTCTAATGCTACTCATAGCCTGTGTTACTTATCAAATTGGTTTTTCGAGTTGTTTCATATGCTATCTAAACAGTAGGATTCATAGGTGCATGATAATAAAAAGGAACTCAGACGATACTTGTATTGCATATTATATTAGGTACATATCAATATGTACTACCTTGAAAAAGGAAAATTTATGTAAAAGTATATTATTTTTGACATTACATATTGATAAGTACTGATTGAAAAACTGACTTTTAAGAGTACACATTGATATGTACTATTTGAAAAAGCGGGGGTCTAACAACCACACTTAATATTTCGTTTAGGCAATCTGTATGGACTAACTCCAATATAATTCTGAGAGCACCAACTAATAAAGCGAGCTCAATCAAGATATATATCAAAGAGTTATATCTCAGTTTCTTAATGTAATCAGCAAATCAAACTGATAGAAATCCGTGAGCCTGATTATTATAAGAAACAACTTGAACTGTACAAAATACCAATGCCCAAGTGTCAATCAATTTATATCAACAAGCAAAGGTTGGATTATCTAATTGATTGAACTTACGCACAACCTGTGATATTTCAATTATATAAACAAATATAATGCGGAAAAGAAATAACACAGACACCGTAAATTTTGTTAACGAGGAAACTACAAATGCAGAAAACCCCCGGGACCTAGTCAAGATTTGAACACCACACTGTATTAAGCCGCTACAGACACTAGCTTACTCCAAGTTAACTTCGGACTGGAATGTAATTGATCCCTAACCAATCTCACACTGATCAAGGTACAATCGCGTTACTTACGCCTTTGAATCCCAACAAGACTCTGCGCACTTGATTCCCTTAGCTGATCTCACCCACAACTAAGAGTTGCTACGACCGAAAGTCAAATACTTGATAAACCAATCTGTTTCACACAAAAAAGTCTATTGAATAGGTAAATATATCTCCCACAGAAATACCCATGAGTTTTGTTACGTCTTTTGATAAATCAAGGTGAACAGGAACCAATTGATACACCGTACTTATATTCCCGAAGAACAACCTAGTAATATCAGTCACCTCACAATAATCTTAATCGTATGGTAGCGTAACAAGATATTGTGGAATCACAAACGATGAGACGAAGATGTTTGTGACTACTTTTTATCTTGCCTATCGGAGATTAAATCTCGAGCAAATCTTAGAGAAGATAGTACTCAATCACGATAGAAAACAACAAGATCAGAACACGCAACTACAAACAAAATAGTTGGGTCTGGCTTCACATTCCCAATGAACTCTTCATGTCGTTAACCTACATAGTTTTGGAAAAACCTAAGGTTAAAGGAGAATCGACTATAGTCGTAACTAGTATCACACGGGAGGTATGGGGATTAGGTTTCCCAGTTGCTAGAGTTCTCCCTTATATAGTCTTCAAATCAGGGTTTGCAATCAATGTTACCTTGGTAACAAAGCATTAAATATTCACCGTTAGATGAAAACCTGATTAGACTCAAGCTAATATCTTTCAACCGTTAGATCAAACTTAGATTGTTACACACAAATGAAAAGTGACTTCATTTAGATATGAGTAACCATACCTAAACGTGTACACCTTGTTGGCTCAACAATAGTTAACCGAAGTTAGCCATATGAACACTTTCATAACAACCTTATTCATCTTAACCATAACCAGTTCAAATGACTCAAATAAAACTAGTTCTATAGTTGTTCAATTGTTTATATTCTTATAGAAGTATACAAAACACAATTGAAGCAAAATCGATTTTGATTCACTTGAATCGATTCATGAACATTATAGCCACGGTTTGCAAAAATTGCCTTCCTTATTATATAAATGTATTAGTTTATGAACAAAACAATTTTAGAACATAACCTACTCAAGTATGCAAACGAGTTCGCATACCTAAGTGGCCGGACTGAGTTTGGGTTCGCCAGTATGCGAACGGGTACGCATACCTTCCAAACTCAGTTGAATTTCCGAACATGAACTTTACCAACACATAGTTCGATAAATATGTAAGGGAGTTAACTCGACTCAAAATATCAAATGTGTATAATCGAAATCTATATAGCTATACGACTTTTGTCTCAAATAGGAGATGGAGTTTTGAGTGATAGATGAGTTCAAGTCTTCACATACCTTTTGTTGATGAAGTTCCACAAGCTCCCCTTAGTTGTTTTTCGTCTTCAATTGATGAACTCCATGAAGTCTAATGCTCAACTACACTTTCTATCATAATACGAGACTTAGCTATAAGTAGACTAGAAATCAAGACTTATAGTTTTGGCAACTAAACTTGACAACAAGCTTGAGATAGTAACGCTTGCGAGTTCGACCGAGCAGTTCTCTAACAATCTCCCCCTTTGTCAATTTTAGTGACAAAACTATCAATACATATGGAGTACGAAATAAATAAACTTTGTAGCTTCTCATCCAAATGCTTGATTTCCTTGGTTCTTCAACATTACTCGAAATTTTCATCACTTCCAAGTACTCCAGTGATTCTGAACGTGTTCAACTCAGCATCATAGTTGTTGAAGATCCGTAGCTATAACAATGAGAAAACAGTAGCTCTCAATCATTGTTATACAGTGTCATAGTATGATTACACAACATCAAAGTCCAATTGTATCACAACTTTGACAACAATACTATGGTTAATGTATCACCCCCCCTTAGTCAATACTTCATCTCACAATGAAAATCACTCCTCCTTACATAATGATCCGTAAACAATATGTATTTGCAGTGTGAACTACACATTAATTCTCCTTACGAAAACTAGTGGGATCATAATGAAAATCTCATAGAGATACTTCATGACTAAAAGAGAACATATCAACTTTGTTTCGATGATTTCACCTAGTCGAAACTTAGTGTATTCATCAAGGAGTTTATAAAGATACAAGAAAACTCCTACAATATTCCACAGTCACATTCCCCATAAAGATTTGGCAATTAAGCACAAGTTCAATTAAGAACTCTCCCCCATAAAATGTCATTCCCGAAGGAACAACAAGAGCAACCTTACTTTTGCAAGAAAAGAAGGATTTCTTTGGACATTAACAAATTACATGAGAGATGAATTTGTATCTAGAAAACTCAATTAAATTAACCTCAAGAGAACCCATGATTAATTTAATCGGAAATGCTCAACATAAGAGAACTTACGGAGCCACACAGTACTTTCACTTAGAAGTGGATCAGGGAAAGATCAATACTGCGGAATATTCAAAGATTCATTTTATTTTTCATCAATATTTGTATAAAGACGTATAATAGATTTATTCTTTGCAATCAAAAGTTCATCCTATCTTCCATCAATATTTACATAATGACATAATAGGCTTAACTTTTGCAATCAAAAGTTAATCAAGAGCGACCTTACTTTTACAAGAAAAGAAGGATTTCGTTGGGCATTAACAAATTACATGAAACATGAATTTGTATCCAGAAAACTCAATTAAATTAATCACAAAGGAACCTCAATAATTAATTTAATCGGAAATGCTCAACATAAGAAAACTTACGGAGCCATACGGTACTTTCACATATAAGTGGATCAGGGAAAGATCAATACTGCGGAATACACAAAGATTCATTATATTTTCATCAATACTTGCATAATGATACCATAAATTTAATCTTTGTTATCAAAAGTTCATTCTATTTTCTATCAATATTTGCATAAAGATATATAATAGACTTAACTTTTGACATATATGGGACAATCATAGTTCACGGACGCAAACACTCATATCCCGTAACAATTTTTGCAATATATAAAACCCATAAAGATTAATACTGCAAAATCATCTTCCAAATAAACTTTAGAATTTAAATAAATAAATCTAAAACCATTGCAAGATGAAAATCGTTGGCAATAGCAATGTGTAATCACAATATAGTCTATTCCAAACCCTAGTTATCCTTCTTAAACACAAGAATAAATTCTCATAAGAAGTTTCCTAGACATTAAGACCTCTGAAGAATTCTTTATCGTCCCCGAATTCCTTGTCTCAACAACCATTGGAACATAAGGTTCGTGAAGAAAGGAGTAAATTCCAACAAACCTTCTTGACTGATGCCGAACCAGGGCCTTCTGAATTTCAAGAGTTCTTCAAACAATAGCCTTTATTTGCTGAATGTCCTTCCTTATTTCCTTCAACTCTTCAAGAACACCAGAAAACTTCTGAAGATTAGAGGAGATAGCCCTTGGTTTCTTTATATTCTTCTTTTTTCTCTTCAAAATTGTAGAGGAAGGAGACTTATCTTTTTCCTTCATGATTGATGGCTTAACAATCATATTAACATCTTTTCCATCAGAAAACATGATGTTTGGAGTCTCCATACAAGTATGGAATTGTGAAAGAAATACACAATTAAAGCTCAACAAGCAATCTTGTGATAAAAGGAGTTTTTCAGGGAAGGAAAAACGAATGTAGGGTTACGGAACCTATATAGAGTAGGATTCACGTACGACCAATTCATAGCCCTAAAGAAGGTAGAATTGTCGATTTTAACCCTCTTTTAATGAAAAGGGAAAACCTTTTCAATACCAATTTATCATATGAAAGGATCAACAAAATTCCAAAAAAAAAAAAAAGGAAAAAAAATAATAATTTTTCTTTTTCCTAAAGCCTGATTTGTGTTCAACTCTTGTCTCTTTGACCAGGCACATGAGACAAGATGCACCTTCAACACAATCAAGTTGTGTTAGAGTGAACAATAATCTATCCACCATTCAATTCTTGTATGGAATTCTTAATACTCTTTTTCACATAATGCTTAGACCTCGTTGTTATTTTTTGGAGAGGTCTAATCAATTCTTTAGAAATTAACTTTTTCGGAGAGAAATTGAGTTTACTTACCTTAGATGAGTTAGACTCTTGAACAAGTTTGAGCTTGTTTGCTAATCGATCTGCTCTCCATTGAAGTTTATTGACATATCTTATTTTATGTTTGTACTTGTAACACTTAGAGAGTTCATGACCCTTAAAAGTACAATAAGAACATGTCAATGTGGAGGAAGGTTCAGACACCATAGCTAAGCATGCTGCTAAACAAATTGAGGTACCCGAAACATGTGAAATCGAATTTTCAATAGACCGAGAAAAATCCATTTTATCCTCCACAGTGGTTGATGAAGTTTCTCCAGAAAGAATATCACGATTGATGTACGTATTGCTACAATTATCAAAATCAATATTTTCACCATGACTTTTCATCTTCATCTGAATCATAGTGATCAGACATCTCATCAAGAGTTGCAGCAAGACCTTTATTCCCAGTGTATTTTCTACGATTTGGATAATCATTAGCAAAATGGCCAAAACCTTTACACTTAAAGCACCGTGGCATATCCTCATCATCAGTATCGACGGTGTTCCTGTTTTTAGGAGGACCACGGTCATGAGGTTTGACTGATGACCTGGGTTTATCTCTGATGAACCGTTTGCTTCTCTTCAAAAGAAGATCTCTAAACTATCTTGTGATCAGAGAAACTGAGTTGTCAAGATCTTCATTTGATGAATCAGTCTCAATAGGATCAACAACAGAGTTGCCAACACTTTTACTTTTGTCAAGCAATTTAGTGTTCTTTTGTGCTTTGAAAGCAATATCCTTCCCAGATTTGGATGTATGCACATGATCAAAGATCTTTAACTTCCCAACCAGAGTATTTTTGGATAAAGTATTAAGGTTATTTCTATCAACGATGGCATGATTCTTAGAATCGTATTTGGCTGGCAACGATCTGAGAATTTTCATCACAATGTCCTTTTCAGGAATAGTCTTACATAATGTAAAAGATGCATTAGCAATTTTAGATACTTTGTGATTAAACTCATCAAATGAATCTTTATCAGCCATACGAAGGTTTTCCCAATCAGAATTTAGGTTTTGAAGCCTAGCTTCTTTCTCAGTGGAATTTCCTTCAAATACAGTTTTTAAGATATTCCAGACTTCTTTAGACTTAGTGCACGTAGTCACATTGTGCTGAAGATCTGGGGTAATGGCATGGATGATAGCATTTAATCCATCAGAATTTTTCTTTGCAGCAAGAATCTCAGCAGCATCATATGCACCAATATCCTTCGGAACAGTTACATCGCCTTCTGGAACAACCGGAGGAACATGGCCATTAACTACACGAACCCATGATTGAAAATCACGCGCTTGAAGAAAGGCACGCATAAAAAAAATCCACCATAAGTAATTCGAGCCATCGAAGACTGGTGTTACGTTTATAGAGATAGCGTTTCAGTCCATAGAGTCAAATTGCTACAAACACAGACTTATGAGGTCTTAAACGTGTTTGCCAGCTCTGATACCAATTGAAAAAGCAGGGGTCTAACAACCACACCTAATATTTCGTTTAGGCAATCTGTATGGACTAACTCCAATATATTTCCAAGAGAATCAACTAGACAGTCAAACTCAATCAAGGAAAATACATCCAAGAGTTATATCTCAGTTTCTCAATGTAATCAGCAAATAAAACAGATAGAAATCCGAGTGCCTGATTATTATGAGAAACAACTTGAACGGTATCAAAGACCAATGTTCAAGTGTCAATCAATTTATATCAACAACCAAAGGTTGGATTATCTAATAGATTGAACTACGCACAACTTGTGATATTTCAATTATATAGAAAATATAATGCGGAAAAGAAATAACACAGACACCAGAAATTTTGTTAACGAGGAAACCGCAAATGCATAAAAACCCCGGGTCCTAGTCCAGATTTGAACACCACACTGTATTAAGCCGCTACAGACTCTAGCCTACTACAAGTTAACTTCGAACTGGAATGTAATTGAGTCCTAACCAATCTCACACTGATTAAGGTACAGTCGCGTTCCTTATGCCTCTGAATCCCAGCAGGACTCTACGCACTTGATTCCCGTAGCTGATCTCACTCATAACTAAGAGTTGCTACGACCCAAAGTCGAAGACTTGATAAACAAATCTGTCTCATAAAGAAAAGTCTATTGAATAGATAAATCTGTCTCCCACAGAAATACCTACGAGTTTTGTTCCGTCTTTTGATAAATCAAGGTGAACAAGAACCAATTGATACACCGGACTTATATTCCCGAAGAACATCCTAGTAATATCAATCACCTCACATTAATCTTAACCGTATGGAAGCGTAACAAGATATTGTGGAATCACAAACGATGAAACAAAGATGTTTGTGACTACTTTTTATCATCCCTATCGGATATTGAATGTCGAGCAAATCTTAGAGAAGATGGTACTCAATACGATAGAACAGAGTAAGATCCAAACACGCAACTACAGAGAAAATAGTTGGGTCTGGCTTCAGAATCCCAATGAAGTCTTTAAGTCGTTAACCTATAATGGTTTTAGAAAAACCTAAGTTAAAGGAAATTCGACTCTAGTCGCAACTAGTATCACTCCGGAGGTGTGGGGATTAGGTTTCCCAGTTGCTAGAGTTCTCCCTTATATAGTCTTCAAATCAGGGTTTGCATTCAATGTTACCTTGGTAACAAAGCATTCAATATTCACCGTTAGATGAAAACCTGATTAGATTCAAGCTAATATATTTCAACCGTTAGATCGAACTTAGCTTGTTACACACAAATGAAATGTACCTATATTTAAATATGGGTAACCGTACCTAAACGTGTACACTTAGTTGGCTCAACAATAGTTAACCGAAGTTAGCCATATGAATACTTTCATATCAACCTTGTTCATCTTAATCACAACTAGTTCAAATGACTCAAATGAAACTAGTTATAGAGTTGTTCAATTGTTTATATTCTCATAGAAGTATACAAGACACAATTGAAACAAAATCGATTTTTATTCACTCGAATCAATTCATGAACATTATAACCACGATTTGTAAATATTGCATTTCTTATTATATAAATGTATTTTTTCACGAATAAACCAATTTTAGAACTTAACCCACTCAAGTATGCAAACGGGTACGCATACTTAGAGTTCTAGACTTTGTCTATCCGCTAGTATGCGAACGGGTACGCATACTGTCATTCACGACCGAACTCAGTTAAATTCCCGGACTTGAACTTTTACGCCACTACGCATACGGGTATGCATACTAAGTTCCCGGACTTCAACTGTTAAACCAGTACGCATACGGGTATGCATACTATGGTTCTCAGACTTGGAATAACTTGCAACAGTTAGCATACAAGTACGCATACTGTGTTTTATCTAATCAATGGTTAATCATTCTAAACTCCATCTTAATCATTGAAACATTATTAGAAGACGGGAATAGCTGTCTCACACAAACTATTAGCTTCAAAGCAATTTTCAAGTGATCAATAGATCAATACGAAACATTCCGAGTCTACATCAAATGACTGTCTCACACAAATCATGTAAGATGTTACCAGGCGATTTTCACATGATCATATTTTGACTTTCGTCAAGAATAAAGATGAACTTGGTTAAAGAGAAAGCTTACCAACACATATTTCGAGTAATATGTAAGCGAGTTAAACTCAGCTCGAAATATCAAATGTGTATAAAATAAAGTCTATATAACTATACGACTTTTGCCTCAATAGGAGATAGAATAGAAATGGACTTCTCAGTGATAGATGAGTTCAAGTATCCACATACCTTTTGTTGATGAAGTTCCACAAGCTCCCCTTAGTAGTTTTCCGTCTTCAATCGACGAACGCCGTGAAGTCTAAAGTTCAACTACACATTTTATCCTAATCCGAGACATAGCTATAAGTAGGCTAGAAATCAAGACTTATAGTTTTGACAACTAAACTTGACAAACAAGCTTGAGATAGCAACACTTGCAAGTTCGACCGAGAAGTGCTCTAACACATATACTCTTCAATTTCCTGTGTTGTTAACATGTAAGTTAGTATCGACAATGACACCCATCAAAGTAGTAGCAAAACCTAGGTTAATTGGAAAAATAGGTTATGGGCAGTTAATTTTTTGGACAAAGTACCATACTGAACAAAACATAACAATTTATCAATCAAAGAAAAATTAATTATAACGTACCTAGACCACGGCTATCCCGAAGATCACGGACAACTCCTTTGTAGCCAGACTTATGAATATCACTCAAAATGCTCAATAAACGTCCATGAACCAAGACTCCATACACGTGACACCCATCGGCCTCCAAATTCCCCGAGTGAAAACCAGTACATATTTACATGTACCGAATGAAAATCCAGTACATATCGATATGTACCGAGTGAAAAGCCATTACATATCGATATGTACTGAGTAAAAACCCAGTACATATTACGCATTCCATCGCTGACGTTTCCCTCGCTAACTTCTTTGATTAAATTCATCAGTATTTCAATATAATCTCATTTATCTTGAATAATCAATTGATATCAAAAGTTTTCTTTCGGATTATCTGCCCACCATTAGGAGTCAGATTGTCTAATTGATCATCAGAAACAAAATAAATAAAGAATCAAGCAGTTCTCTAAATAGTATCACTAGATAAGAAGTACTAGCATCATCTCCTTGAACATAATTTGTATAAGATAATAACCCAAATTATCTAATCAATATTATTAAGCAAGTATTCTATCCTCAGCAACATCTTTGCATTTATCTCTGATTGTAAAATTAATTAGGTAAATAGGAAATGAAACTAAAGAACATTGAGAAATTAAAACCAAAAACAGATAAAATTAACAAAAAAGAAATCAAACTAACCGGAAACAAAAATAACGGTAATCATCATTTTAATCGACCAAATCATATCGTTTGAATAGACAACATTCATCTTCCAACATTAAATATCGAATTCCAGATGATTAAGAAGATTAAAAAGTTTATAAAAAACCTAAAATCGGTGAATCTATATCTTTTTCCACTGATCCATCATCGAATCTTCTTCTTATTCACTATCACTTGCTTCACATCTTCTTTCCTTCATCACACAGATTCATTCGAGAGAGAAAACAAATCTCCACCAAAGTTTAGATCTAGAAATTAAAAACTTTAAAAAGGAAGTATGAGGCATTTTGGGAATTTTAAAAATACAACTTATAAGATCCGCACGTGCTGTGGGTTGGGGAATAAAAATTTCAGTCCAAAAACATGTTTTTGGACCAACGAGTAAAACAAGTTAATGGGTGGATTAACCATTAAATGGGTCTTCTCAACTGGATTAACCAGTTATTCCTAGCTCATCACATTCGGATGAAGGGTTTAGACTGAGCCACATCATGAATGTAAGAGATCGGGGAGGAATTTGGAGGTGTCAAGCATTTTCCGTATATGGATTACAAAGTACAGAATTACAGAGCAATTGGTAAAGTTAAGGTGGTCATTGTTAAGCAGTATTTTACTACGGAAGATGCTATCTCTGAGCAGAGTGAATGTCCAAAGCCTTCTTTCTGCATCACCTTCTCTGACTTTTCTAAATCGGCGATTCCGGCTGAAATTTCTCCAGTTTCTTTGTTAATTGCAATCCTGCTTTCTGCATTTCTTTTTCTGACTCATTTGAATCGGACATCTCACCTCACAGATCCCTTGCATCTAATGAATTAAGTCCGTCGGTAGTTGAAAACTCTTTGGTTTCTGCACCTCAGGAATATCTTAATCTTACTAGTCTTAACCAATATGGTTCCTTTACTGTGAGCACAACATCATTAGCTGAAGACAAACTCTCCATAAATGAAAAGATTGATCTTTTACAAATCCAGGCTACAGAAAAAGGATAAGAGTAAATTCATGTACGTCTCCTTCTCTCTGATTCATCTATTAATTGTTTTTTGTGCAAACTTTTCAATTTTCCAATTGCTCTGATTGGTCAACCTTCTAACTCTGCTAAATGTTCTAATGTCAATTTACATGAGGATTAAACTAGATTCGGTAATAAAATATCTCAAGCATGTCTAATAATTTTGTTTGAAAACCTTTGTCCAGATACTCAACCTTTGTCTGGCTACTCAATCAAGCTTTTTAGCTAGTTTTATTAGACTCGGGATCTGAAAAAATCTTATGCTGATCTATATCATTTTCAACCTTTATTGTGTAATCATGAAAATTATGGCATGGAACACATAAGGGTGTGGTCAGAAACAAACACAACAACATTTAAACACTCTACTAACTGTTGAAACTAAGTCTCAAAGGAGCTTAATAAGAAACATTCTTAACTACTTCCCAAACACCCACATTGTAGACCCAGATGAACTAGCTGGGGGGCTAGCAATTGCTTGGGTGGATGGATTTCACTTCAAAGTGGTTCAATGGAACCTGAATATGATTAACATTATTGTCAAAAATAACCTCCATTTAAAGGAAAGGTTACTTACTTGTTTTTATGGCTCACCAAAACATGAACTGGAACTAGAAATAATGGGATACTTAGAGAATATAGCGCAGAGAGTTAACTTAAACTCAATGCCTTGGTTAGTAATAGGTAACCTAAATATAATTTTCAATAATGATGAAAAGGAAGGAGATCTTCTTTTTGATAGGAAAAAAAATTGAACCGGTAATGAACTTAATTCAAAGAACAGGTTTAAAAGATCTAGGACTTAATGGAAACATCTTTACTTGGAGCAACAAGAGAAAAAGGATAGCTAATATAAAACAAAGGTTTGATAGAGCCTTAGCAAATGTTGAATGAAATTTAAAATTCCAGGAAGCATCGCTTGAAAATCTTGTGGCAATTGGCTCTGACCATGGGACAATCTGTTTATCCTTAAATTGTCAGCATCTGCATCTAACACCTACTTTCAAGTTTTATGATACTTGGCTTAAGGAACCCACTTGCATTGAGGTTATAAAAAGGTCTTGGAACATAAACACGGATAGCCCGATCTTGGATCTTCTTGAGAATATCTCAGTCCTAGGTGATAATCTTAGTACATGGAAAAAAGATGCGTTTAGAAAACCAAATAAAAAGATTAAAATCCTTTTAAAAAATATAGAAAACTTGACATCCAAACCTACAGGGGTTATAAACACAAATCTAATAAACAAGAAGCTATTATAAATTAAAGCTTCGTATGATTCTCAGGAAGAAATTGCAAAGCAATAATCAAGAAACAACACTATAGCCCTAGGGGGAAAATACACAACATTCTTCCATGTTACAACCTTAAAAAGAAGGAAAAGAAACAACATAGACTGCATATAAGATAAGAATGATAAGGTAGTTTCATCTAGAATATAAATAGAGGATATCCTGACTTCATATTTCTCTGACCTGTTTACTGAATGTTCTTCTAATTCTGATGAAGAAATCTTCTCTCATATCCATCTCTGCATCTCACCAGAAGCCAACATTGCATTAACTGAAATCCCTTCACCTGAAGAGATCTGGGAGGTGGTAAAAAACCTAAAACCAAATATGGCTTCGGGTCCAGATGGATTCCCGATTAGTTTCTTAAACATAACTGGGATATAGTAGGTCCACAATTAGTGGTTGTAATACAATATTTCTTAAAAAATAGGCAGCTTCGTATTAGGCTGAATAAAACCTTCTTATTGTTGATTCCAAAAATTAAAAATCCTAATTCTCCAGCAGATTATAGACCAATTGGCATGTGCAATACACCTTACAAAGTAATAGCTAAACGCATGGCTAATAGGTTCAAAAAATCTTTTGGAAAAATCAAATCACCTCTACAGTCAGCTTTTCTATCTTCAAGGAAAATTTCTGACAACATAATTGTTTCTCATGAAATTGTGCACTCCATAAAGAAAAAGAAAAATTTAAATATAGGTCGTAAGATCGACATGTCGAAGGCTTTCGACAGGGTCAACTGGAAATTCTTAATCCAAACTCTAAAAGCTTTTGGGTTCTCTAAGGAACGGTGTGCACTAATTTTTCAATGTATCTCCACCTCATCCATATTGCTCAATGGTAATCCTTGTAAAGACTTTAAACCTTCTAGGGGAATTAGACAAGAGAATCCCTTATCCCCTCACCTTTTTATCCTATGTATGGAAGTCTTTTCGCGTCTGTTAAATCATCTAGAATCTAAGAAAAAAGTCCAGGGGATTAAACTCGCACCAAAATCAACTCCTATTTTATACCTTTTTTTTTGCTGATGATTTACTTTTGTTTACCAAAGCTGATTTAGGAAGTTGTAAAAACTTGCTAGAGGATTCAAATATTTAGCAAATCATCAAGACAAGTAATAAACTTCACAAAATCAAGATTATTTTTCGGTACAAAAGTTCACAGTAAACATCAAGGCATAATCTGTAGACTAATAAAGACAAAAATATCAACATAAAAGTTACTCACTTAGGGGTACATGTGTTCATAGATAGGTCTAAACTAAAAGCTTTTGATAATATTATTGAAAAAATAGAGCACAGGATAAAAATATGGTTAAGAAAGATCCTATCACAACCAAGTGAAATAGTGTTGAAAAATAATCTATTTTATCAAGTATGTTGATCTTTAGCATTAGATGTTTTTTCTTGCAAAAGAAAATTACTAAAAGAATCAATGATAACCAGAGAGACTTTTGGCGGGGAAAGCACACAAACTCAAAAGGAATTTACATAAAATCTTTCAATTTTTTATGTAGACCAAGAGAACAAGGAGGTTTAGGTTTTAAAGTAGCTAATAAGGTAAACTAAGCTATGATCAGCAGAATAGCTTGAAGGCTAGTTAGTAGCCCAGATGACCTATGGGCACAAATCTTAAAAGGTAAATACTTTAAGAAAACAGGAGCTCTGCATTCTAAGAAGAGTCGAAAGCTTCTTGGATATGGAAATGTATCTTGCAAGGTATTAAACACATTAAGAAATATAGCATTTGGGAAGTTGGTGATGGGGCTTCCGTAAACATCTGGGAAGATAGATGGCTACCAACCAGGGAAGAGATTCTGGTAAAATATGTTCTTAGAAGAAACACAACCATAACATTTGTGTCAGAGTTAATCAATTCAGATACTAAAAAGTGGAATTTAGATGTTACAATCCATGTTTGATAACTCTGTAGTACAAGAAATTATGAATATTATATTTTATACAATACAAAGGATGAGAATCTGAAGAAAAAAAAAGCAGACTAAGATGGACTCTGACTAGAAATGGAGAATTTTCTGTAAAATCTCTATATGCAAAAAAAATTAAACCCGTCTAATCTTGTCACTGACAAAACTAAAAAGTTTTAGAAAGGTTTATGGAGTATGGATACTTCTCAAAGACTAAAATTGTTTATCTGGAAATGTCTGCAAGATGTATTACCAACAAGACAGAAGTTGGGATCAGTTCTAGAAGTGGACAATAAATGTGTTTTTTGCCAAGATGTTGTGGAATCCACTTACCACTTGTTTTTTAATTGTGATTATGCAAAAGTTGTATGGAACTTACCTCCAATGGCCTCACAGAGAGTACTTTCAAACTCAATCTCTGTTGATAATTCTTTTTTAGATAAATATAATGAATGGACATCAGGAGAACTGAATTTGGACATCAGGAGAACTGAATTCCATCTCTATGGCACTTACAGCTACCAAGTGTTGGTTTATTTGGAAGGAAAGGTGCCTTAGAATCTTTGAAAAAAAATATAGAACCCCTGAATAGTTAGCCTATTTCAAAACATTATACTTATTGGCATCCAGGGAATCTAAATAGAATGAATGAAACAAACTGCAGAATTCTAAAACCCAATCCTCACGTGAGTTTCCCAGTTACTAACACGTATAAACTGAACTGTGATGCATCTTGGTTATTTTCAATTACTGATGCTAGTTTTGGATAGATTCTTCACAATTGGACAGGTATATTCCAAGCAGCAGAAATGAGAAGTTTCAGGACCTCCTCAGCTGAAGAAGCAAAAGTTGTAGCTTTGCTAATGGCAACAAAATGAGCCAACACAAACAATATACAAAATCTGCTAATCGAAGGAGACAATCAGGCTACTATCCAGTATCTACAAGGCAGATAATCATCTATCCAATGGCAATGCGTAAACATACTAAAAGAAGTGAAAAATCAAGCAGCACAACTAGTTTCTTTTTTTGGGTTTCCAATATGCTGATAGAAGAGCAAATAAGGTGGCATACTTACTGGCAAAGAAGGGAAGAAATTCTTCTACTATAGTTTCTTGGAATGATCAGGCACCTATATTTTTAATTCCTACAATAGCTTTTGACACTGCCAAAGCTTATGATATATGTAATTTATGTAATACCAATCTGTTTCAGTTACAGTTGATATTAATCCAAATGATTCAGTCATCGAAAGAGCAACTCAGCCTGAGTTTGCCTCAAATGAGATTGAATCTGCAGATTAGCGGATTCTGCCAGTAATATATTTCCTTTATTTTTTAAAGGTGGTCATCATTAACAATGAAGCTGTGTTTTTAAGAAATCGAACAACTGATTTTAACTAAGGTCGTGGTTGGTTTTGAGGGGCCTTATATCATCACCCGAAGGCTTACATAATGATGTGGATTAAGCAGTTATCCTATAAACATTTATCTCGGGATTTAGCTCAAGGGCAAAGCCAAGGGTTGACTAAACCTGACTCTAGCCCCCCTTAAACTCATAAAACCACTTATAAACCATTATATTTATTTTACATTTTGTATTTAGTCCACCTAAAAAAATTCATTTAATCCACTGAAGTCCACATATACATATATTTTTAGCCCCTCGACTCTAATCTCTGGTTTTTCCATTGATTTAGCTCGTACATGATCCACAATTCACATAACATAACATAACCTGTGTTACAATTACAATTTTACAATTCACATAAAATGTTTGATTCTAGATGCACTCCATTCTCTCCAAAATACCAAAGAGCTAAAAGATTGGGCGTCGCTATGCTCTGATCGGCTCCCTTGGAGCTGATCTGAGCAGATCAATCATCACCCAAACCTTGTTTCTCCTTTCCCCTCCCTAATCTGTAATTTTCGGTAGATTTTAGCACTCCCGTTGGATTTTTTTCCGGCGAGATTCTGTTTACTATTTCAAGGTACTTAGGTAGATGTGTGGATGTTTTAGTGTTGATATGTTGTTCTTCTGATGATGAGAAGAGTTTGAGACATACAACCTATTTCAGATCTGATACCTAACCTTGTCAAGGCACTAGTTTCTTCACCGGCAACCAAGGAAGATCAGATTTTATTTTTGTTTTGTAATCTTTTTCTTTTAGCCTTACTGTTGAACATTTGGTTTATGTATTTAAATCTTATAGCCTTCTCTACTTTATTACTGTTAGTTGGTAGTGCTAGCATGGATGAAATAATTGTGATTTGCAGACACCAATTTCACGGCAATCTTTTCTGGTGGGTACAAGATTTGGAAATCATTCTAAATCTTGTTTTATCAACTAGGGAAGTAGGCTATATTACTGGTATGGGGTGCTTGGATTTTTTATACTTTTGTGGAAGATCAATCTTTCTAGCAGAGAATTTTCAACTACAACAATAACAACAAGACCAACATCTCTAGCCATGGAAACCAAGGAAACATCAACAAGATCAAGACCATCAACAACTTCATCAACTCACACTCTTACTAAGACTCCAATACCGGTTCAAGTTGATACAGCCGGACCCAAACCACTAAAGACCGATTCATAATACCGTAGTTACTCAAGACACTGTTACGCCATGCTCTGTTACATTGATTTGGTAAGATATTGTTACTTTGACAACATTAGTTCATGTAATCTAGTTGTACATGTTCTTAAAAACTCTGGGTTGGAGCCGATCCAATCACTACTTTATGCAGTGATACAAATTAGTTTTGTTTTAAAGCTAATTAGACCTTTTGATAGGACTTGGTCAACTTGGTCTTTTTGGAATTCTGAAATGGGATTTATATCTGTAAGTCTTGGATGGTTAGTGAAGAGCTGGTGGAGCTATCATGGATTAGATGATTGTGTTGTGATTTTGAAAATTCCAATAACGGTTTTGGATCACCAAACTCGGATTTATTAATGTTTGAGAGATTTTCCTTTTTTATTAAGAAAAAAAACAAAAAAACAATTACAAACACGTTACTATAATTTGTTTTGGAAGCATGGAAATTGGAATATTCACTGAGCAAAAGCTGTAATGGGATGATGGACCGTACTCCTTTTGTTTCAAGCTGACGTACACTTAGATAGGTGCAGAGAAAGTGGGTCCCGACAAAGACATGTGTTTTCGGACACAGTTTATTTATTTATTAAGATCCTAGAATTTCTTTAATGAATGTGGAAATCCGAATCAAAGGCAGATCAACATCCTGACATGAGTGGGGAAACACTCACCAAAATCAATCAACAGAATACGTTAAAATACAAAATCAAAAAAGAGCAAGGCTGCTAATGGGTAGTAATTTGTTTGGGGGTGTACCGACCCCAAGACAAATGTTGTTTTGTCTTATTTGTAATTTGGTACACCCCAAATAAACTGTTCCCCTATTAACAATCTCGAAAAAATAGGATCACTATTTGCAAATATTTTTTTATGACAGCTTCTTTCTCAATGCGTGTCTTTCATTTGGTAGCTAGCGCCCACTAGAATAAAATCCAGATTCCATGGAAGGTGGATTATTTATGAGGGTTGGCATTTTGACCCCCAAAACAAATCAAGAGAAGCTTATAAGTCCTTTTAGTCGTACTAGACAGTTAGGTTACAAAACTATAAACAAACCATGCCATAGCATAATGGATGATCTTTATTACAATCCAAGAAATGATGAAACATTACGGATTACTACTATCCTTAGAAGTTGGACTCCACAAACTGCTATTATAAATGAAAAAAGAAAAATGGCCCTTAGAATAAGCATTGCTTTGACTATGATGGACTCCACTGCAAAATATGGAATTGGATTGACATTATGTGATTATACAGGTATAGTTAGAGAAGCTAGAGGATTCTATGTCGACTGTACAACCAGAGAGGAGCTAGAAAAAGTTGGAGCTGATGCGGCTTTCTATTGGGCAACACATTGGAGCGATCACAGGATTTCTTTTAGGAGCGATTCCGAACCAACCTTGTTGTTGCTGATAGGAATGTATGCAAAAGCTCGTCAACAGAGATACAAGATCAGTGAAGACTTCGGAAACAAAGAAAAATTTGATATAAATTTTATAGTCCAAGATTTTACTTTAGTAAGGAGAGACAATGTAATTTGGGCCGTAAAATTGGCTATTTTTTGTAACAAATATGAGATCAAACATAGCTGGGTTGAACACAGCCTTTGAGCAATCTTAACTTATCTAAATATTCAAAATTGGAACGAAGATGTAATGATGTATCACTGCTCCAATTATGGAACCAATGGTACTTTCTTGTCAATGTATCGAGGGTATCCTCATTTTTCTAAAAAAAAACACACTGAACGTACGAACCTGTAAGGTTTGCGCAAAAACTTGATCAATACTTGAAACCTAAAACTGTCTGGTGTCGACGTAGCAATTCGGGCCTTGGAAAATGCATTTGCTGACTCTAATTCCATTCTATTGAGTAGTAATTGTCACGATGATTACCAAGAATTCGAGAGTTCGGACCCACGAAAAGAGTCGTTTAAGTATAAAATTCTTATTTCATTTGATATCTTATCCATCGATTACAAATTTGTTCACACTCCTCTAACGAGTGTATATTACACATATTCTTCTGATTGGTTGATTATTTAACTGATGACTTCATTATCCTCCATGTTTGAAATCACAATCATCGTTACATAACTCCCTAAATTAAATCAAGGGTAGAGATTACGTGCACACTTCTTAACGAGTGTGCACAAATTCGGATTCCCATCCATTCGAGTAACAACAACTGAAACTCCATAAATGTCATCGTAAATATTCACCAAATTTTCATATCAGTTTGAAGTTTGATGAAATCAAGTATATTCATATTTTTCTCCTTATTTTACCTTCTTATTTTGGGGCTTAGGGGATTTATTTGGAGTCTATGGATTTCTTTATCCACCCAATAAAAAAGGATAAAGGGTGTAATTTGAGAAAACTACCAATTTACCCTTTATAAAATTTTAATACTGCCAACTTATCCCCATTAAATCCTAATAAATAAAAACAGAACAAAAATAAAATTCATTTTCATCTCCATCTCCATCTCCACTTCAACTGATTCTTCTTTTCTTCTTCTCTCTCTTTTTTCATTTTCAAACGAAAACATTGTCAATAGTCACCCAATCCTCTAAAGTAGGTATTTTTTTCTTCATTTTAGCTCGAATCAGGTACTTTTCTATCAACCCAATCCCCTAGATTAGGTTTCAATAATATGCAATCACTCAAAAATCCAATTTTTTGAAATCAAAGTTTTTTGGGTTTATAAGAATTGGTCTATGTCAATGTACTTGTAAACCGATTTCATTAAGAAACGGCTGTTGTTCATGCCCACAAAGAACGATTGTCTTGGATGTGCATTCTGGTTAGAGAAAATTGAACCAGAATTGGTCTACGTTAAAGCCCACATAGCCCGATTTTGGTATGGAAGAGATAACTGTTTTTCTGTATTTTTTTTTGTTAGAATTGGATTACATGAGCACTTTTATAATCCGATTCTTGTTGTGTAATGTCAGGAATCAGTTTTTTTTTGTGTATCGTGTAAACCGATTATGGTTAACCCATTATTTTTAGTTACTATTCGATCATAGAATGAGTATGAAATCATACTCATTCTAAACCCGAGTTACTTTCAGTTCGCGCATAATTTTACTCGAAATAAAAACAATTTTATACCTAGATTGAAAATGAGTATTAGCATGATTTTACACACAATTTCAAAACGAGTTTGATTACATACTCGATCTAAAAATGAGTATGAAATTTATACACGAACTGAAATCGAGTATGAAATCATACTCATTTCAGATCGAGTATGAAATCATACTCATTTCAGATCGAGTATCATTTAAATTATGTTAGTTTTTTTTTATTTATAATAATCGGTTTTTTGTGTCCATCTGTAAAAACTAATTATGGGTTTTCTTCGTGGGTTGAAAAAACTCAACCCAGAATCAGTCTACGAGAGCATGAACATCAACCGATTCTAGATTGAGTTTTTGAAAAAAAAATCGATTTTTTTTTTCATGTTTTGATGATAAATTAACAATCTTTTGATAAAATGAGTTTTTCTGGGAAGGAAAAAGGAATGTAGGGTTACGGAACCTATATACAGAGTAAGTAAGATTCACGTACAAACAACTCTCAACCCTAAAAAAAGGTAGAATTATCGATTTTAACCCTCTTTTAATGATCAAACAGGGAAAACTTTTTCAATATCAATTTAGGATATGAAAAGATTTACAGACTTCCAGAAAACACAAGAAGAAAGATAAACAAAACTTATCTTTTCCTAAAACCCGATTTGTGCATAACTCTTGTCTCTTTGAAATCGTGCACATGAGACAAGATGCACTTTCAATACAATTAGGTTGTGTTGGGGTGAACAATAATCTGTCCACCATGTAATCCCTGTATGGAATTCTCTGTACCCTTTTTCATAGATTGTTTAGACCTGGTTCTTTTCTGTAGAGGTCTATCTTTTTCTTTAGAAATTAACTTCTTCGGAGATGAATTAAATTTACATACCTCAGATGTATTTAACTTCTGAACAAGTATGAGCTTATTTGCTAATCAATTTGCTCTCCGTTGAAGTTTGTTGACATATCTTATTTTGTGTTTGTACTTAAAACAATTAGAGAGTACATGACCCTTAAAAGTACAATAAGAACATGTCAATGTGGAGGACGGTTCAGGCACCATAGCCGAGCATGCTGCTAAACAAATTTAGGTACTTGAAACATGTGAGATAGAATTTTCAGTAGACAGTGTAAAATCCATTTTATCCTCCAAGGTGGTTGAAGAAGTTTCTCCAGGAAGAATATCAAGATTGATGTACGTATTGCTACAATTATCAAATTAATATTTTCGCCAAGGAGTGCAACACTTGATTTTTCATCTTCATTTGAATCATAGTGATTAGACATTTCATCAAGAGTTGCAGCAAGACCTTTGTTTCTAGTGTATTTTCTACGATTTGGACACTCATTAGCAAAATGACCAAAACCTTTACACTTGAAGCACTGTGGAATATCATCATCATCAGTATCGACAGTGTCTCTGTTTTTAGGAGGAACACGATCATGAGGTTTAACTGATGATCTAGGTTTATCTCTGATGAACCGTTCACTTCTCTTCAAAAGAAGATCTTTAAACTGCCTTGTGATCAGTGAGACTGAGTTGTCAAGATCTTCATCTGATGAATCAGACTCAATAGGATCATCCACAGAGTTGCCAACACTTTTACTTTTATCAAGTAATTTAGTGTTCTTTTGTGCTTTGAAAGCAATATCCTTTCAAGATTTGGATATATGCTCATGATCAAAGATCTTTAACTTCCCAACAAGAGTATTTCTGGAAAGTGTTTCAAGGTTATTTCCCTCAATGATGGAATGTTTCTTAGAATCGTATATGGATGGCAATTATCTGAGGATTTTCATCACAATGCCCTTTTCAGGAATAGTCTTACCTAATGCAAAAGAAACATTAATAATTTCAGACACTTTGTGATTAAACTCATCAAATGAATCTTCATCAGCCATACGAAGGTTTTCCCAGTCAGAATTTAGCTTTGAAGCCTAGCTTCCTTTTCAGAGGTATTCCCTTAAAATACGGTTTCTAAGATATCCCAAGCATCTTTAGACTTATTGCATGTGGTCACATGGTGCTGAAGATCTGTGGTAATGGCATGGATGATCGCATTTAAACTTTCAGAATTTTGCTTTGCAGCGAGAATCTCGTTAGGTTCATATGCACCAATATCCTTTGGAGCAGTTACACCATTTACTGTAACCATTGGAGGATTATAGCCGTTAAAAACACGAACCCATTATTGAAAATCACGCGCTTGGAGAAAGGCACGCATAGCAATTTTCCACATTAAGTAATTCGAGCCATCGAAGACTAGCGGTACGTTTATACAGATAGCACTTCTGTCTGTAGAGTCGGATTGCTACAAACACAAACTTATGAGGTCTTAGCGTGTTTGCCTGCTCTGATACCAATTGAAAAAGCGGGGGTCTAACAGCCACCCCAATATTTAGTTCGGTAATGTGTATGGACTAACTCCAATATAATTCCAAGAGAATTAACTAGATAGTCAGACTCGATCAAGGAAAGATATCCAAGAGTTATATCTTTTTCTCAAATCAATCAGCAAATCAACAGGATAGAATCCGTGAACTGATTGGTATGAGAATAACTTGAACGATACCAAAGACCAATGTTCAAGTGTCATTCAATTTATATCAACAACCAAAGGTTGGATTTACCGATTAATTGAACTATGCACAACATGTGATATTTCTATTATATAAACGAATATAATGCGGAAAATAAATAATACAGACAGCAGAAGGTCTGTTAACGAGGAAACCGCAAATGCAGAAAACCCCTGGGACCTAGTCCAGATTGAACACCACACTGTATTAAGCCGCTACAGACACTAGCCTACTACAAGATTAACTTCGGACTGGAATGTAGTTGAGCCCTAACCAATCTCACACTGATCAAGGTATAGTCGCGTTCTTTACGTCTCTGAATCCCAGCAGGACTCTACGCACTAGATTCCCTTAGCTGATCTCACCCACAACTAAGAGTTGCTACGACCCAAAGTCGAAGACTTATAAACCAATCTGTCTCCCACAGAAAAGTCTATTATGATAGATAAATCTGTCTCCTACAGAAATACCTATGAAGTTTTGTTCCGTCTTATGATAAATCAAGGTGCACAGGAACCAATTGATAATCCGGTCTTATATTCCCGAAGAACAGCCTAGAAATATCAATCACCTCACAGTTACTTACCTATATGGTAGTAGAACAAGTTATTTTGAAATCACAAATAATGAGATGAAGAGCTTTGTGATTACTTTTTATATATTACCTATCGAAGATAATTCTCGAGTTAATCTTAAAGAAGATAATACTCAATACGATAGAATAAGTAAGATCAGAACACGCAACTACAAAGAAAATAGTTGGGTCTGGATTCAGAATCCCAATGAACTCTTTAAGTCGTTAACCTATAATGGTTTTAGGAAAAACCTAGGTTAAAGGAGAATCGACTCTAGTCGCAACTAGTATCACACATAAGTGTGTTGATTAGTTTTTCCAGTTTCTAGAGTTCTCCCTTATATAGTCTTTTAAATCAGGGTGGCTTACAATCAAAGCTAGGTTAGCTTAGAAACAAAGCAATTAATATTCACCGTTAGATGAAAACCTTATTTAAGATTCAAGCTAAGTTTGCTTAAAACCAAAGCAATATCTCTCCACCATTAGATGATCTTAGCTTGTTACACACAAATGAAATATACATTCATTTAGATATGGGTAACCGTACCTAAACGTGTATATTGAGTTGGCTCAACAATAGTTAACCGAAGTTAGATTTATGAACACTTTTGTCTTAACCACATTCATCTAACACTTCTAGATCAAATATGATAATCAATCAACCATGAAAGATAATCAAATGAATCTAATTGTGTTACTCATAGAGTTGTTCAATTGTATATATCTCATAGAAGTATACAAGAAACAATTGAAGCAAAATCGGTTTAATTCATGAACATTAAGCCACGGTTTGCAAAGATTGCATTCATTAATTTATAAATGTATTTGTTCATGAGTATGAAAACATACTTAACCGATTTTAGAACTTTAACCACTAAATTTGCAAACGGGTACGCAAACTTAAGTTCCAGACTTTGGTCTTGTCCAGCAGTTTGCAAACCAGTATGCATACTATTGTCCCGGACCGTAACTCAGGTAGAACCGTTCGCATACTGGTATGCAAACTTGGTTTCCGGACCTGAATCATACAACAACAGTTTGCATACTGGTATGCATACTGTGCTGTATCAAGACAAAGATTAATTGTTATAAACTCCCATTTCAATCATTGAAACATCCTTAGAAGACGACAATAGCTGTCTCACACAAACTATTAGCTTATAAGTAATTTTCAAGAGATCGAATGATCAATACGAAACATTCCGAGTCGACATCAAATGACGGTATCACACAAATCATGTAAGATGTTTCAAGGCAATTTTCACATGATCATCTTGTAACTTATTATTTAGTTTCCAACAAATAAATTGTTTCCAACTAAACTCGTCAAGAATAATTATGAACGTAGCTAAAGCATAAAGCTTCCAACACATATTTCGAGAAATATATAAGCGAGTTAAACTCAGCTCGAAATATCAAATGTATATAATGTAAAAGTCTATATAGCTATACGACTTAGTCTCAATAGGAGATAGAATATAATAGACTTCTGAGTGATAGATAAGTTTTAGTCTCCACATACCTTTTGTTGATGAAGTTCCTCCAAGCTCTCCTCAGTAGATCTTCGTCTTCAATCGATGAACGTCGTGAAGTCTAAAGCTCAACTACACACTCTATCCTAATCCGAGACGTAGCTATAAGTAGACTACAAATCAAGACTTATAGTTTTGATCACCTAAACTTGACAAACAAGCTTGAGATAGCAATGCTTGCGAGTTCGACCGAGCAGTTCTCTAACACAACCTTTACCTGAGGAAGATTGAATCGGTTTTAACTAATGCGTGCTAATAGCAAAAGTTTAAACCCAAAACCCAAATGTTATGCTAAATACAAATTATGTAAACATAAATTGATATCAATATATTGTGACTTTTCATACATGAGTTTTAATCGTCTGACCTCATGAACCTTTGATAAAGCCTACCAACAAGGGCTAGAACTTAATCCCACTAAATCAAAAAGCTACACAAATCATAAGGGCTACACAATATGAGATCGAAAATTAGGCTAATAAAAACCGAAACTAATCATCTCATAATCCGAAGGAAAATATCATAAAATATAATCATTCACACAGGCTATGCAATCATAACTATCAAATAATGAAACAAAGATTATATAGAATAAAATTTTATTCATTCATAATAAATTGATAGTTTTATTCAAATAGACCTTATACAAAATATCGAAATAAATCAACAATTTGAATAGCCTATTTTTAAATAAGAACTTAATCTTATTGTTGCTTTACATGAGCAACTTCATCCTTCTTATCAGAACTAGAGGAAGGTTGGTTATTATTCTCAATCTTAAACTTGTGAATTTCTTCAAGAAGATAACCTTGTTGCTTGACCAGAATTTCTTACAGTTGAGAAGTTTTGGTGAAGGACTCTGCAAGAGCATGTATTTTTTGTCTTAGATTGAACACAGAATTGTGTCAATATCTCAATACACTGATCTTTTTTCAGTATATTTTCTCTTTCCTTCTTGTTAAGCCAATCTCTCTTTTTGATCTTTTTCTTTGGGTTGTTAGCATCAAAGGGATAGTGCATACTTATTCTTAAAGAACTCTTTTAGATCAAACACCTTTGCAAGAGAAGACATTGGATCCTGACTCATGGTTCGGACAAGGAATGACCAGAGAATGATGAGGATCCTTTATAATTTCAAGAAAAATATTTCTAGAATATCATACTACCGAAAATATAATATTCCCATATATAAGAATATATTTTTAATTACTAGATTTTATTCCCATAATCTACACATAAGTACCTTTATTTTGCTTCCTCAGTCACAAATGGCACACAGGGTGAGGATGAAATCTAATACCGATTAGGTGGCATTAGTATAAGATTTTCTCTCATTATGGGATTTAGAATGTACAGAATATTCTTGATCTAGTAAAGTATGATTCTTAGATATTCTCTTGTTACCCCGATACATCGAAGTTTTTAGAGATTGGTTGAAATTGCATAAGGGCATCTTAGTAATTTTTGGATTTGCGACAGTTTTGCACATTGTCTTATTTTCCCTTGTACCATTAGTAGGATTTTCAATATCGAAAGATTATTCATTTTAAAAATGGTTAAATCTCTTATGGAACAAGATGAGATTAAATTAACAATTAGTGCAATATTAGGCGTTTCCTCTTCTTCAAAGTTGTAGAGCCTGAAGTCTCATCCAGAGTTACATCTAATGCCTTACTTCCAGTGTATTTCCTTTAGCACTGAGGCTGATATTCATCTTCTTCTTCTTGATCTTTTCTTTTCTTGATTGAAATACGACCATGAGGGAGAAAAGTACGATGACTATCTTTTACGAATCTTTTATTCCTTTTCCCTAAGAGATCTCAAAACTGTTTAGTAATCAATGACAATGTTAATTCAACATTATCATCAGAATTTTCTGTAATTAATATATCAGAATCATCTACCAATCTATTTTTCTCCACATGAGCTTTTAGAAAATTTTCATCTTTAAAAGTGATTCATTTAGCTTGAATAGATTGGGATTCATGATCAAAGATCTTTTACTTCCCAATAAGTATGCTTCGAGAGTTGAAAGATCATTTGCTTCCATGATTTCATGTTTCTTAAATTCGTATCTAGGTTGCAACGATATGAGAATTTTGCATACTATATCCTTTTCAGAAATAGTCTTTCCAAGAGAGAAATAAGCATTATATCAGAGAGTTTAACATGAAACTCTTCAAAAGTATCGTCATCATCCATACGAAGGTTTTCCCAATCAGAAGTGAGGGTTTGAAGTCTAGCTTCCTTTTATGATGTATTACCTTCGAATATGATGTGAAGATTATCCCAAGCTTCCTTTGAAGTTTGGCATGTGGATACATGATGTTACAGATCTCGAATTACAACATGTATAATAGCATTCAAACCATCTGAATTCTGCTTTGTAAACACCTTTTCCTCACTTGTATAATCAACTAAGTTTTTATACTCAGTTTTCGACCCTTCTATTTTCGGACGATTATATCCATCAACGACTAATAACCAAGTATTAAAGTCACGTGATTGAATAAAATATTTCATAGCAGATTTCCATCACAGATAGTTAGTTCTGTCAAACCTTGGCGGTACGTTAATATAAATCGATTCATGTGAATTCGAATTAATTCTTATAGGTTGGATCGCACCAAACACAGATTGTTAGATCTTTACGTGTTTGCCTGCTCTGATACCAATTGAAAAGACGAGGGTACCCAAATACACCACAATCTTTTAAATATTAACATATAAGTCTAGTATCTTAAGTGATCGTCTATGGAAAGAGTCGAGACAATACAAATTAAGTCATATACCTTGTGTGATTGTCTATGGACGAGGTTGAGACAATACAACAACAAGATATTTACTTGACAGTAGTTACGGTAAAAAATCGATTGCCTATTAGGATCAATGTCAAGTAATTCAGATTAACGTACAAGTGTAATTTACTTTAAATTATAATAAACAAATTATAATTGCGGAATAATAAAGTAAATAACACAACAAGATTTTGTTAACGAGGAAACCGCAAAAGCAGAAAAACCCTAGGACCTAGTCTAGTTTTGAATACTCTCATAATTAAGCCTCTATACAAAATCTAATACCAATTTCATATAGTTGAGACCAAGTATACTACCCCTAGCTACTTAGTTTTTTCAGTATCCCTGTGCCTTCGACTTCTAGAGTCACGCACGAGAATAGTTACCCCCTTTGGATTGTATTCCAAACAACAAAGGAATGAATCTGTTTGGTAACCACTCTAATCAATCTTTGGTAAAAGATATGTATGAGTTGCTGACAAAGGCTCTTCCGTTTAAACTAATAACCTCCTTTGTCTGGTTAGATCAATCTAAAACTTAATTACCGAAATAACCAATTTCTAGATTCGCAATCAATTAATATAGAACTCAAAGATTAACTATAAAACGATGTTGATCTTACACAACTACACAATCAAGTATATCAAATATAAACACGATTCTAGTTGGATCCCAGCCGATCAAGGTTTGTGTACTAACTTCACAAGATACGAAAGCTAATAAGAAAATCTTTTTCGTCTTCAAATCTTCAATTGCCTTCTCAATAACCTACGCAACACAAACTTAAATCCTCTCGTGATCAATCACACACATAACAGGGTCTGTTAACAATGGATTATCACAAGATGTCTTTAGATACGCAAATGGTTCTAAAGATCCTGTCGATACTTTGATCTAGTTTGAGTGACCCTTATGTCAGAAAATGAGGCTCTCAAGAATAATCAAACTAGGTGCAATCAAAGTTTAACCAATCGTTAGTCAATTCAAATCAATAATCGAAAACTAAAATAACAATGCAATTATCTAGTTTTCCACCAACGGTACTCGTGGAGCTTCTTGATCCCACATAAGTCTTTAAACGTGCGGTCGTAAGAGATTTCGCCTAATTAAGGTACATTCCTCTCCGGATAGATGGCTCCACCAAAACAACACGAATGAAGTTTGCCTGACTCTTTGGATAGTTTGCAAGAAATGCAAAATCAAGTATTTATAGACCACGGTTGTTTGAACAACAAGGAAATTCCAAAACCGAAAATATTCTCAAGATATTCATTAAAGTACATAATTTAGGTTTTCCTATTTCCAATAAATGTTAAGCAATATTTCCGAAATCTCCCTTAGAAAATTTCTATTATTAGTGTAGCACATTAACTAATAATATTTTCCAGAGGATATGTTTTAATTGTTGGTAATTAAAACACATATTATGAAAATCATAATTAAATGTTTTTCAATATTTCGGCTCGAGATCACCTTGAGCATCAAGGAATATTTTTGCATGTTCAAATAATGTCTACATCTAGAAGTTTCTCTCAGCAAACCCTGAAGAGATATATGAATATTGAAAACTCGATTTTGCTCCTTGGGATCGGTTATACCATGACTCACAATTGAAGTTGTGACGGGTTATACCATGCTTCCCAAATTAGGTTGTGACCGGTTACACCTTGCTTCCCAAAGTAGCTTATGACCGATTACCACCAACTTCCCAATGTAGCTTGTGACAGGTTACACCTTGCTTCACAAAGTAGCTTGTGACCGATTGAAAAATGCTCCACATTATAGGCTATGACCGTTTATACCTCAATTCTCAATATAAGTTAAGATAGGTTCTACCTTGTCATCTTGTATTGGTCATCCAAAAATATTCAATAAAGAACCAGACCAATCATGATTTCCCTTTCGATTATGAGTCAAGTTCATACATATACTTCCTTAAACCAATGTAATAATACATAGTTTTCTAGGAAGAAATCACACATATACCTTATACATAATCAAGTAACTAAATACATAGATTATGTTGATGTCGTATTTACGAAGTTCAAAAGATAAGCGTTATACTTCGTAATTCAATAAAGTCCTTGACACTTTGATCATAATGATATGACCAAGTCTAATCACTAGAGTATTATATACATACAGCTTCGCATGTTATGTTTTCAATATAATACGACTTGAAAGATACGTTAGGACTGGACACAAGTCAAGCCAGTATTACTAACCTCAAGTGGAAGGATGATGTCTTCGTTGCAGTCGTTACTTCTTCTCATTCTTCAGGTCTTCGAAGTAATATTTGTATGTCTCAACATTCCTAGATTTTATAGCCTAACCTAAATGAAGTTGACTCTAGTATTTAATCAAGCGACTCTAGATGAGTTTTGACTAAAATATGACAAACAAACTTGACATACCAACGCTTGGTGAGTTCAATCGAGCAATGCTCTAACAGTATATGACGAACAAATTTGGGTCCAATACGCGGATAACTGATCGGATAGTATGGATTATGTGTGTACGAGATCCAAGTTTATCACAATCATTTATTGACCATTTTATTATTGTTATGCCGATTATTTAATTTTTGTTGAAGTATATATATTAGCTAATGTTGTTTAGGTTAATTAAAAAATAATTAAACTATTTTCTAAATATTTTGTAAAGATCTTTTTGGTCATGTGGACTTGGCAATACATATGCCATGTGAAGTCTAAAATACGGTTTAAGTTGTTCAATTTTAAAATATTATGGATAAATAACGTTGCAAAGAAGTTTGAATCAATTTTGCTAATTTTATTAAAAATCTCTCAATGATTTATTAAAAGTTTGAACTATTTTTTATCATTTTATTGAAAAATATCTTAACAATTTATTGAATGAAGTTTTAGATAAAACCGTGAAATGTTATATTTTAGAAGAACTATCAAAAGTGAACCATTACACGACAAATGTAGCATGGTAATTCTTGTATTGTACCGCATGTTATGTCATGTGAAAAAGAAACACATCACAACAAGATACATATAATTTTCAGATACGACATGTGACATCGTACGACAAATTATGTACGCTCAGATGGGTAGCTTGCTGACACATACACCTTTAAAGACTGGAGTTCAATTCATTTTGTGGGTGATATTAGAATTTATTGATTGTCTTAGAGAAAATATTTCAATTCGAAATGCACACTTATAAATATTTAAATTATATCTCAAAAATTCACATAATGAAACTGTTAGTTAAAGCACGCTAAAATACAAAACATACTCCAAGGTCTTGTGACGAATTATGTCTAAACAAAATTTCATGCCATCCTAAGTGTACGTAGTGGATTGGGCATTGCTCTCTGAGAAAATTGACAAGATATCTCAGCAATTTCCCCTTCAATACATTGTATGCTCACATGAATTTTTTTCTTCTGAAAATAAATCTCACATATTAATATTTCTAGTTACCACTAAAGAACCAACCGATAAATCTTAGATTTCCACATTTGTTTAAGTGGTCTTTGTAATTACGATAGATTCTAATTGGAAAAAGATCAAAGATTGGAGTGTTGGACGCTTGCAGTTTGTGTCCATAATTGAATGACTAAGTTAGTTGGTTATTTATTTTATTTCTTTTTGATATTGTGAATGGGTAAATATGACTAATCACTTACTTTATGCGCCAACTATTTAATAATTAAGAAGAAAAAAAACTTTTATCTGTTGTGAAAAGTTACCGGGCAGTTTCTAATGGAGTTACAGTACAACACCTAAAATTTCCCATTTCCTTGGGATGTATTCTTCGATTATTCTTAACCGGTCGAATTCTTGATTATTAAAACTAATAGTTCACAAATTTCTTCGACCATTTATCAAGAAAAAGGAACAATGATATAAATACAATGTTAGAAAAAATGTATATAAATTTTTGTTTTGAAGATCTATATTGGGAAAAACATACTTAAGTTAAAATTATAACTATGATAATATTGTTAAAACTCGCCAAGAATGTGAGTTTGGACCATACGAGTTATTGAAAAACGATTTTAAATAAGATTTGTATTTTTTCAGAAATAGAAAACCATGGTAGAAAAAAAAACTTGGTTGTGTGATTAAATGAGTGTGTTTCGAGAATGGTAATGAGCACATCGAAGATCTATTGAGGAAGTTTTCAGAAGAAAAATTTATAAATAGGTACCTCATAGTAAAATTTATGCACCATGGAAAAATGAAGTGGAAGAGCGAATGAATCGCATATTACTTGAGATAGCACGGTGCTTGTTCTCAAATGCAGCTTTGGGAAAGATTTGATGAATCAGTTAACATCACAAGTTATTTAATGTAAACCACTTATAAAATTATTCTAAATTGTAGGTGTTTTGTTCGCTGAATTATATTCATTTGGATAAAGCTAAGTTAGGTGTTAGAGATAAGAAAGTAATTTTCTTTAGTTATCAGGAAGGTATGAGGTGTTATCATCAACGGTGACCGGAATTGAAAATTTTTCTGATTAATTATGATGTGGACTTCAATGAAAGGTTATGTTTGATCCAAACAAGTCTACAGATTGGGACTCTCAAATTGAAAGTTAGAGTAATAATAATGCCGAAGATGATTCGATGCAGGTAAAATAAAACCCTGATAGCTCATTCATTAGAAGTTTCATGACCGAAATTTTATATATCTCCCACCTTATATGGATGGTATGCTTATCACTACAAAGACCAAATGTGAAAAATGATGTTTTGAAGAAATATTTGGGTTTGAAGTTTGAGTTAAAGTATTTGGGTTTAGTTGCGAAAATAATTGAGGTTACTCGACATACTCGAATGAGAAGTTATTTATTACGTAGAAAGCATATCTTGAGAAAATAATTCATCGCTTTGAAATGGAAAATTCTAAAGTTATTATTGTTACATTACTTCCAACTGTTAAGTTATCATATTATTAGTGAGGAGAAGGAGTTAATGTCAAAGATCCCTTATAATACTGCGGTAAGTTCTTTGATGTATGTTATAGCTTGTACTTGTCCAGATATCGCTCAAACAGTTGGTTTTCATTACATGGTTAGCGCTTGTAGAGTACATAAGTATGCGGTTAAGGGAATTTCGTGATGTCTTTAAGGAACCTTGGAGGTTGGTTTAGTGTACGATATGAACCAAAGTTTGTGGATGAAAAGAACTATAGTTTTTTGGATAAAAATAAACATAATTTTATGTATCAAAGGAGCAGAGTTTGAAGGTCAGTGGATTTGTTGATTCAGGTTATGCAGGTGATAAAGATAAATGTTATTCTACTTCGGGATATTGTTACTTTGAGTAGGAGACCTATCAGTTGGATATTTATGTTACAACCAAATGTAGCTTTATCTATTGTGGAGGCATAGTATACTGCTGTGACATTAGTTATTAAGGAAGCATTATGGCTTCGTGGTTTAGTTGGATATTTAATATGTTTTTGGCACATATAACATTAACATAGTTGGTAAAACCTTATAATATAAAATCATGCTCATTGATGTTGCTACCGAATAAATCCAAGGGTTTATTATATTTTTCAACTGGTATAGAGAAATTTGGTTTGAGAATGCCATGCTTATAACTAAAGGAATTCTTACTGAAATAGGCATTAATCCCAAGTTTTATGTCTCGGGACGACAGGTTCTCAGAATGAGACACTTTGATGAGAGTGACGATGACGTCAACAAACTAGTACGATCAACTAAATAAAATTCTAGTATTGGATATCTTATCCATATTGTTGATCATCCTATCATCTCATTTGGGATAAGGTTTAAGCAATACTGGGTATACAAAATTACTTTTGGAGTGTCTAGATAGTAAAATTTGAATTCGATGGATGATACTTGTTTGGAAGCATGTTGAACTCATCTTGAAACCTTTTTAAGTATGAAACATCTTATGATTTCGGTGCATATGATTTACTCACTGAATTGAAAATTATTAATGAGATTTTTCTAGCATACACAAGTGTTATTGTCTAAATTTCTTAAAAAGACATAATTGTTTTTTCTTCGATTTCTTGTATTGACTATTTTTACTATAGTGATATTGGAGGAAAGAAGTTTTTCGAAACTTAAATTGTTGAAGTCATATTTGAGATCAACCATGTCACAAAGAAAAAGTTAAATGAATTAGCTTTATAGCTACTGAGAGTGGGTTTTTAGACCTAATTGGTCTTCAAAAGATGATTGATGAGGTTTCTAATAAAAATGCAAGGAAACAGACAATACCCCTCTTGTAAATAACAACTCAGTCACAAACTTCCCGGGAACGAACCTAGCTCACTGATGTACTCGTTATTCTATAAATTTTAGAAAATATTTTTCTAATTAAACAACCATCAACTATGGAAAGGAGTGTCATTGTGAACTTTAATAGTCAAAGTACTATCATCTAGCAAAAAATCAAGTTTTACATGCATGCAAAAATATATTGGTGTCCATTATATGAACAAAGGTCATTCCTAAGGTCAACTTTGAGAGGTGTCTCAGCTTGATCAACACTACTTGTTATTGTAGACATAGAGAGTTATAGATAGTTTGTCTGAAGATAGGCTTAGTTTTTTGGAATCATCGATAAGGTCAAGTATTGTTGATATTGTCGAACTTTGAAGAAAAAAGGATATTTTCAAACAAGTAAAGCTTGTTTAAGTTTCTTCATTATAAGAAAGATAGTTAGAAGACAAGTTCATGATATTTATAAACACCTATTAGAGTCATGAAGAAATCAAATCTTAGAATTGTGTTTAAGTCGAAAAATAGATTTTAGAAAAGATAAAAAGTTTCTCTCAAGGAGAGCTACTGTGAGTGTTTATGATCAACACCATAGTGTTCATTTTTTTGTTGATTGATTTGTCAATCTTTGAGTTTTAATTCTCCATAAGAAGTTCCACAATAAATAGTTTGTCACAGTCGCTTGCGATCATATAAAATTTTCTACACCATTTTGAAGCTTGCGCTATTGTCTTATCGTTGTTTCTTTCAGTACGCATCTTCTATGATTATAGTACTTCTATGTTGATCCAAAAAACTAGTGTCTTGCAGTTTTTCTGATATCTAGAAAGTACCGATCAGGTGCTCTAGAAAAACCCAAAGGAGGCCTCTAAGACCTGGTGGGGAGCAACATCGTCCATGTTCCTTACATGCGGTCGCAATCTAGAGTAGTGACGGTCAGCGGCTGACAGAAAATATTATGGGGATACTGAAAAAGCAGGGATCTAACAACCATACCCAATATTTCGTTAGGAAATCGGTATGGACTAACTCCAATATTAATTCCAAGGGAATCAACTAGACAGTCAGATTCAATCAAGGGAAAACATCCAAGAGTTATATCTCAGTTTCTCAAAGTAATCAGCAAATCAAACAGATGGAATCCGTGAGCCTGATTATTATGAGAAACAACTTGAACGGTGCCAAAGACCAATGTTCAAGTGTAAATCAATTTCAATCAACAACCAAAGGTTGGATTTACCAATTGATTGAACTATGCACAACCGGTGATATTTCAATTATATAAACAAATATAATGCGGAAAAGAAATAACATAGACACCCAAAGTTTTGTTAACGAGGAAACCGCAAATGCAGAAAAACCCCTGGACCTAGTCAAGATTTGAACACCACACTGTATTAAGCCGCTACAGACTCTAGCCTCTTACATGTTAACTTCGGACTGGAATGTAGTTGATCCCTACCCAATCTCACACTGATTAAGGTACAGTCGCGTTCCTTACGTCTCTGAATCCCAACAGGACTCTACGCACTTGATTCCCTTAGCTGATCTCACCCACAACTAAGAGTTGCTATGACCCAAAGTCGAAGACTTGATAAACAAATCTGTCTCCCACAGAAAAGTCTATTCCGATAGATAAATCTATCTCCCACAGAAATACCTACGAAGTTTTTGTTCCGTCTTTTGATAAATCAAGGTGAACATAAACCAATTGATAATCCGGTTTTATATTCCCGAAGAACAACCTAGAAATATCAATCACCTCACAATAACTTATCCATGTGGTAGTAGAACAAGTTATTGTGGAATCACAAAGAATGAGACGAAGAGCTTTGTGATTACTTTTTATATCTTACCTATCGGAGATAAATCTCGAGCAAATCTTAGAGAAGATAGTACTCAATACGATAGAACAAGTAAGATCAGATCACACAACTACAGAGAAAATAGTTGGGTCTGGCTTCAGAATCCTAATGAAGTCTTTAAGTCGGTAACCTATAATGGTTTTAGGAAAAACCTAGGTTAAAGAAGAATCGACTCTAGTCGCAACTAGTATCATACAGAAGGTGTGGGGATTAGATTTACCAGTTGCTAAAGTTCTCCCTTAAATAGTTTTCAAATCAGGGTTTGATAACTTTGTGACAAAGCAATCAATATTCACCGTTAGATGAAAAACCTGATATAAGATCCAAACTAAGTTTCCACCGTTAGATGGTCTTAGCTTGTTACACACAAATGAAATATGCCTTCATTTAGATATGGGCAACCGTACCTAAACGTGTATATTGAGTTGGCTCAATAACAGTTAATCGAAGTTAGCCATATGAACACTTTTGTGTTAACCATGTTCATCTTAACACTTCTATATCAAGTGAAATTCAAATGAATCTAATTGTGTTACTCATAGAGTTGTTCAATTGTTTATATTCTCATAGAAGTATACAAGACACAGTTGAAGCAAAATCGATTTTGATTCAAAGAATAAATTCATGAACATTTAGCCACGGTTTGAAAGGATTGCATTCCTTAATATATAATGTATTTGTTCATGAGTATTAAATCATACTTAACCGATTTTAGAACTTAACCACATAAGTTTGCAAACGGGTACGCAAACTTAAGTTCCAGACATTGGTCACGTCCGACAGTTCGCAAATGGGTATGCATACTGTTGTTCCGTACCGAACTCAGGTGAATAAGTTTGAAAACGGGTACTCAAACTTAGTTCCCGGACTTTGACAGTTAAAACCGTTCGCATACGGGTATTCACACTTGGTTCCCGGACCTGAATCATTTTTACAACAGTTTCCATACGGGTATGCATACTGTGCTATATCCAGACAATGATTAATTATTCTAAACTCCCATTTCAATTATTGAAACATTCTTAGAAGACGACAATAGCTGTCTCACACAAACTATTAGCTTATAAGCAATTTTCAAGTGATCGAATGATCAATACGAAACATTCCGAGCCTATATCAAATGACTATCTCACACAAATCATGTAAGATGTTACCAGGTGATTTTCACATGATTATCTTTAGACTTTCGTCAAGAATAATGATGAACGTAGTTAAAGCAAAAAGCTTTCCAACACATATTTCGAGAAAGATATAAGCGAGTTAAACTCAACTCGAAATATCAAATGTGTATAATATAAAGTCTATATATCTATACGACTTAGTCTCAATAGAGATAGAATATAATAGACTTCTGAGTGATAGATGAGTTCAAGTCTCCACATACCTTTTATTGATGAAGTTCTTCCAAGCTCCCCTTAGTATATATTCGTCTTCAATCGATGAACGACGTGAAGTATAAAGCTCAACTACACATTCTATCATAATCCGAGACATAACTATAAGTAGACTAGAAATCAAGACTTATAGTTTAAACAACTAAACTTGAAAAACAATCTTGAGATATCAACGCTTGCGAGTTCGATCGAGCAGTGCTCTAACTATCTCCGCCTTTGTCAATTTTAGTGACAAAACTATCAATACATATGGATTACAAAATAAATAAACTTTGTAGCTACTCATCCAAATGCTTGATTTCCTTGGTTCTTCAACATTCCTTGAATTCTTCGTCAGTCCAAGTACTCTAGTGATTCTGAACGTGTTCAACTCAGCATCATAGTTGTTGAAGATCCGTAGCCATAACAATAAGAAAACAGTTTTTCTCAATTATTGTTATACAATGTCATAGTATTATTACACAACATCAAAGTTCAATTGTATCACAACTTTGACAACATTACTATGGTGATATGTATCACTCTCCTTTAGTCAATACTTCATCTCACAATGAAAACCACTCCCCCTTACATAATGATCCGTAAACCATATGTATGTAGTGTGAACTATAAAATAATTCTACTCCTTTTTGTCTATATAAATTGGCAAAGGTACGAAAACTAGCATGATCATAATGAAATTCTCAAAGAGATTATTCATGACTAAAAGAGAACATATCAACTTTGTTTCGATGACTTCACATCGTCGAAACTTAGTGTATTCATCAAGGAGTTTATAAAGATACAGGATAACTCCTACAATGTTCCACAGCTGCACTCCCCACAAAGATTTGGCAATTAAGCACAAGTTCAATTAAGAACTCTCCCCCATATAATGTCATTCCCGAAAGAACAGCAAGAGCGACCTTACTTTCACAAGAAAAGAAGGATTTCTTTGGACATTAACAAATCACATGAAACATGAATTTGTATCCATAAAACTCAAATAAATTAACCACAAAAGAACCTTAATGATTAATTTAATCGGAAATGCTCAACATAAGAAAACTTACAGAGCCATACAGTACTTTCACATAGAAGTGGATCAGAGAAAGATCAATACTGCGGAATATTCAAAAGTTCATTCTATCTTTTATCAATAATTGCATAAAGACATAATAGACTTAACTTTTGACATATATGGTACAATTATAGTTCACAGACGTAAACACACATATCCCATAACATTATTTGCAATATATAAAACCAATAAAGATTAATACTGCAAAATCATCTTCCAAATAACTTAGAATTTAAATAAATAAATCTAAAACATTGCAAGATGAAAATAGTTGGCAATAGTTATGTTTAATCATAATAATTGCTAATCCAAATCCTAGTTATCCTTCTTATAACACAAGAATAAATTCTCATAAGAAGTTTCCTAGACATAATCAAGTTTCTTTGATAACTTTATACCTTTGAAAGAATCCATCATAAAAGGTATCACTGATATCCTTGATTCTTTTGACCGTGGAGATTCCATGTTCATGGGTTAGAACATTTACTTTTCGATTAATAATACGTGCAAGCTGCCTAGCTTTGATGCAGTCCACGGTGAGTTTCTTCTGATTCTGTATCAAGACCTTTTGATTTTCAAGAATTTTGGTATGACTATCAATGAGTTGATTTATTTGCAGTTGAAGGTTTGCAAATTCGACCTTTGAGTCATTCTGAAAAGGGATTAAATCCTTGACAGATTCACCAATCCAGGAGTTGTACTCTTTCTTTGCAATCATTTTTTTCAAAACAAGTTCTTACTCCCAATCAGAAGACACGGACGTTCGTGGACCAGTTGTAGAAAGTTAATGGTTCAACAAAAAAGACCAAAATAATAAAATACACTTTGTTTTTCCAATATCTCATATCTTTTCATGGCTCAGTTATTTTGAAGGAGCTTTAAATTAGATCACATCTTGAAAAGATACAATGGTTACTAGGAGTTAATATATGACTCAACTTTTATAAATGAAGAAAACAATATTAACACAAACGTACGATCAGACGATAATATACAACGAACTTGAGCATCACGCAAATATCATCCTTGCAACTCTCAAGTTAGATACAAGGATGAAAATACCTAGGCTTAGGCAGCAGAGACAGAAGTAATCCCACCACAACAATTGAGGGAGGAGTTGTAAATACCTTCTGGAGTATTTGTGTGGTGTATTCCTTACCTTCATTCGATTATGTCTTATTCTAAAAGAATTTGACATAGACCCTTTTCAGTATCCATCAGAAGGATTTTTCTGAGGAATAAGTCTAGGACCTCTAGATATTGGTTCCAGAGGATCAAAATTGTGAAAATTCCATCTCCTAGGTCTACCAGACTTATTCTCATTAATGCTGGGAATGTGTACATTGGTGAAAAAATTAGTACCATTAAGAGGAACATGATTCCTGTAAAGGTTTCTAGAAGAGTGACTTTGGAAACCTCGTGCATGAGAGTTCTGGTTTTCTGCAGGAATGAAATCCATTGTAGACGTCGTCAAACAATTTACTCTGTCGACAGTAAAAAGAAGTAGATTTTGAAGATCAGAAATCTGCTTCTGTCTAGCAACACAGTGTGAATCATAATGATTTCTTTTCCCACAGATGGAACAAGTTCGTGGAAGAGAGACATCGGAAGAGACCTGTTTTCGACTCTTAACCCTTTTAGAAGACTGCAAGTAATGTAAACATTTCTCAGTAGACGCTTCCTTTGGAGTAATTTTCTTCATGTACTGTAATCCCACATGAGAATTAGAGATAGGTACATAAGAAGGTTTACTCATTAAAATAGAGTTTTCCTTTTCCAAGGATTTGCACTGTTCCTGGGCTAGAAAAAGTGATGCGACCAGTTTCTCTTTTTCAACACAAAAGTTGCTCAGATCTGATGAATGAGTCTCGATCAAACATTTTTCTCTAATTGACTCTTCTTTAACAATATCTTCAAGAGCACTAATCTTTTCACGCTGTAGAGTAGTTTCTTGAACAAGGTTTTCGATATTATTAGAGAAGGACTCAACGATACTGTAGAGTTCCCGTTCTCGACCAAGAGATTTCTCAAGTTCATCAATGAGCTGAGCATGTTTTTCTTCAAGAGACTTAATTTTAGAATCTTGAAATTAAATAGTCTCAGAAGATTTTTTTAACGTTCTGGTGAGTTCCATTTCAGCTTCTGACATAGCGTCAAATGTCACATCAGAGGGAATATTATCAGAGTCTGATAGCAAAAAGTTTCTACCTCGGGATTCGGAAGAATCGGCTAAGGAGTTATCCTTTGAGGTAAGTCCAACACATTTTGCATAATCAAAAACTTTGGAACACATTTTCAAGTACGTAAAAATGAGACAGACTTCCATCCACATAAATCAGATTGATGAGGTCTTAAATGTGTTTGCCTGCTCTGATACCAATTGATAAAGCGAGGGTCTAACAACCACACCCAATATTTCGTTAGGCAATCTGTATGGACTAACTTCAATATAATTCCAAGAGAATCAACTAGAAAGTCAGACTCAATCAATGAAAATATATCCAAGAGTTATATCTTTGTTTCTAAAAGTAATCAGCAAATCAAACAGATGGAATTCGTGAGCCTGATTATTATGAGAAACAACTTGAACGGTACCAAAGTCCAATGTTCAAGTGTCAATCAATTTCAATCAACAACCAAAGGTTGGATTTACCAATTGATTGAACTACGCACAACCTATGATATTTCAATTATATAAACAAATATAATGCGGAAAAGAAATAACACAGACACCAGAAGTTTTATTAACGAGGAAACCGCAAATGCATAAAAACCCATAGACCTAGTCTAGATTTGAACACCACACTGTATTAAGCCGCTACAGACTCTATCCTACTACAATTTAACTTCGGACTGGAATGTAGTTGAGCCCTAACCAATCTCACACTTATTAAAGTACAGTCGCCTTCCTTACGTCTCTGAATCCCAGCAGGACTCTACACACTTGATTCCCTTAGCTGATCTCACCCACAACTAAGAGTTGCTACGACCCAAAGTCGAAGACTTGATAAACAAATATGTCTCCCACAGAAAAGTATATTTTGATAGATAAATCTTGTTAGAGCATTGCTCGGTCGAACTCACAAGCATTGCTATCCCAAGATTTTTTGTCAAGTTTAGTTGATCAAAACTATAGTCTTGATTTCTATTCTACCAATAGGTGTTTCGGACTAGGATAGATTGTGTAGTTGAGCCATAGACTTCACGACGCTTACAACTGAAGATGAACATCTACTGAAGAACTCAGAGGAACTTCATCAACAAAAGGTATGTGGAGACTAAAACTTTTCTATCACTCAGAAAGTCTATTCTATATCTCTTATTGAGACAAGTCGTATATGATATAGTCTTTCATATCATACACATTTGATATTTCGAGCTGAGTATAACTCGCTTATCTATTTCTCGAAATATGTTGGTAGATTTCTTTCTTAGCTACATTCATCATCATTCTTAACTTTATGTCAAAAGATGATCATGTGGAAATTGCCTTGAAACATCTTACATGATTTGTGTGAGACAATCATTTAATGTCAACTTGGAAAGTTTCGTATTGATCATTCAATCACTTGAGAATTGCTTATTAGCTAATAGTATGTGTGAGACATCCATTGTCGTCTTCGAAGAATGTTTCAATTATTGAATTGGGAGTTTCTGGAAAACCATCACAGTATGCGTACTTAGGTACAAACTGTGTTGATAAGTTTCAGGTCCGGAAACCAGGTATGCGTACCCGTTCGCATACGGTTTCAACTGTGGAAGTCCGGGAACCAAGTATGCGTACACGTTCGCAAACGTTTTTACCTGAAGTTAGGTCCGGAGCTACAGTATGCATACTCGTTCGCATACTTGAGCGGGTCAAGTTCTAAAATCGGCAAAGTATCTTTTCATACTCATGAAAAAAATACATTTATATAATAAGGAATGCAATTTTTGCAAACCATGGGTTTAAATGTTCATGAATTGATTATTTCGAATCTCCGATTTTGCTTCGATTCGTTCATGTATTTTACTATAAGATAATGAACAATTGAACAACTCTATGAAGAACACAATTAGATTCGTTGATTATCTTTGATCATCAGAAGTTGATCTAGATGTGTTAGATGAATATGGATTAGACAAAAGTGTTCATATGGCTAACTTTGGTTAACTATTATTGAACCAACGAATGTACACGTTTAGGTATGGTTGCCCATATCTAAATAAAGTATATTTCATTTATGTGTGACAATCTAAGTACATCTAACGGTGGAGACATATTGCTTTGGTTTTAAGCAAAACTTAGTTTGCATCTTAAATCAGGATTTCATCTAATGGTGAATAATGAATGCTTTGTTTCTAAGCTAACTAAGCAAACCCTGATTTGAAGACTATATAAAGGAGAACTTTAGCAACTGGGAAACCTAATCCCCACACCTCCTGTGTGATACTAGTTGCGACTAGAGTCGATTCTCCTTCAACCATGGGTTTATTCCAAAACAGTGTAGGTTAACGACTTAAAGACTTCATTGGGATTTTGAAGCCAAATCAAACTCTTTTCTCTGTAGTTGCGTATTCTGATCTTACTTGTTCTATCGTATTGAGTACTATCTTCTCTAAAATTAACTCATGAATTATCTTCGATAGGTAAGATATAAAAAGTAATCACAAATCTCTTCGTCACATTCTTTGTGATTCCACAATAACTTGTTCTACTACCATATAATTAAGTTATTGTGAGGTGATTGATATTTCTAGGTTGTTCTTCGGAAATATAAGACCGGATTATGAATTGGTTCCTGTGCACCTTGATTTATCATAATACGGAACAAAACTTCATAGGTATTTATTTGGGAGACAGATTTATCTATCTTAATAGATTTTTCTGTGGGGGACATATTGGTTTATAAGTCTTCGACTTTGGGTTATAGCAACTCTTAGTAGTAGGTGAGATCAGCTAAGGAAATCAAGTGGGTAGAGTCCTGTTGGGATTCAGAGGCATAAGGAACGCGACTGTACCTTGATTAGTGTGAGATTAGTTAGGGCTCAACTACATTCCAGTCCGAAGTTAATCTTGTAGTAGGCTAGTGTCTGTAGCGGCTTAATAAAGTGTGGTGTTCACGAAAAAGTATCCAAGAGTTATATCTTTATTTCCGAAATCAATCTGCAATCAAACAAATAGGAATATGTGAGCCTGATTAATTACGAGTTGCTAGTGTTTGTACCGTCCAAATAATTTCTCGTAATTAATCAGGCTGTCTAGTTAACTCTCTTGGAATTGTATTGGAGTTGTCCATACAGATTGCCTAGTGAAATAATGGGTGTGGTTATTAGACCCCTGCATTTTCAAATCTGTCTCCCACACAAATACCTACGAAGTTTTTGTTCCGTTTTTTGATAAATCAAGGTGAACATGAATCAATTGATAATCCGGTCTTATACTCCCGAAGAACAGCCTTGAAATATCAATCACCTCACAATAACTTAACTATATGGTAGTAGAACAAGTTATTGTGGAATCACAAAGAATGAGACGAAGAGCTTTGTGATTACTTTTTATATCTTACCTATCGGAGATAAATATCGAGCAAATCTTAGAGAAGATAGTACTCAATACGATAGAACAAGTAATATCAGAACACGCAACTATAGAGAAAATAGTTGGGTCTGGCTTCAGAATCCCAATGAAGTCTTTAAGTCGTTAACCTATAATGGTTTTAGGAAAAACCTAGGTTAAAGGAGAATCGACTCTAGTCGCAACTAGTATCAAACAACAGGTGTAGGGATTAGATTTCCCAGTTGATAGAGTTCTCCCTTATATAGTCTTCAAATCAGGGTTTGATAACTTTGTGACAAAGCAATCAATATTCACCGTTAGATGAAAAACCTGATTTAAGATTCAAACTAAGTTTCCACCGTTAGATGGTCTTAGCTTGTTACACACAAATGAAATATACCTTCATTTATATATGAGCAACCGTACCTAACCGTGTATATTGAGTTGGCTCAATAACAGTTAACCGAAGTTAGCCATATAAACACTTTTGTGTTAACCATGTTCATCTTAACACTTCTATATCAAGTGAAACTCAAATAAATTAAATTGTGTTACTCATAGAGTTGTTCAATTGTTTATATTCTCATAGAAGTATAAAAACACAATTGAAGCAAAATCGATTTTGATTCAAAGAATCAATTTATGAACATTTAGCCACGGTTTGCAAGGATTGCATTGCTTAATATATAGATGTATTTGTTCATGAGTATGAAATCATACTTAACCAATTTTAGAACTTAACCACATAAGTTTGCAAACGGATACGTAAACTTAAGTTCCGGACATTGGTCACGTCCGACAGTTCGCAAACGGGTATGCATACTGTCGTTCCGGACCGAACTCTGGTGAATAAGTTTTCAAATTGATACGCAAACTTAGTTCTCGGACTTTGAAAGTTAAAACCGTTCGCATACGGGTATGCATATTTTGTTCCCGGACCTGAATCATTCTTACAACAGTTTTCATATGGGTATGCATACTGTGCTATATCCAGACAATGATCAATTGTTCTAAACTCCCATTTCAATCATTGAAACATTCTTAGAAGACGACAATAGTTGTCTCACACAAAATATTAGCTTATAAGAATTTTTCAAGTGATCGAATGATCAATACGAAACATTCCGAGCCTACATCAAATGACTGTCTCACACAAATCATGTAAGATGTTACCAGGTGATTTTCACATGATCATCTTTAGACTTTCGTCAAGAATAATGATGAACGTAGTTAAAGCAAAAAAAAATCCAACACATATTTTGAGAAAGATATAAGCGAGTTAAACTCAGCTCGAAATATCAAATGTGTATAATATAAAGTCTATATAGCTTTACGACTTAGTCTCAATAGGAGATAGAATATAATAGACTTCTGAGTGATAGATGACTTCAAGACTCCACATACCTTTAGTTGATGAAGTTCCTCCAAGCTCCCCTTAGTAGATCTTCGTCTTCAATCGATGAACACCATGAAGTCTAAAGCTCAACTACACATTCTATCCTAATCTGAGACATAGCTATAAGTAGACTAGAATTCAAGACTTATAGTTTTGACAACTAAACTTGACAAACAAGCTTGAGATAGCAACGCTTGCGAGTTCGACCGAGCAGTGCTCTAACAGATACATGCTAAATATTTGAAATGGTAGGTATTTCAATAGTTATGGAGTTTTTTTGTTTTTATGGGAGGAGGGAGGCTACAACCAAGGTTAGTCAACCCCTGGCTCCGCAGCTGAGTAACATCTACCTAAAAGGAAAAGGTACGCATAGATAACAATGAAAAAGACCAATAACTATAGTCCAAGTCGTTGCATAAGCTTCTGATGTATTAGCCTTTTTGGATAACACATCAGAAGTAGCTTTTCGACTTCTAGAAGTGGAAAAGTCAGAAGTCAGTTTGCCTGTCGAATTTCAAAACGACTTCTAGAAGTAAAAAAGTTAACTTTTTGTGAAGCAAAATAGTTTTGCTTCTGACTTCTGCTTCTAACTTCGACTTCTGGAGAAGCATAAGTCAGAAGCAGATTTGTATCCAAAGCTATTTAGTGATTGGTTAAATTCATTTTTACGTAGGACCTATCATTTTCCAAAAAAAAATTTGGTTCCCAAGCTAAGAGTTTTGTGGGTGGGCGATGGTGTTTGCGTTGCGAATACTGGCTATGCAAAAAATAATATAATTAAATATGTTGAAAAAATAGTCTATATTTTTGAGCCATTTGAAGTGAATAGTCAACTCGTCTATTCGACAAGTGAATTCCCCTTCTTAATGATCATTTGCTCCGATCCAACAAGAGTAATGTGTAGAAGGATTGGTTGACATAGCTATTCTCGTTGTATTTAGCAATTTTGTAACATTTTTTTTTTTTGTAAAATTTAATAACGGATAATCTTAAACTAATTTTTATGTGAGATGTTTTTACATGATAATAAACTCCAATCCAAAAGATATAACACCATTTGCTGCTTAACAATACAATTAATCGTTAAAAGTTTATTGTTATCTGTTAAAATTAAATGACTAGACGGCGAGGTTTTGTATCTACGCCAATATTTAGTAAGATTATAGAGAATTAAAGGAGAAAATATTACCATAAAACTAAAAAAAAATAAAAAAAAATAGGAGAGAAATGTTCCATAAGAGCTCTGCAAATCGGGTGAAATTAATGAGTCAACTCAGTTGCTAATTTTTTTTTCCATTTTCTTGATTTTCATAATATTTCTCGTCTAAATCTTATGTCTTCTCAGATTGGTAACATATTTCATTACTAAACTTCGTTTCACTTACTTTTCTTTCTATAAACTACTTGTTTATGTTATTTCTCAGGTTCTTCTTCTTTTAGTTTCAGTTTTCTTTTCTTTTTTCTCTCATTTGTTTATTTATGATGCATAACTAAACAAATCATGTTTCTCTCCATTTTGTGTGTGCAGTTTGGATTATCAATCATGGCTTTTGCCTTAACTTTTGTGTTAGTGATCGTTGTGTTTGCTAAGAAGTTAACTAATCGTTTGAAAGCTGGAATCATCTTTGAAAATATCAGTGGTTTGCAATGACAAAAGGTATCGGATCAGTCCAAGTTGCCGAGTCAAGCATTCAATGAAGCCCGCCATCAAAAAAATTTAAAAAAACTTAAAAACCGTAACTACATCTACAAATGGAAACAAAAAGTTTGTTGCCTTATTCTATTAGTTTGGTCAATATATATGCTCATTACTCCAAATTTCAGTCAATTAAGTTATTACCGTATTTCGAGCATTGGTAAAAATAACTTTCTTATATTCTCTGTAAACCCTAACCTTGCTAGTCCTTTTTATAACAACCCATTTATCATCTCTTTCTGTACCAAAAGCGAAAGTTCTTCGGTACATAATAACAAAGCAATGGAGACTGAAAACTCAAGTCAAATGGGGGATCTAGTTAACAAGTTCAGGCAAGCTACTTTAGAACTAGGAAACACTAGTGAAGTGGAATTTATTAACTCATAAATCAATCAGGGTGAGGAAGATGACAAGAACTGCGAAGCAAGTGCTATTGGAATGGTGATAATAGAAGGAAAGATGAGTTATGAAACCGTGGAAAAGTTTATCAAATTCACTTGGCCTTTCTTGACTGAGGAAGACATCAAAATAATTGAGGTTGATCCAAACATAATGATCTTCAAGTTTAATAAGTGGGATTCGTTAAACAAAGTTATTAATGAAAGGCCATGTAGTATCACATGCATCTTCTTGTTATGCACGACTACATACCAGATATGGTATATACTGAGAAGCACTGGGGGTTCCAATAGTTTTAGATTCAACTAAAGTTCATTCTACCAGAACACATGAACGTAGCTGAAGTTACAAAGATTGGTAGTATCATGGGAGAGGTGGTTGCGATTGAACCTAGAGATGCAATTCTTGTTGGTGGAGTTCCTGTAAAAATTTGCATGAACATTGATCTTATAAACCCTATGAGGAGAGGTGTTAAAGATATTACTAATGCAGGTGTTAGTCGTTGGATCAAATTCTTTTATGAAAGACAGCCAGCTGGTATCTGCTCAGAATGTTATGTCATTAAGCATTGTAAGATGGCTTATAAAGATGCAGCTAATTTTTTAGAAAAAGCTCATGAAAAGTTATATTTTTTTGGTAACCCTAATATGATAAGGAAGAACATATCTACCATCTCAACCAGTGCTGCTCCTGTTACTAAAAACAAACAAAAAAGTTTGCCAAGAATGCAGTATTTGTTCCCCCAAAGGATGGAGAACTCATTAATATGAACTTTCTACTAAAAAAGGGTGAAGGAGAATGAGATAAAGAAGACATCAGACTTGGGAAAAGATCAAGAGTATCTGAAGCTACACCTATTGCTGATATTTCTGAAGGTGATACCTCTGCTAGCAATGCCATTGCATTTACCAAAGACATTCAAGCTTCTCAAGTAATCACTAGTGAATAATCCAAATCTAAACTCACAGATGGAGAGTCATGTATTTTTCAAATATCTTTTCTCTATCCACCTTCTTTTCCATTTATCATTAGCTATTAATATAGTTTTCGATTATAAATTTTTATCTCTGCATGCTCATAATTATTTGCATCTTAAGCTTATCATAGTTTTTATAATTTTCATACTAGTAACTATTTTGCATCACCACTTAGTTGTCTCAATATTTTCCCCAGAGATGAAAATTATATCTTGGAATGTGCAAGGTCTTAAAACCTCGGCACCTCAGTGACTTGATTAGATTTCAAAATCCAGATATAATATTTCTTTGTGAAACAAAAACCAACCAAGGAGAAAGCAAACCTCTTCTGAAGCTTTATCAGTACCCAAATTATGCTTTTATTGATCCAGTTGGCTTGTCAGGTGGACTTGTTCTTCTCTAGAAGAATGGATTTACCTGTGATGTTGTTGGTACTGAAAATAGCATGTTTAACATCATAGTTCAGGCTGACAATACTATACCTGAATTTTTACTCACTTGCATGTATGGATACACTAGCTATAACAAAAAGAAAAATCAATTGAATTATATTCAGGATATTAGTAAAGTTGACAGAGGACCTTGGTTGCTATTAGGAGATTTGAACTTTCATTTAATTGGAGACAGTAATATTGCTTCTTCTTCTATAGATGGGTGGGTTAATAAGATGGTAACTGATCGTGGTCTAGAGGATATAGGTTTTACAGGAAGAAGTCATACTTAGACTAGCAATAATTTAGGCATAGGTAATAGAAAATCTAGAATAGATATGACCTTAGGCAATAGTGACTGGAACATTCATTTCCTTAATTCTAGATTATACCACTTAAATCAGGTAAGGAGTGACCATAGTCCAATTATGCTTGTTACTGATACTGACATTCCCAACTGTTGAAAACCATTTAAATTCTTTTTAACTTGGCTGAATGATGAAACTTGTGCTACAACTATTGCTAATGCTTGGAAAACTGAAGTTAATGGCTCTCTTGCTTACCAATTAGTTACAAGAATGCATGTTACTAGGAAAGAACTTTTCAGGTGGAATAGAGAGCATTTTGGTAATGTGCATAAACAGGTGGATAATCTTCAACAACAGTTAACTGTTCTACAGGCACAGAGCTCTATGGTTCAAAGTCAAGTACTGTTAATAATGATCTAAACAAGTGGCATAAAGTTCAGAATGAATTTTATCAGCAAAAGTCAAGAGATAACTTCATTAAGGATATGGATAGTAATACAATATACATCCATCCAAAGTGTAACAGGAAAAGAAGTAGAAACAACATTGATTCACTGCAAGATTACAATGGTTCTTGGTTGAAGATATTGCTTCACATCTCACTCATCACTTCAGCAATATTAGTTCTTCCACCAATCCAGTTCTTGATGAAAGTCTTTATGCAGTGCTTCCCACAGTGATCACAACTGATGATAACATGCTCCTTATCAGATCTCCCTCCCCAGATGACATACTAAAAACTCTTAAAAGTATGGAAAATTGGAGTACTCCGGGGCCAGAAGGTTTTCAAGCAGGTTTTTATAAATTAGTGGAATACAATTAGTGAGGATGTATGTCTTATGGTCAAAAGATTCTTTGATTCTAAATATATGCCCAAACAAATTAACAAGACTTACATCTCACTCATTCCTAAAAAGAAGAAAGCTATTGTACCTGCAGATTATAGACCCATTAGGTTATGCAATACTTCATACAAGATCATATCTAAGATATTGGTAAACAAGATGAAACCTCTAATGGATAAAATTATTTCTCCCTTCTAAGCAGCTTATGTCTTCGGCAGACTCATCGGTGATAGTACAATCATTGCTCAAGAGATTATTCATTCAATGAAGAAGAAAATGGGTCAAATTGTTTGGATGTCTCTTAAGTTAGACATGTCAAAAGCTTTTGACAAACTTGAGTGGAATTTTCTCACCAAGGTTCTTAAATACTTTGGCTTTTATGATGATTTCTGCAATCTGATATATCAATGTACAAGTATTACTTCTCTTTCAGTTCATCTCAATGGTTCTCCATGTGAAGAATTCCATCCTACAAGAGGCATTAGACAAGGTGACCCTCTCTCACCATATCTATTCATTTTTGCAATGGAGTTTCTCTCTAGACATCTTGTTGCTGCTCAGTAGGATAAGTCTATCAAAAGTATTAAAGTGGCATGTAATGCTCCTGCCATTAATCATTTGCTTTTTGCAGATGACTGCCTGATTTTCACTCAGGCAAATCTTTCTTCTATTAACAGTTTACTTGAACTTCTTAGTAACTTCAGCTCACAATCAGGACATGTTATTGATTTTGAGAAATTTGCAGTACATTTCAGTAAGTACACTAAGCCAGAGGTTGCTGAAACTTTAACTCACATCCTGGGAGTAAAATTTATGAGTTCAAAAGATTAGTACTTAGGTTCTCCATTGATTTTGAGTCATTCCAAGCAAGAATCTTTCAAGTCTATGCAAGAGAATTTTGAGCAAAGACTATCCACCTATAATGAAATATCTCTTTCACAAGCATGGAGGTCTACAATTATCAAGCATGTTCTTAATTCAGTTACAACTTATCCAATGGGTACTTTTAAGTTACCAAATCAGCTCATCAACAAACTGACTACAATCAAAAGAAAATATTTCTGGAGTCATCAATCAAACAAGGGGTCTAATCCATTAGCTTGGCTTAAAGTCTGTAAACCAAAGGATATTGGAGGTATTGCATTTAGGGATCTGGAAAAACTCAATGTTGCTTTACTTACTAAATTAGCGTGAAGAATATGCATAGAGTCTAGTAACTTAATGGTTCAGCTTCTCAGTTCTAAGTACTTCAAAAATGGTGACATTCTTCACTTAAGAATTGAAGCCAAGAATTGTTTTTATACTTGGAATGGAATCACTAAGGGCTTACTCATTGTTCAACAAAACTTCTTCATGGAAATAAATAATAGTAAAAAATAAATAAAAAATGGTTAGATAGATGGATCCCTGGTCTCTCTCATCCTCCAGTCCCAATCAATGACTTTTTCAGATTCTATGAAGAAGTAGCTGAGCTTATCAATCCTGGAGAAAATACTTGGAATATAACACTCTTTGACCAATTGTTTGATGCTGAGACTTCTTTCAAAATTAAGAGAATGTTCCTAGACACAACTAAGGAAGACAAAATGATATGGATGCCTTCTAAAGATGGAAAGTTCTCTGTAAAGAGCACTTATTAGAAGCTTACTGAATGCAACATGGAAGTGAATGTTCATGGAAGAATCATTGAAACTGGTATATGGAAAGCTTTATGGAATACTAATACTGCCCACAAGATCAAGTTATTCATCTGGAAATGCATCAGAGAAATTAATCAAACAAGAGTTAAGCTGGCTATGTACAATAATGAAGTGGAAACTCAATGTGGTTGTTGTGGCTTAGAAGATGAAACTATGGAACATGTACTGCTGGAATGCAGACATGTGAGAGCTGTATGGAAGGGGGTTAAAGTTAATATTGATGCCGTAAGAAACAATTGTTCGAATGTCTCTGAATGGGTTACTAGTTGGTTCACAACCAATTCTATCACAGATGAGAGATGGTTATATACTCTCATGGTGGGTGCTTGGGTCATCTGGAAAGACATATGCAACTCAATCTTTCAGGAAGTATCTCTTAATCACCAAAACCCTGTTCATAAAATTCTTTATCACTTAGGATCATATCTGCATGAATACCGTACTATTACTTCTCCTGCAAGTAATAATAAACCATCTCACTGGCAGCCACCAGATCAAGGCATTATTCAGATTAATGTAGATGCTTTCTTTGATCATTTATCTAATAAAGTAGGCACAAGTTTAATAATTCGTGATTGTACAGGGGCTTGTGGAGGGCTACGCAGATGGAATATTAAATCCATAGGAGGGGGAATGTTTGGCAATTAGGGAGGCGCTAGCATCGGCAAAGAGTAAAGCTTTCCCAAGAATCCACACTGAAGTAGATGCCAAACTTGTCATTCAATCCATCACTGGCGCACGTTCTCTCATTCAATGGGAAAATAAGAATCTCCTGAAAGAAATAAAACATCTAGCTTCTTGGTTTAATTTATGTATTTTTTCTTTTATTATGATGACAATCAAGTAGCAGCCGAAGTCTCTAAATCAGTTAGAATTTCGGAATTAGGAATTGAGTTGTATGACAACTTTAGTGCCGATATTGTAGTCTTCTGGCAAAAGACCACAATAATTTCGCAAGATGAACAATAAAATCTTTTTTTTATCAAAAACAAAAAAAAATTACCAAAGAAAATTAGATTCAAATTTATTACTGATGGGTGAGAATCCTCTCTGCCTACGTAATGTGGGTTGTTCAAGGCGTGGCAAGCCGGCGTAAAAACTATGCTAAACTTTTCGGAGTTTCTCTCTCTAGCCTACCTGGTACTTGTTACTGGAAAAAGGCTTCGGTTCTCGGGTGAGAATCTTCCCTCACTAGATATAGTAATAATTACTAATCACGCTTCCTTTTCTTGTCCGTTCAGTTCATGTAACACTCATTCACTCTGATTCGGTTACTACCAATTTTCAGTTATTATTTCCCAGCACGTTCTACACACTCTCTCTCTCTTTCTCTAAAAACTTAAGACAGGGAATAAAAGAAGAGGCACATCAGTAGTATCGCAACTTCAGTTCGGCCATTCTTTTACAGAAAAAACTCCAAACAAGCAGTACAACTTCTTCTCCAATATAATCTCATCGAACCAAAACAAAACCAGTGTTAGTACCCACCACCAACTAGAAAACAAAATCTCTCTCTCCCTCTCAACACACAAAGACACGCATAGTATTCTAATCAATCTTTCTTTGTGCGGTACTTATTCCAACTAATCCCTCCACGTCTAAACCATTTCTTCTTTATTTTTATATTCCTTTGGTGGAGTTTTCGTGTTTAGTTCCCTTCCCTCTTCTGTGCTGAGATATACTATCATATCATATCATATCACCATTAATGGTTGCTCAACTGTTTCTTTGAAAAAGAAACCAAAACAACTTCTTTTCATTACTTATTATACTGAAAATTACTCATTTCTGGTTGTGGGGTTTGTTTACTTGTGTTAAATTCGAAGTAAAAAATGGTTTTTTGAGATTGGCCCAGACATGGATCTGGAAGTTGCTGAGGATTACAAAAGTAGTACTATCAAGGTAAGTTTGGGTTTTCAAGTTTCATTTTTGTGATTTAGATTGTGAGTTGGAGGTTTCTGATCAGTAATGGGTGTTTTGAATTTTGATTTTACAGAAGAAAGAATCATGGAGAACTGTATTAACTTTAGCTTTTCAAAGTCTAGGTGTTGTTTATGGAGATTTAAGTACATCACCATTGTATGTATACAAAAGTACTTTTGCTGAAGATATTCATCATTCAGAAACAAATGAAGAAATTTATGGAGTTTTATCATTTATATTCTGGACTCTTACATTAATTCCATTACTTAAATATGTATTTATAGTACTTAGAGCTGATGATAATGGTGAAGGAGGAACATTTGCTTTGTATTCATTACTATGTCGTCATACAAAAATGAGTTTTTTGCCTAATTGCCAAGTAGCTGATGAAGAATTATCAGCTTATAAGAAGAAGGATTCCGTTGGTCCTCCGGTCATAAATATTGGGTTCAGAATGAAATCAATGTTAGAGAAACATAAAGTTTTGCAGAAGATGTTGCTTCTTTTAGCTTTGATTGGGACTTGTATGGTTATTGGTGATGGGGTCCTAACTCCGGCAATATCAGGTAACTTTGGTTGTTTGTATCCACTTAAATTTAGATTTTCTTGATGTATTTTACTCATTCCATTATTGGAGTTTTTTTTTTCATACAGTTTTTTCTGCGGTTTCCGGTCTTGAGCTATCCATGTCAAAGGAACATCACAAATGTAAGATTTCTCTTGTTATGCTATTATACTTGTTCATTTACTTTTAGTGGGTATTTAGTTATTGTGGTAAGAATCCATTTAACTGATGATGACACTTTCTCTTGTTGACATATGTGGCTAATTGTGTTGTTTTCGGAAAGATGACATCTTCTTTTGTATGTTTCTTAATTTTTGGTAGTATAGGGCCATTGAGGATCTAATCTTTGAGTTAGGAATCCATCAATTTAGTGAAGGGTCACTTTTTTTTCCCCCCGGAATCTTACCAACAACACTCATGATTCATATAAAAGATATTTTTCTACACGTGAAAATCACTGTTAAAAGAAAAAAAAGTTGGGGGATTTTGGAATTCTCTTGTGTGATTTCGGTCAAGGGATATCGATTAGGAGAAGTATTAAGTATATTGCATACGACATACTGTAATTTTTCTGGCAAGGGTTGATATAGATTTGACAGATTGGATAGAATTAGGAGGTTAAAGCTAATGAAGACATATTTCGTTCTGATACTGCCAATCATATGATTTCTCTGCACTAATCAAAAGAGAAATTATAAAAGAATAAAAGAGTAAAGTTAGAATTGAAGTACTGTTGATGGGTTAGCAAGATGTAGCTTGTATATGCTAATCTACTTGGACCATTTCAAAGACGAATTGGCATCCACATGTGTGATAGTTATAAAGTTAAGCATGGCAATATACGTATCGCATATAATTTCGTCTCACCTAAAGTTAATGTTCTTTCTGAACAGAGGATAGAGTAATTACATCTCTCTTTCTATAGATGAAAAAACCTTACCTAGTTGTCAAAGAGCAAAGTTGTTATGGTTTGAACCTGTCGCTTCCTCCATGTTTCTTGTTGGTGTTTATCCCACTGAAACCTGCCATGAACAGCCACATGTGGTCTTACACATGCGTGTTGTTCTATATTGTCCGTGTATGTACGGGAAATATCATTAATTTACATTTTAGTTGCCTGTAGGTGCTCACACTTCTTTCTTTTAGTAGTCCGACATGGTATCTGATTCCCATACTGCAAACCAAACTTTTGTACCTAGATGGGAAAAAATTTAGCTTAGGAAACATCCAAATTACAAACATTTCTGGCTCCATGATACATGTAAGGCCTGGAGATAAGTTTTACCATATGTGTGACCAGTTGAATGGTCGCAAATGTAGAACTCTAAGATTTTTGAGTCCTATACCATAATTTAACTTCACTATGAATCTTTTTGATGACAACATTGATTATTTGAAACACCCATTCATGTAAAATGTACCTGAACTAGAGTTGTGTTCATTATACATTCTACAATGAGCAGTCAACAATATGGCTCCTCATATTCAAACTCTTTGCAGATGTAGAGGTTCCAGTTGCATGTTTCGTCTTGGTATGCTTGTTTGCGCTCCAACACTATGGCACCCATCGAGTAGGATTCTTGTTTGCACCAATTACCATAGCATGGCTTTTCTGCATCAGTGCAATTGGTGTGTACAATATTATCCATTGGAATCCACACGTGTATCAAGCTTTATCTCCGTATTATATGTACAAGTTTTTGAAGAAGACTCGACTACAAGGTTGGATGTCATTAGGTGGAATACTATTGTGCATAACAGGTATGTGTGAGTTCTACATCATTTGGTTGTTAAGTATAGCATTTTGTGCTATACTTATTAAGCATCTCTTCTATAATGTTTTCCTTCTTTTTCTTCTGTGTTTGTAGGTTCAGAAGCTATGTTTGCTGATCTTGGACATTTCTCGCAGCTATCAATCAAGGTATGATGTTTTTATAGGTTTCTGCATGCTTCACTGTACGTTTAAATTTGATTAGTATAATTTTGTTCCAAATAAGCATGGTAAAACAACCGTTATCTACTAGACCGAACAGTTACAACACCATTAACTGTGCTCATCTCCACAAATATGAAATAGAATAAACGCCTTTCCGCAGATTGCCTTCACCTCTGTTGTATATCCATCTTTGATTCTCGCATATATGGGACAAGCTGCTTACTTATCTAAGCATCACATCATTGAGAGTGAATACAAAATTGGTTTCTATGTATCTGTTCCAGGTAATCCTTTCTCTATATTCTCTTTGTTTGTTCTCTGTTCCCCTTCTTGATAATAGAGTTGCTGCATTTAGCTGAAATATGAGTCATTTCTCAACAAGTCAGAGCGAATAAGATGGCCAGTACTTGCTATAGCTATACTCGCAGCAGTGGTGGGAAGCCAAGCCATTATAACAGGAACCTTCTCAATTATCAAACAGTGCTCTGCTTTGGGCTGTTTCCCAAGAGTCAAAATAGTCCACACGTCGTCAAAGATACATGGTCAAATATACATACCAGAGATCAACTGGACTTTAATGTTACTATGCTTGGCTGTTACAATCGGTTTCAGAGACACAAAACGTATGGGTAACGCAGCAGGTATGAGCACAACCAGAAAGAAAAAGAATTCCTAGATTTTTTACTTTTTTTGATATTCAAGTGTTTTAGCTTTTGCCAATTTGGTTTACAAACTGATCAAATAATATACTAATCCGTGACTCAACGCATATGCTTTATTCTGAAATAGGATTGGCAGTTATAACCGTCATGCTGGTCACAACCTGCTTGATGTCCCTTGTCATGGTCATATGCTGGAACCAGAGTATTTTCCTAGCCATTGGTTTCATATTATTGTTTGGTTCTATTGAAGCACTTTATTTCTCAGCCTCGCTCATCAAGTTCCTTGAAGGGGCATGGGTTCCGATTGCCCTTGCTTTCACTTTCATGGTTGTCATGTATGTTTGGCACTACGGTACAGTCAAGAAATACGAGTTTGATGTCCAAAATAAGGTCTCCATCAATTGGCTACTTAGCCTTGGCCCAAGTCTAGGCATCGTTCGTGTTCGAGGAATTGGTCTAATTCACACAGAACTTGTCTCAGGTATCCCTGCAATCTTCTCTCACTTTGTCACCAACCTTCCGGCATTCCACCAAGTTTTAGTCTTCCTATGCATCAAATCTGTCCCTGTCCCATACGTTCAGCCTGAAGAACGGTTCCTTGTAGGTAGAATTGGGCCAAAAGAGTACCGTCTTTATAGGTGTATTGTAAGATATGGCTACCACGATGTCCATAAGGATGACATGGAGTTCGAAAGGGATCTAGTTTGTAGTATAGCTGAATTTATTCGTTCAGGAAATTCGGACTATAATGGAGGTGGAATGGAAGAGTTTGAGAAAGAGGATGAAAAAATGGCTGTCATAGGGACCTCTTCAAGCTTCAATGAAGGGATACGGATGTGTGACAATGATGATGATGATGACGCGGGTGAAACTGCAGGGACATCAGAACTGAGAGAGATTCGATCTCCAATGGTTCCGAGGAAAAGAGTAAGGTTTGTACTGCCAGAAAGCCCGAAGATCGATAGGGATGCTAGGGAAGAGTTGCAGGATTTAATGGAAGCAAGGGAAGCCGGGATGGCATTCATACTAGGACATTCTTACGTAAGAGCCAAACGTGGTTCGAGTTTTATGAAGAAACTTGTTATAAACTATGGGTATGATTTCTTGAGAAGGAACTGTAGAGGACCTAGTTATGCATTGAGTGTTCCACATGCATCTACACTTGAGGTTGGTATGGTCTACCATGTTTAATAGTGTTGCTATGTAGTTAGAAATGATTTACCATACCGTATAAAAATTGTGTCCAGTATGTATAGTTTGTATGTGAATTATCAAACTTCATCACACACATTCTGATTGATGGATGAAATCAACCTACAGAAGTTCGGAACTAGAAACTCTCTAATTTGGAACCGAAAAGAAGAGCATTTTAAAACCAGACAGTTCCAAAAATGGTAAATACATACTAATTAACATGATTTATGAAAAGGATGATGTACAGTATGGTCTTTATAACTCTTTACTCTCAGCATACCAATCACCATAATAAATGGCTACCTTAATACGCATGGCGGCTGAGATGAATCCGATTCCTAGCGTAGTAAAAATCATGTATCTGACTAAGCCATTGTTTATCAAACTAAGAGCAAATCAAAGGGTAACCCCGCAAATCACATGGCTGCTAATGGGGGTACCATTTTGCTTTGGGGTGTACCAATCCCTTACCACAAAATATGTATTGTCTTATATGCAATCTGGTACACCCCCAAGGAAAATGGTACCCATCAGCAGCATTTTTTTAATTTTTTTTTTTTTTTTTGGTAAGACCATTAGCAGCATTGACAAATCATATCTAATAGTATATAATTGCTTCAGAGATATCTACAAAACACGTAACGAGAAACAACAATGAGCAGTATCCTACGACAAACAACAGGACTCAACCCATCGATCTAACCGGACCTGTTTACACCTTAATAATAACAATAACAAAGAATCGTTCCATGACTACGCCTTTATGAAGATGATATAGATGTATACTTGTTGATAATACTGGCAGTAGTTAATATGCTGAACGTTGGACACCAATTCTGCTCAGGTGAAAATGGCCACATGCAGCTTATACCTTGATCAACAATACAACCACCATTTTTAGGAATCAGGACGAAGATAAAGTGAAAAAGATTTTTAGTTCGGAAGAGAAGAATATAGTAGCAAGCATTTAAAAATCTTATGTTCAAATGAATCAAATCTATCTTACTGGGCCGAGATTAGGGTCATATATTAATTTATTATGTTAGTGCTGATTCTCGTCTAGCTCGATTTGTGGCAATATGAAAAATTCATGTATTATCTCTTAAATCACTTGGCCGTGTAAATAGTGTCACACGGATACTGAGTATCTGTTTAGGTCAATGTATTGACTGGACCAAAACAGGTACTCGGTTTCCATTTATGGAGTATAAACTTCCAGTAAACACTCAGATCAACTCCCTCCTTCTTCACTCTCTTCTTTTATTTTCTCTAAACCCTCTCAATCCTTTGTAACCCCCTTTCGATTTTCACGGTGATTGTGTATGATTTCTTGGCGAAAACTTAAAGGGTTTGATCCGTACTCAAAGGTGATTCTATTGCAAGCTTCAATTTCGAATTTCATCCAAAAAATCAACAAAAGTAAGTCATTCTAATGTTAGAGTTTGAAGTTAAATTATTTTTTGATAATCATGAAATTGTTGATATTAGGTTGATTAGGTATGTTGTATGTAAGTCAATAACAGCATTAAGACATAGATGTAGTGAAAGATCCATAATTATCTTGTTTTGTGACGTTTCTCTTGATTCATGTTCAATGAAATCATTAAAAACTACTATTTTATTAATGTTTAATGTTGACTGACTTGTATTTAATGTATGGTATAGAGAAATTGAAACTATAATTATCGTTTGTGAAGGTACAATATGAGTCTACCGCGTGCTTATGTGAGACTTAAACACGGAACCTATTTGGATACTTTAAGTGATGAAGAAGAAAAAACTCTGCTAATGTTTACACAATTGTGTAAGGAAGAACGTATGTGTATTATTCGGCAACCGATGCCTAGGGAGGTGCAGACACGGAGTGTAATTACCCGAGATCAAGTGTGGCATGATGCGAAAATGATGAATGATTATTTCACACTTGGAATTGGTTATACCTCAAGACAATTCAAACAACGTCTAGGCATGAAGAAAGATTTATTCGAGAAATTTTTAGGAAAATTACTTGAAGTGAACGTCCAAATGCAACTGGTGTTATTGGGCACTCTCCACATATAAAATTAGTTGCCCTGATGAAATGTTTGTGAAAAAGTACAGCAGCTGATAGTGTCGATGACTACACTCGTATGGGGGCGACAACAATATACTATTATCTAAAAAGATTTTTCCACATAATTTGCATGACTTTTAGAGAAATATACTTGCGCCAACCTACTCCTGAAGATGTTCATAGGTTGCTAGGTGAGAATGCCGAACGAGGATTTCCAGGAATGCTATGTAGTATTGATTGTATGCAACATCCATGGAAGAATTGTCTGGTAGGTTGGAAAGGAACTTATCAGGTAAAGAGAAATACAGTTGTATGGTGTTAGAGAAACACAGTTGCATCATATAACTTATAGTTAGGCACGCTTTTTTTTGGAATGCCTGGGTCAAATAACGATTTGAATGTGTTGGCACACTCACCCCTTTTCGATAACACGCTAAAGGGTGTAGTACCTCCATGCAATTATGTCATCAACGGTCACCAATACAAGATGGGTTATTTCTTAGACGATGGTATTTATCCAAAGTTGACTACGATTGTACAAGCTTTCAGTCAGACATTGGAGGTTCCAGAAAAGAAAGGATGTTGAGCGTGCTTTTGGAGTGCTTCAAGGTAAATTTAGAATTATCGGATCACCATGTAAGTATTGGCAACAATCTGACTTGAACCTAATAATAAAATGTTCTGCGATTTTACATAACATGATTATTGAGCATGAACATCGGGATAGGGATTGAGGTAGAGTTGTTCCTGTTTCGATTCCAGAGCCAACAAATAATGGTCGTGTTTTTGTTCAAGTCTAGAGAACCTTGAAATGCACCTTCAACTAAGAACTGATCTTGTTGCACACATTAGAGTTAGAGCATGTCCTCGTAGAGGAGAACAAGCACAACCGGGAGTGCAGGTAGTAGACTCGTCTAGTTTTGAGGGTTCAAATATGGAATACATGGTACAAGCATCATCATATGGAGAATATGATGATACAGACTTACATGAAGAAGTTGTTCCTAGTCAAAACGAGGATGGTGCATCTGATTATTATGGAGGATACAATAACCAAATTCCAGATGACTTTCAGCATGCAGGTGAACATGTTTATGAAGACGGATATGTAAAGGAAGAATATAAACAAGATGGAGATGATGAGAACGAGGATGAGGAGGATGAATGATAGTCTTCACTATAATCGTTGCACTAGGTAGAAGTTTGAATGAGTTTTAGTTATTTTTCGGTTTCTTTAGCTTTGATAATGAATGTGTTTTAATTTGATGGGCATGTGGTTTACAATTATGATATGTTAGTTACTTATTCCAGTCTAATTATATAGTAGTTGCAGTCGTATGGTCACTTCCCTCAGTCTAATTATACAGTAGTTGCATTCATATGGTCACTTTTCTCAATCTCTGTCCATGATATCTGCAGCTGTATGGTCACTTCTCTCAATCTGTTTCTACAGTATCTGCAGTCGTATGGTCACTTCTCTCAATATCTTTTTACAGTATCTGCAGTCATATGGTCACTTTTCTCAATCTCTTTCCAGTATATGGATATGTTTTAAAGTCGAACAGTATATAATTTATGTTGTATAAATATATCACATATCGTTTAACCATGAACACATCAGTTCGACCAACTTTCTTCTCCAGCTACGATAATAAACACTTTTGTTGTCCTAATTGTTATTTACAAAACAACAACTTCCTTTCAAAATTATGGTGGATTATACTGAGAAAGAAGATGAAGTCATTGTTAGTTTATGGATCGATGTTTTCTAGAGAATGAAGAAGGACTTGAAGTAAGAAATACCACAAACATTTGGGACCAGATGCTGCAAAGGTTTATTACAACAACGGGGAATCCCAACCAACGAACGATTAGTTATCTTCAAAAAAGATTGTGCATAATCATTTCAGCTGTGAGAGAGTATGTATCGCTACAAAAAGTATTATACCTCTTCAGGCCACCTTGCACTCCCGTAATCGTAAGTGACTTATCGGTTACCGACAAATAGTGTGTACTAAATTGTTGAATTATTGAATTGTAAATTGATAATTTTTTCCTTCGTTGTAGGAGGCGCCGGCTAAAGGAAGTCATAAAAGAAAGTTCGGAAAAAAAAATGTTTTTATTACTGCTACTTAATGTTGAAAAACAACTTCCCTGAGTATAACCCGGAGTCCACACAAGATGTTGATTATGAAGATTCAGATGAAGACTGAACGGGTAAGATAATGATAGGTTTTGTGGGTATATCTCTTTGTAAACCCTTATGACACAACTTGTCCAATCGGGTCGCCTAATGGTTTAAAGGCTTGTTGCACATGCTCAGTGTAATCGTGATTCCTACGAAAGTGAAAATAACTTGTATCAATTATTTAAAAAGCACATTACATCATAATCATCAAATCCAACTCTTAAAATGACAACAACAATACGTACTAATTATTCAAAAATCACGTTACATTAGTTCACGTTCAAACTCCTGATTAAACTAAAACATATACAACACCTAATCAGTTCATTCCACTAACTGACATCCAGGATATTTCCAGAAACGTTTTCCATATGTTTTCTTTGCTATAGACCGGTGCATTTCTATAAAAAAAATTACAACCAGGGATTCGCATCCAATCCCTTTTGTGCATTCAAACTCCAACTTTCCTTAAGTCGTTTGAATATCTTGCAGAGTTTATCAACTTGTTTTTGTTTCATTGCATCAGCCAATAGTTGTGCTTTTTCAGGACAATTAGGATAATCACATTCCAAATACCTAATCTTCTTCGATAAAGACTCAATTACCTTCATGGTGCCGGTACAACCTTTCCTATAGGCCTCGCCTGATACTTGTAATTCCAACGAGTCTCTCCGTTAGGCAGCACTATCCCTTCTTCGACCGGTACAAAGTTATGATGGTTGTTAAACATGGCAATGTTTTGTGCAATAGTAAGTTGATAATCAAATCCGGGGACTTTCTCTCTCAACATTTCATAACAAGCATCATATTTGAATGGTAGCCCTGTTTGATTCTGAAATTGCTCCCCAACCTCTCGTGTCTGAAATATTATCTTAAAAATAATAAGTTAATTACTATTGTCACCAAACAGAAAAACTTAATAAAACGGTAAACATTACCAAATCTCCGTGTGAAGCACCGCTTTTAGTTTGCTGATATATAACGTTAAGAATTGACACAAATTCTCTCACATCTTTTTTGATTGCTTTTATCTTTGTTTTTAGGGCGTCGGGATCCCTTTCATTAGGTTGTCCCGACGAGGATGGACTACGGTCAGTGTTTCATCCCTTCTTTGTAGGGTACGTAGGCATCTGCAATAAGTTGCGACATTGATGGTCTATCAGTTTGTCGCTCATATCATCTAATTGCAAGGTGATTGCGATATTATGGTAACTCATATCATCTGGCTCGGCAAGGTGATGCAAGAGATGATTGTTGACATACTTGATGAGGCAAGTTGCATTCCATTTCTTAGATCCCCATACTTCCTATCAAGTCGATCGATGAAGGCATGCACCAATGGCGCATTGGGCATGGCCAGAAAGGTAAGCTATATTGGTATGCATAGTTAGCGGAGCTTTCATAAGCCATTGGCATCACAAGGATTATACAAGGCTAGTACAATACGAGCCTGACTGATGCACCCTTGGCACGAACAAGATCAGGGCATGATTTAAGCAATGCCTAACCTAAGTAAAGAGGTGGAATTAGGCTTGCAATGGCCTATGCGCAAGTCCAAGGCATGCCTTATGCCTGGACAACACTCGGAAGCTAGTGATGCATGCAAGAATGCATCGGAAATAACCTTTAAGGCTTTATACCCTTTGCAGAACAAGGGTAAGTTGGAATTGTGTGGAAGATAAGTTTAAGGCATCATACTTGCAAATGCCAATGAACGTGCATTTACCTGGCAAGAAGAGAAGCTTTACGGCCTGGTTAGTAGCATCAGAGTGACGCATCTATGGAGTTATGGCCTGTGCGTCCTGGCGCGTTGAATATAATTTTTTTGGCCCGTCACACAAGTAGTACGTAATCAATCTAGATAGTTTAAGTCATTATGTCTAAGATAAAAAACAATACATGTTTTTCTTGAATGAATATTGAAAGATAGATTACAAGTTTTGTACTTGGTAGAATTCAGATCTTGATAATTCGAGTACTACTAGATTGATCTAGGATATTGATTTTTTAGATCCAAGAAATTTTCTACACAATCAGGTACATGGACCTTTGGTTTATACATATTGATTGTGGAAGAAAAAGAGAAAATATCTATATACAATCTTCTTCAAGGGTCTTTGCTTTGACTTACTTGTGATTGTATTAGGTTTTGTCCACACAGGTTGCCGAATGAAAAAGTTAGTGGTGTACTTGGTACCCTCTCCTTTTGAACAACTCACTATATAGAGATCTCAAAGTATAACTTATTGTGCTTTTGGAGATTATAACATAACAATTAAGGATATGCTCATTACTCCTCAGTGTTGCAATTTCGAAAAACTAGAAGGTAATTTTAGTTTGTGCACTTGTTCAACTACAAATTCGAAAGCAAATGACAAATGCTCGTTCGATTGTTGGTCGAAAGCAAGTTCGAATATTTATCTGAATGCAAGTTCGAAAGCTTGTTTGAAGACAATTCGAAACTAATTTCAAGTTACAGATATATAGTTTTGAAACCAATTTTAGAAAGACGATATCATGTTCGAAATATTACTTACAACTTTCGAAATTTCATTTTATCTTTTTTAAACGAATTTAAGAGGTTACGAAAATTATGCCGTAAGTTTTTTTATTTTATATTTTTTTCTGTTAAGTTATGTCGAAATTTCAAATGTTATGAACGTATGTTTGTTTGCTACTCGCTCACTTCATTGTTCTGATTTATTTATTTGGTATTCAAGGCTTGATGTTCTATATGACTTACGTTGTCATTCGTGGCTACTGTAATAAAAAGAAGACCAACTGGGGAAAAAATAAGGAAAAAAGAAGGTAAAACGACGTGTTTTTTTGTTTCGTTGTCGTTATTGTATAGGGCACGCTTTCGCTCACTAATGTTGCTTGGAGCAACGGTTTGAAAGAGAATAAGTGGTTTAGGGTAGTCAGTCCTTCCACGGTGACTATAAGCCTATTTGGATACCATTCAAAAGTTACCTTTTGACTTCTGGGAACAAAAACAGTCATAAATTAGTTGAAGTACACAACTTTTTTAGAAACAAAAAAGTTAAATTTTGTGAAACAAAAAACATTTTGCCTTTAGAAGCAGAAGTATCCAAACAGGCTAAATTCTTTGGCAAATTAATCTACATAGCCCTCACCCTGAGAATTTATATCGCATAGTGGTATTTCGATAACTTTGTAATGGGAAGTCACATTCCAAATGCCCAAAATCAAATAAAATTGAGATTTAACTGTAACATAATACAATATGAAATGCGTACATTTATCCTCACCGAATTCTATACATTAAACATCATCCATAGTCAAGAAGACAGACAAAGGTGTGGGAAAATCTTAAAAACAAAAGAAACATCAATCTCAACCTAATCTCTAAAACGGTAGTACCTATCTCAAATCACACTTTGGAAAATATAAAGTAATTGTTTTCTTGTATTCTCTCTATTATTTATAAAAGATAGCAAATATCATGCTCAATCTCATGTTTCTAATGGATATGGATCACTAATTAATTTAAACCTTCATTTTTGTTTTCCTTATGCCAAAATACAATTTTTTTTAGTAACCACCGAGCATATCCAAATCCAAATTCTTTTAAGAAAAACCATTACCCAGAACATGTTCTATTTGAATACTACTAGGCAAAAAGAATGATGCAAGTGATCCCAAAAATCGGCTACTTTGACTTCTCAACCCAACCGCCTCACGACCGACAATAAACAAGATTACGACCATTCAACCCATTTGTCCGGTCGTACCGACATATCTGAAACGTTTGTTGCACCGGTTCTCCAAATCCAGAATTCTCATACTCTGCGTATTGAATTTTAGCAGTGACTTTTGATTGATGACAATCTTATAATCAAAAGCAAACAAATTTATTGGACCTACAAAATCTTTAAAAGATCACAAAAATGCTTTTGAGATGACTATATCTTATGGATAGATCAAATCAATATCATGGACATGGACCAAGTCTTTTTAAACTTCCGCTTTAGACTTCAACAAGGAAGAGTATTAGATATAGAGTGGGTGACCATGTTATTAAGTTGGTACATTAACACCAAAATAAACTACTTTTTACTTGGCCTAATTTATTTTATTTTTTGAAATTTTAGCTCGTGAGAGGACTAGATTCTAGATTTGGTCACACGGCAAATCCCCTCACCAAACCAAATTTATATCCCATTTGACAGACAGGTAAACACGTTATTGTTCGAGACTCCGAGTTAACCGACCTTCATTCATTTCAATAGTTTTTTCAACTGCTTTGATGGAATTTGATTAGTACATATCTGTAGTAGGAGCCACACCTTTCTATGTGGTGGGACCCACAGTGCGTGACTAGAAGTCTAGAAGTTCATGCTGTCTTTGGAAAAGTTCGTAGTTGGATATGATTAAGGTGGATAGATGCTGCAGCCTGCAGCAAGCCGCGGCATCTTATCTTCTTCAAGGTATTGGAAATCATGCTGAGAACATGTCTAATTATAACAAAATGGAACATTCCAGACACATGTTTCTTTCCATGCACTCGACTTCTTTGTTACTCTATTGAGAAGAAGATCGTTGAGAAGCCTTGTATGATAAACTCATTTTTTTTCTTGAGCATGGAAAAACAGTTTTTTTTTTTTTTTTTTTTTTTTTTGTTGTTGTTGAGAAGATGCAGTAGTAGTGTAACACCACTATTTACAAAAAGGGAGAATTGAGGGAAATGTACGAGGCTACCTCTCTTGGCGTGCATCCACAATTGAAAGCAAAATGATGAAAACGGCACACCGGTTTTCCTTTTTTTCACCAATCTTTGACTTAGTCAATGAATTAAACCAAATATATCAGTCTAAACTATAAAACAATTAAAAGTCAAACGATTACACTTAGAGGAAGGATCAATTGACAGGCCCTAAATTTACAAGATATAACAGGGATATCTGGTCGTTGGATATCGTTAGATAGGTGAGCAGGATTTTTTCTCGATTTGCTTCTTTTCTCATTGGGTGTTAGTGTAAAATTTCGATAAATTAATTATTTTGCTAAAATAATAAAATTCTATCGTCCCAAATAGGTTTGTGTAAGATAAATTTTAACTCGATAAATTAATAACTCTGCTAAAATAATAATTTTCTTTAGTCCCAAGGTTATTAATTTATTGAAGTTTTACTATAAGTTGTACAGACAACTCATTTTAAAAATCGACTTTTTGTCAACAATTCCCCTACCTTTCTTGACTTCTCCTGTATGAATAAACAAAATACTTGTTTAATTTTGGGTTTACAGACTTTTTAGAAAATTTGAAACAAGGGGATATAAATCTAAGATCAATTAGATCGCCATAAAAAGGCACTTGTAAATTAAGTTGAAGCCATATCAGATTTACTTTTTTGATAAAAATCAGAAAGAAAATTAGGTCTGATATGATTATGAAATCGAATGGTCAACTATGGCTCATGCTTATTTTCTAGCAGACGGAATCTATCCAGAATGGTCAACTATGGCTCATGCTTATAGTCAGACAGGTTTGGACCGACGAATGCGAAGGATAAGAAATTCTTTAGCATCCAACAAATGAAATGCAGAAAGGATGTTGAATGTGCTTTTGGTATACTGAAAAGGAAGTTTGCCATCATAGCTGGGCCGGCATGCTTTTTTGATCTTCAAGAAATGAACAAAATTATGCTAACTTGCATCATTCTGCATAACATGGTCATTGAAGAAACCAGACGTGACCCAACCTGGACTAGTTTTCTAGATGAAGATTTGAGGCCGAGGCCTGTGGTGCAGCATGGTCGTCTGGCAAGAGAATATAAACTTGCCACTGACAAAATCCAAAACCGGAACTCTATGGACTACTAAGAGAAGATCTAACTAAGCATCTTTGGGTTTTAAAAAGAGCAAGAGATGATGCGTGGGGGCGAGGCCGAGGCAGAGGAAAATAGATGTTATTTTTCAATTTAGTGCTCCCTCCGTCCCAAATTAGATGAGCTAGTTGTAGTTTACACAATTTTTAAGGAAAGGAGGAAAGGGGAGTATTTTTAAGTATTTTTTTACAATTATACCTTTATGGATAATGACTAGTAAAACTTAAAAATGATTTATCTCTTAAACTATACCACGGTTTTTCGTAAACTTTATACCGTTGAAAAGCATTTTAAAACACCTACATAACGAATATAAACATGACTATCAAACTATACATATTTCTTATAGCAACAATAATCAATTAAAAAGATAGTTTTAGAAATATCCCCTTGATTAGAGAGATAGCTCATCTGTTTATGGGACTAAATTTAAAACCAACTAGCTCATCTAATTTGGGACGGAGGGAGTATTGTTTATTTTAATTAATGTGTTATTTAATTTAAAGTTGTTTGTTTTTCAATTTAATGATTTTTATTTTCATTCAGTAAGACTAAACTAAAAATTAAAATTAAGGCAATTATATAGTAATTTTAACTAAACCATTACATTTAAATTAAACTTAACTACTAAACAAGAAGTTAAATCAGTTACATCTTATTAAGACGGAATTCATCTTCGTCTTCTTCCGAGGCATCATCGGCATCGGTTTCGTCTTCTTCCACATTCTCATACTGGCCAGTTTGTTGAGGAACTTGTTGTTCATACAGAAAGTTGTCGTACATTCATTGTTGAAGTGTTCAAGGAGAGTAGCTTGTTTATCTTACAATCCATGTAGTATTGTTCTCACGAAAGATAATTTTTTCGAAGTTGATTTATAGCAACGCAACGGTCCCTGGTTCTACCTGTTTCTATCTTCATCTCGAATTCCTTGTGCTCAGTATAGTTGAACTCGTTTGAACCTCCTTCTAATAATGCTCGTTGGGATGCGTCTCTCCCTGCTTTTCCAGCTTTCTGACCCGCTCCTCTTCATCTCTTGATGTTGGTGTTAACGTCTAGATTGAAGTTGTGTTGTTCTTGATTACTTGGAGACCCGGCATATGGTGATCCAGTTCCTTCAGGTGAGGAAGCAGTTCCACCATTCTGAAAATCCTGCGAGATTGGACTATGTGGTGATCTTGCAGGCACTTGATTACCTTCCAGCAAGTAACTTTTTAAGCACCCTCAGAATGGTGAAACAACTTTCATGTTGGAAACTCGTTTTGTGTGATCTTTTCCACTCTTACCGACATCTTCGTTCCACATCCGGTTCACCTTCACCACTTTTTTTGTCACGCCACATTTGCATGATCAAAGATATGTATTCACTAACAGATACTGAAATTGAGTGAAAAACGATGAGACAACCCGTCGGCATCACGATTATTGATATTACCGGTTTCTTCACAGAATTTTTGTAAAATCTTTCCATAAAAAGTATTCTTTTCTTGATAAAAAAACCATTGATTTGATCTAATGTAAATACATAATTCCTACAAATTGATTCATCTTCATTCATCGTATACTTGGCACCACAAATTCTAGTGTTTCTTTGTTGTGTTTGTTATTGTGATCGTTGCGATGAGGATGCCATATTTGTTATAAATTGAATTAAGGAAGCATCGGGATGCTATGCTATCAACATGCTTGTCCCTTGCTTAAGGATGCAATTTTACATATGTTGCTTACTAGTGGAAGCATTAATGATGCCACGACATCATTATATTGGGATGTTTACCCAATGAAGCATCATTGTTGTTACGAAGGTAAATGAAGGAAGCATCTTGGTCCCTGTGATGCTTACCATAGAAAGCATCACTTTCATTTTGATGCTCACCTAAGGAAGCATCACTGAAGACTTGTCGTAAAAGCAAGTGAACTTGGTATGTGGAAGACATCTCCCAAATCTTAATATGCACAAATGTTAATAAGACATATATAGGGAGGAGGTGTTGGTTGGAAGTCGATGATGCTTATCGAAGAAAGCATTGTTAAAGCACTGCTCGGTCAAACTCGCAAGCGTTGCTATCTCAAGCTTGTTTGTCAAGTTTAGTTGCCAAAACTATAAGTCTTGATTTCGAGTCTACTTATATCTAAGTCTCGGATTAGGATAGAATGTGTAGTTGAGCTTTAGACTTCACGACGTTCATCAATTGAAGACGAATAACTACTAAGGGGAGCTTGTAGAACTTTGTCAACAAAAGGTATGTGGAGACTTGAATTCATCTATCACTCAAAAGTCTATTTCTACAATATCTCCTATTTGAGACAAAAGTCGTATAGCTATATAGACTTCGATTATACACATTTGATATTTCGAGTTGAGTTTAACTCGCTTACATATTTCTCGAAATATGTGTTGGTAAGCTTTCGCTTTAACCAAGTTCATCTTATATTCTTGACGAAAGTCAAAAGATGATCATGTGAAAATCGCCCGGTAACATCTTATATGATTTGTGTGAGACAGTCATTTGGTGTAGACTCGGAATGTTTCGTATTGATCATTTGATCACTTGAAAAATGCTTTGAAGCTAATAGTTTATGTGAGACAGCTATTGTCGTCTTCTAAGAATGTTTCAATGATTGAAATGGGAGTTTAGAACAATTAACCATGATTGGATATAGCACAGTATGCATACTTGTATGATAACTGTTGCAAGTTATTCCAAGTCCGGGAACCATAGTATGCATACATGTATGCGTACTGGTTTATTAGTTGAAGTCCGGGAACTTAGTATGCATACCCGTATGCGTACCGACGTAAAATTCAAGTCCGGGAATTCAACTGAGTTTGGTGGTGTACGGCAGTATGCGTACCCGTTCGCATACTTGAGTGGGTTATGTTCTAAAATCGGTTTGTTCATGAACTAATACATTTATATAATAAGGAATGCAATCTTTTGCAAACCGTGGCTATAATGTTCAAAAATTGATTCGAGTGAATCAAAATCGATTCTGCTTCAATTGTGTCTTGTATACTTCTATGAGAATATAAACAATTGAACAACTCTAGAACTAGTTTCATTTGAGTAATTTGAACTAGTTGTGATTGAGATGAACAAGGTTGATATGAAAGTGTTCATATGGCTAACTTCGATTAACTATTATTGAGCCAACAAGGTGTACATGTTTAGGTACGGTTACCCATATCCAAATGAAGTCACTTTTCATTTGTGTATAACAAGTTAAGTTCGATCTAACGGTTGAAATATATTAGCTTGAGTCTAATCAGGTTTTCATCTAATGGTGAATATTGACTGCTTTGTTACCAAGGTAACATTGATTGCAAACCCTGATTTGAAGACTATATAAGGGAGAACTCTAGCAACTGGGAAACCTAATCCCCATACCTCTTGTGTGATACTAGTTGCGACTAGAGTCGATTCTCCTTTAACCTAGGTTTTTCCTAAAACCATTATAGGTGAACGACTTAAAGACTTCATTGGGATTGTGAAGCCAAACCCAACTATTTTCTATGTCGTTGCGTGTTCTGATCTTGTTTTATTCTACCGTATTGAGTACTATCTTCTCTAAGATTTGCTCGAGATTTAATCTCCAATAAGCAAGATAAAAAGTAGTCACAAACATCTTCGAGTCATCATTTGTGATTCCACAATATATTGTTTTGATACCATACGATTAAGATTATTGTGAGGTGATTGATATTACTAGGCTGTTCTTCGGGAATATAAGTCCGGTGTATCAATTGGTTCCTGATTTATCAAAAGACGGAACAAAAACTCGTATGTATATCTGTGGGAGACAGATTTATCTATTCAATAGACTTTTCGGTGTAAGACATATTTGTTTATCAATTCTTCGACTTTGGGTCGTAGCAACTCTTAGTTGTGGGTGAGATCATCTAAGGGAATCAAGTGCGTAAAGTCCTGCTGGGATTCAGAGGCGTAAGGAACGCGACTGTACCTTAATTAGTGTTAGATTGGTTAGGGCTCAACTACATTCCAGTCCGAAGTTAACTTGTAGTAGGCTAGTGTATGTAACGACTTAATACAGTGTGGTGTTCAAATCTGGACTAGGTCTCGGGGGTTTTCTGCATTTGCAGTTTCCTCGTTAACAAAATTTCTGGTGTCTGTGTTATTTCTTTTCCGCATTATATTTGTTTATATAATTGAAATATCACAGGTTGTGCGTAATTCAATCAATTAGATAATCCAACCTTTGGTTGTTGATATAAATTGATTGACACTTGAACATTGGTCCTTGGTACCGTTCAAGTTGTTTCTCATAATAATAAGGCTCACAGATTCTATCTGTTTGATTTGCTAATTACATTGATAAATACAGATACAACTCTTGGATATATTTCCATTGATTAAGTCTGACTATCTAGTTGATTCTTTTGGAATTATATCGGAGTTTGTCCATACAGATTGCCTAAACGAAATATTGGGTGTGGTTGTTAGACCCACGCTTTTTCAATTGGTATCAGAGTAGGCAAACACGTTTAAGACCTTACAAGTCTGTGTTTTTAGTGATCTGACTTTATGGACAGTTGTGTTATCTCATTAAACGCACCACCAGATCCATGGATTTCAAAATTCTCTTCCATGACTGATTTAATAAAATAAGTAGAAAAATTCTATCCAAACCTCCACCAGGTTTGAAATCCCTTGAAGTGTTTTCAGGGCTTGAAAAGAAGCTTGAGAGCTTATCTCTTGATGTTGAGTTATATCTTCAGAAAGAGCAAGAATCTCTTGATAAGCTAAATCAAGTTAAGATGAATAATATTCATGTTGAGGTTGATCTTGATTCACTAATTAGTTAGAGCAATGCTCCTCCTCTGGGTAATTCAATTGGTTGTAACAAACTAAACGAATTACAAAAAGAGTTTAAATCTCAGTATTTAGACTATATGATCTCAAAGCATGATTCAGTTCATCAGTCAAACCCTGATACACCTTTTCAAGATAATGATATTGCCTCATTTTGTGAGAAAGTAAGGATGTCTCTTCTTTTAAAAAGAGTATACCTGTGCAGTACTGAACATTATCTGCAGAGACTGTGTGTTATAAGTTGTAAACGAAGAAATCAGGAACACAAATTACTATGTGCTCTTTTTATGTTCTTTGAAAATCTTGTAAAAACAGTCCCTTGGGTTTCTATCAATACTGTAAGATGTAAGAGTAGTTGGAAAGAAACTCTCTTTTGGTGTCACGGTGTGCAAGGCTGGTTTTCTCTTGAGTTCACAATGAGTTGCTCGTTAAAGTATTGTTGAGCTTTGCTCCAATTTAATTTATCTTTGTCTTCATAAAACAAACGAGTCCTTGTCACACACGTACGGTTCACGTACCCTAGTATGGTAACCTTTAAGTATTTAAACCGCGTTCCAGAACGTGTTTAGCTGATTCATATTGTTAGAGCACTGCTCGGTCGAACTCGCAAGCGTTGTTATCTCAAGCTTGTTTGTCAATGTTAGTGATCAAAACTATAAGTCTTGATTTCTAGTCTACTTATAGTTATGTCTTGGACTAGGATAGATTGTGTAGTTGAGCATTAGACTTCACGGCGTTCATCATTTGAAGATGAAGAACTACTAAGGAGAGCTTGTGGAACTTCATCAACAAAAGGTATGTGGAGACTGAAACTCATCTATCACTTGGAAATTCTATTTCTACTCTATCTCCTATATTGAGACAAAAGTCGTATTACCATATAGTTTTCGATTATGCACATTTGATATTTCGAGCTGAGTTTAACTCGCTTACATATTTCTCGAAATATGTGTTGGTAAGCTTTCGCTTCAACCAAGTTCATCTTATATTCTTGACGAAAGTCAAAAGATGATCATGTGAAAATCGTCGAGTAACATCTTACATGGTTTGTGTGATACAATCATTTGGTGTAGAATTGGAATGTTTCGTTATGATTATTTCAATAACTTGAAAATTGCTTTGATGCTAATAGTTCGTGAAAACAACTATTGTCATCCTCTAAGAATGTTTCAATGATTGAAATAGAGTTTAGAACACTTAACCATCATTGGATTATAAACATACTATGCGTGCTTGCATATATGTGATCCATGACCGGAACTATAGTATGCATACCCGTATGCGTACCTGTTAGTTGTGGAATTCCGCGAGCCAAAGTACACATACCCGTACGCGTACTGGTGAAGGGTTTGGGTCCGGGAATTTCTGCTGTGTTTGGAAGTATGCGTACCCGTTCGCATACTGGCGAACCCAAACTCAGACGGCTACTTTAAGTATGTGTACCCATTTGCATACTTGAGTGGTTAAAGTTCTAAAATCGGTTTGTTCATGAACTAATACATTTATATAATAAGGAATGCATTCTATGCAAACCGTGGCTATAATGTTCATGAATTGATTCGAGTGAATCAAACCGATTTTG
>JAJJMB010002020.1:14666587-14791914 GCA_023531105.1 Papaver atlanticum | reverse complement strand
TGTGATACATATCACCATATTATTGTTGTCAAAGTTGTGATACAATTGGACTTTGATGTTGAATAATGATACTATGATACTGTATAACAATGATTGAGAGTAACTGTTTTCTCATTGTTATAGCTACGGATCTTCAACAACTATGATGCTGAGTTGAACACATTTAGAATCATTGGAGTACTTGGAAGTGACGAAGATTTCGAGTAATGTTGAAGAACAAAGGAGATCAAGCATTTGGATAAGAAGCTACAAAGTTTTTTATTTTGTAATCCATATGTATTGATAGTTTTGTCACTAAAATTGACAAAGGGGGAGATTGTTAGAGCACTGCTCGGTCGAACTCGCAAGCGTTGCTATCTCAAGCTTGTTTGTCAATGTTAGTGATCAAAACTATAAGTCTTGATTTCTAGTCTACTTATAGTAATGTCTCGGACTAGGATAGATTGTGTAGTTGAGTATTAGATTTCACGACGTTCATCATTTGAAGATGAAGAACTACTAAGGAGAGCTTGTGGAACTTCATCAACAAAAGGTATGTGGAGACTGAAACTTATCTATCACTTGGAAATTCTATTTCTACTTTATCTCCTATATTGAGACAAAAGTCGTATTACCATATAGTTTTCGATTATGCACATTTGAGATTTCGAGCTAAGTTTAACTCGCTTACATATTTCTCGAAATATGTGTTGGTAAGCTTTCGCTTCAACATAGTTCATCTTATATTCTTGACGAAAGTCAAAAGATGATCATGTGAAAATCGCCGAGTAACATCTTACATGGTTTGTGTGATACAATCATTTGGTGTAGACTTGGAATGTTTCGTTATGATTATTTCAATAACTTGAAAATTGCTTTGATGCTAATAGTTCGTGAAAACAACTATTGTCATCCTCTAAGAATGTTTCAATGATTGAAATAGAGTTTAGAACACTTAACCATCATTGGATTATAAACATACTATGCGTGCTTGCATATATGTGATCCATGACCGGAACTATAGTATGCATACCCGTATGCATACCTGTTAGTTGTGGAATTCCGCGAGCCAAAGTACACATACCCGTACGCGTACTGGCGAAGGGTTTGGGTCCGGGAATTTCTGCTGTGTTTGGAAGTATGCGTACCCGTTCGCATACTGGCGAACCCAAACTCAGACGGCTACTTTAAGTATGTGTACCCATTTGCATACTTGAGTGGTTAAAGTTCTAAAATCGGTTTGTTCATGAACTAATACATTTATATAATAAGGAATGCATTCTATGCAAACCATGGCTATAATGTTCATGAATTGATTCGAGTGAATCAAACCGATTTTGCTTCAATTGTGTTCTTGTATACTTCTATGAGAATATAACAATTGAACAACTCTATAACTAGTTTCATTTGAGTCATTTGAACTAGTTGTGGTTAAGATGAATAAGGTTGATATGAGAGTGTTCATATAGCTAACTTAGGTTAACTACTATTGAGCCAACCTAGTGTACACGTTTAGGTACGGTTACTTAAACCTAAATGAAGGTACATTTCATTTGTGTATAACAAACTAAGTTCGATCTAACGGTTGAAAGATATTAGCTTGTATCTAATCAGGTTTTCATCTAACGGTGAATATTGAATGCTTTGTTACCAAGGTAACTTAGATTGCAAACCCTGATTTGAAAACTATACAAATGAGAACTCTAGCAACTGGGAAATCTAATCCCCACACCTCCTGTGTGATAGTAGTTGCGACTAGAGTCGATTCTCCTTTAACCTTAGGTTTTTCACGAAACCCTGTAGGTTAATGACCTAAATACTTCATTGGGATTATGAAGCCATACCCAACTATTTTCTCTGTAGTTGCGTGTTCTGATCTTACTTGTTTTATCGTGATTGAGTATTATCTTTGCTAAGATTTGCTTGAGATTTATCTCCGATAGGTAAGATTAAAAGTAGTCACAAACATCTTCGTCTCATCGTTTGTGATTCCACAATATCTTGTTTCGCTACCATACGAATACTATCCTGTTCTTCGGGAATATAAGTCCGGTTTATCAATTGGTTCCTGTGCACCTTGATTTATCAAAATACGGAACAAAACTCGTAGGTATTTCTGTGGGAGACAGATTTATCTATTCCAATAGGTTTTTCTGTATGAGAAAGATTTGTTTATCAAGTCTTCGACTTTGGGTCGTAGCAACTCTTATTTGTGGGTGGGATCAGCTAAGGGAATCAAGTGCGTAGTATCCTGTTGGGGTTCAGAGACGTAAGAAGCGCAATTGTACCTTGATCAGTGTGAGATTGATTATGTCTCAACTACATTCCAGTCCGGAGTTCATTGGTAGTAGGCTAGTGTCTGTAACGGCTTAATACAGTGTGGTGTTCAAAGCTGGACTAGGTCCCGGGGTTTTTCTGCATTTGCGGTTTCCTCGTTAACAAAACTTCTGGTGTCTGTGTTATTTCTTTTCTGCATTATATTTTGTTATATAATAGAAATATCATGGGTTGTGCGTAAGTTCAATCAATTGTGAATCCAACCTTTGGTATTTGATTATATTGATTGACACTTGAACATTGGTCTTTGGTACCATTCAAGTTGTTTCACATAATAATCAGGCTCGCGGATTTCTATCTGTTTGATTTGTTGATTACATTGTGAAACAGAGATATAAAACTCTTTGATATACTTTTTATAGATTGAGTCTTACTGTCTAGTTGATTCTCTTGAAAGTATATTGGAGTTTGTCTATTCAGATTGCCGAACGAAATATTGGGTGTGGTTGTTGTACCCCCACTTTTTCACATATACCACCAGTTGACATATAAAGAAGGAAGAGCTCACTTCATTCTTTTCACCTCTTCTTCCCTACAGTTCGAGTGCAAAAAGGAAAACCAAAGAGTTCGTAAACTCTCAATCACTATAACCTCAATTTTCAATCTTTTTGGGTGTTCTTGGTATCTTTGTGTTTGCAACAGGAAATCATTCGTTGGGCTTGTCGTTATTTCTTCATTCTCTCTAGTTCCGGAGCTTCACCATTAACGACAGTTCACGTTCCAGGTAAGTTTTTCATCATTTTTTTGACTTTCTTTGGTTTCAATGGCCCCAAGGAAAAGATTGAATCGTGGTGAGAGTTCGGGTGCTAATGTTAGTTCAAATAGGAGGGTGGCTGATAGTGATGATGAATATGTTGATGATGATTTTGGTGTTGACGTTTAGCAACCATACTTTGATGCTAGTCGTCAGATTAGTTTTGTCAACATTTCTGCCAGGGACAAATATAATAAACTCTATAGTGGTCATTTTGTCATGGAAAGAGCATATGATCGGTCAGTTCAGGAACCATATTTTCACGTGTTCATGAACCAGTTCAAGTGGGGTGATATTCATAAGGGTTTGGGAGAATCATATCCTGAAATGACCTGTGAATTTTATGCTAACTTACATGCACCCAACAAGACCAACTGCTGTTTTAAGACTATGGTCAAAGGAACAATGTTTGAGGTTAACCGTAACGTTATTGCTGAGTTATTAAACTTGTCTGTCCATCATTCGTTCGATGTTCCTCAACTAGAGTGTCAAAGACCAAATAAGAATCAGTTGTCTGAATTACTCTTAGAAAAGAATATGTCATGGATAGAAAGCAAACTTCCCGTGGAAAATATAAGCTTTCATTTGAAGATTTTTTGTAAGCTGGCTGTGGCTAACTTAATTCCCAGTACACTCGACAAAAATCTCTGGAGCAGAACTCTGGCTGAGTTGGTTTACCATCTTGTTTCTGGTGAAGAGGTTGATTTCTATGGATTAATTGTTCGTCAGATGATTCACATGGTTTCACAAAAGAAAAACATTGGATTTCCATGCCTCACCAACCGAATCTGTAATCAATTTAATATTGCTCAGCTTGGAACTATATTGGTACTCCATCTCTCTTGAGCCAGACAGACATCAACAAAATGAAGAAACCTGCCAATCCTGAAGTTGTTATTCTTCTACAAAGGAATGGGTGCTTGGAGAGATAGTTAACTTATGTTGTGAAGGTTCATCTAGACTTAGCTGAACCAATATCTAAGATTGCCGAGGATTATTATCGTAATCTGGATTAGTGTTCTTTTCTTCATGTTGTTATGTCAATTTCAGACGTTCTCTTATGTCTTTTCTGTTAAACTTCTTATGTTGAACTTATTAAAACTGTTAATGGTTGTAATAACTTTAGTGGTATTTTAGCCTTGAATGATTTTATCTTTCAATTAAACTGCTAAATGTGTTAAGTTCATAAGAAGTTTGGCTGCATATATGTCGAAATCTAAGTCTATTATATATGTCTTTATGCAAATATTGATGGAAAATATAATGAGCTTTTGATCATAAAGATTAAGTCTATTGTGTCATTATGTGAATATTGATGAAAAATAGAATGGATCTTTGAATATTCCATAGTATTGATCTTTCCCTGATCCACTTCTATGTGAAAGTACTGTACGACTCCATCAGTTCTCTTATGTTGAGCATTTCCGATTCTTTTCTTGTAAAAGTAAGGTCGCTCTTGTTGTTCTCTCGGGAATGACATTTTATGGGTGAGAGTTCTTAATTGAACTTGTGCTTAATTGCCAAATCTTTGTGGGGAGTGCGGTTGTGGAATATTGTAGGAGTTTTTCTTGTATCTTTATAAACTCCTTGATGAATACACTAAGTTTCGACTACGTGAAATCATCGAAACAAAGTTGATATGTTCTCTTTTAGTCATGAAGTATCTCTATGAGAATTTCATTATGATCCCACTAGTTTTAGTACCTTTGCCAATTTATATTGACAAAAAGGGGGGGGGGAATTATTGTGTAGTTCACACTACAAATACATATGGTTTACGGATCATTATGTAAGGGGGAGTGGTTTTCATGTGAGATGAAGTATTGACTAAGGGGGAGTGATACATATCACTGTAGTATTATTGTCAAAGTTGTGATACAATTGAACTTTGATGCTGTGTAATAATACTATGACACTGTATAACAATAATTGAAAACAATGGTTTTCTTATTGGTATGGCTACGGATCTTCAACAACTATGATGCTGAATTGAACATGTTCAGAATCACTGGAGTACTTGGAAGTGACGAAGATTTCGAGTAGTGTTGAAGAACCAAGGAAATCAAGCATTTGGATGAGAAGCTACAAAGTTTATTTATTTTGTAATCCATATATATTGATAGTTTTGTCACTAAATTGACAAAGGGGGGGATTGTTAAAGAACTGCTTGGTCGAACTCGCAAGCGTTGCTATCTTAAGCTTGTTTGTCAAGTTTAGTTTCCAAAACTATAAGTCTTGATATCTAGTCTACCTATAGCTAAGTCTCGGATTAGGATAGAATGTATAGTTGAGCTTTAGACTTCACGACGTTCATCAATTGAAGTCCGGGAATTCAACTGAGTTTGGTGGTGTACAGAAGTATGCGTACGCGTTCGCATACTGGCGAACCCAGACCAAGTCCGGCTACTTAGATATGCGTACCCGTTTGCATACTTGAGTGGGTTATGTTCTAAAATCGGTTTGTTCATGAAATAATACATTTATATGATAAGGAATGCAATCTTTTGCAAACCATGGCAATAATGTTCATTGATAGACGCATTTATGTGTCTATTTTCATCTCTTTTATGTATAGTGTTAGTACCCATTTTTGTACTAATTTTGGTATTTTATCCCTTGTAGGTGTATTTTGGAGGAATAGGCTTTTGCGGGAAAATTGGCTCGAAAAGTTGTTAAAGGCTCCTGGGAGGACATTTGCTATTCGGACTCTCATTTTGGATAAGGGGTAACCCATTTCCAAGCAGCTGCTAAGCACAGACCGAGACTGGATAGGGGGAGGAAAAATTTCTTCACGTTTTCAAAAACAGAAATTTGGCGGGAAAATTTTCAGAAAACAGACGATTTTTTTGGATGGATTTTTGATCGATTTTTAGGGAGATTAAAGGGCTTAATTTGATTGGGTTTGTTCCTATGGACCTAACAGGCGAGGTAAGGGTGTTGGAATGGATCCAAAGTGGCTAGAACTCGAATTGGAAGCGAAAAATGGTTAAAATATCACGTTCTATTTTTGGGAAGTTTCTTGGTTTATTTTTTAGAAATTTACGTGAAGAAGAGGAAGGAAACTCTTATTAAGGACTTGTTTCTATCAAGGGAGGAGTTTGGACAATCGAATGCACGTGAAACAGCAGAAAAAGAAAGTCGCAGATTCTGTGACCGTAACTTTCAAACTTTAAACCTTTTGTAACAATTTTTGCAACAGTTATCTTCTGGTCGCAACAGTTTCTCGGTAGAAATAGGTTCTATAACACTTATATTAGTTACAAAACCCGTTGTTTAGAACTTTTCACTCTTTTAATCAACTTTTGAACACCAAAGATGTATTTTGAGCAAGAGATTAATATGAGGAGCTAAACCCCTTAGCCGAGGCGACGGAGGAAGCCATTGTTCCATGAAAAGTGGTATAATTCTATTTTTATTATTTATTGTAATTATTTAACATGATTTTTTTGCATAGAATTTAAAAGAAAAATTGGTTTTTATTGAGTAGTTGTGAAGTGTTTTGATGGGACATGCTTAGTTTTAATACTTTTGATGTTTCATGCTTCGTGCTTACAATTATTACTTCAAGAACCATATTAGAGGCAAATATTAGAGTCAACTTAAAGAAAAATATTGCATGAATATTGATTAGAATTTATCAAATAATTGGTCAATGGTGGAATCCAAAGTCTCGGTGTCTTTTTTATAATTTGATACAATTTTATTTTAGTTAATTTGAGTCTAAAAGAATCCTTCACAAGTTCGAGAATCGAATCCTATTACCACCACTTTCACTACAATTAAAACTCACATCATTCATGAATTGATTCGAGTGAATAAAGATTGATTTTTCTTTAATTGTGTCTTGTATATTTCTATGAGAATATAAACAACTAAACAACTCTAGAACTAGTTCCATTTGATTCATTTGAACTATTTGTGATTGATGAACAAGGTTGATATGAAAGTGTTCATATGGCTAACTTCGGTTAACTATTGTTGAGCCAACAAGGTGTACACGTTTAGGTACGGTTACCCATATCTAAATGAAGTCACTTTTCATTTGTGTGTAACAAGCTAAGTTCAATCTTATGGTTAAAGATATTAGCTTGAGTCTAATCAGGTTTTCATCTAACGGTGAATATTGAATGCTTTGTTACCAAGGTAACATTGATTGCAAACCCTGATTTGAAGACTATATAAGGGAGAACTCTAGCAACTGGGAAACCCAATCCCCACACCTCATGTGTGATACTAGTTGCAACTAGAGTCGATTCTCCTTTAACCTAGGTTTTTCCTAAAACCATTATAGATAACTACTTAAAGAATTCATTGGGATTGTCAAGCCAGACCCAACTATTTTATCTATAGTTGCGTGTTCTGATCTTGCTTTATTCTATCGTATTGAGTACTATCTTCTCTAAGATTTTCTCGAGATTTAATCTTCGATAGGCAAGATAAAAAGTAGTCACAGACATCTTCGTCTCATCGTTTGTGATTCCATAATATCTTCTTTCGTTACCATACGATTAAGATTATTGTGAGGTGATTGATATTACTAGGCTGTTCTTCGGGAATATAAGTCCGGTGTATCAATTTGTTCCTGTTCACCTTGATTTATCAAAATACGGAACAAAAACTCATAGGTATTTCTGTGGGAGACAGATTTATCTATTCAATAGACTTTTCTGTGTGAGACATATTTGTTTATCAAGTCTTCGACTTTGGGTCGTAGTAACTCTTAGTTGTGGGTGAGATCAGTTAAGGGAATCAAGAGCGTAAAGTCCTGCTGGGATTCAGAGGAGTAAGGAACGCGACTGTACCTTAATTAGTGTGAGATTGGTTAGGCCTCAACTACATTCCAGTCTGAAGTTAACTTGTAGTAGGCTAGTGTATGTAGCGGCTTAATACAGTGTGGTGTTCAAATCTGGACTAGGTCCCGGGGTTTTTCTGTATTTGCGGTTTCCTCGTTAACAAAATTTCTGGTATCTGTGTTATTTCTTTTCCACATTATATTTGTTTATATAATTGAAATATCACAGGTTGTGCGTAGTTCAATCAATTAGATAATCCAACCTTTGGTTGTTGATATAAATTGATTGACACTTGAACATTGGTCTTTGGTACCGTTCAAGTTGTTTCTCATAATAATCAGGCTCACAGATTCTATCTGTTTGATTTGCTGATTACATTGTTAAACAGAGATACAACTCTTGGATATATTTCCATTGATTGAGTCTGACTGTCTAGTTGATTCTCTTGGAATTATATTGGAGTTTGTCCATACAGATTGTCTAAACGAAATATTGGGTGTGGTTGTTAGACCCCCGTTTTTTCAAGCATCATTGTCATTGTGAAGCTTTACCCAAGGATGTTTATCTAAGGAAGCATCACTGCCCAAAGGATGTTTATCGGTGGAAGCATCATTGTCGGTAGGATGCTTACTAAAGAAATTGTCATCGAAGATTTATCGTGAAAGCAGGTGGACTTGGTATATAACAAACGTCTCTCAATTCCTTATACATAGAAATACGAGTATGACATATATATGTGAGGGATGTTGGTTAAAGGTGCATTAAATGGATATGAATTAATGCCCATATGATGCTTACTCAAGGAAGCATCACTGTTGCTATAAAGCTTAGCCGGTAAAGCATATATGATGCGAAGGCATCACTATACAATTGTGCTTATCGAGGATGCGTATAATTAATGCGAAATCATCAATATGCCATGTTGTTTATCCAAGGAAGGATCAATTGTAAACAATCTTATGGATATTGTGTGAAAGTCACTTGGCATATAACTAGGATTTTTTTTTAGCTTTTGGCCTTGCAACGCGAGTTGAATTTGATTGCTAGTTCTAAAATTGATGAACTACGGTCTGTGCTTGATCCTTTCATGGTACATATAGGGTACATAGGCATCCGCAATGCAAAACATTTGTGGTCCATCACCTTGTTGCTCATACCATTTAAGCTCGGCGTGCGAGAAAGAGATGATTACAATACATCCATTCACTAGATGTTCATACTTCCAATCAAGTTATTCGATGTTGGCATATGTGTCAATAACGGATTACGTATGGAAAGGAAAAGAAGTTAATTAGATTGCAAGTCTTAAGATTTTGCATATGCCTAGATTTCTATGTATCGTAGATCGACGTTCATTTTTCTGGTAAGATGTGAAGACTTTACGGCCCAGTCACCGCGTTACGATTGGTGCATCAATGGGTTTCGACCTCCTGGGCATATGAGGTGGAATTTACCAATGCATCAATCTTTTATCAATAATAAAATCTCAGTATGTAACAGTAGGATAAAAGGGATGTAGTCGAGTTATAATCAATACACACGATTAAAATCTACAATCCTTATTAATCATTTTAAAACGATGATTTCTAGGGGCAAACCAGAGATAAATCATGATCTACCGATTTTCAATAATGTAAAAAATATTAATTATCGTTAGATTAACAGTTTACTTCGGTTTAAGGGTTAAACATGGCTTCTCAATTTTATATGCACCATGTGCAACTTTTACCATATGTGGATACTTCCGTTGTAAAGTTAATTATAAAGCAATTAGTATACCATATAAATTTGTCTTTTATCACTTGTGATTGTGGATAATATTATGCATTACTTATGCATAAGATGATCTAAGGTTGAGTATATATCAACCTAATACCGCCGGATATGAGAGGGCAGCGAATGAATTCCGTTTTTGTGGGTTCATTTGATGAGCGTGCAGATCTCTGAGTGGTTTGTATATAGTTTTGTTACGAGTTTGTATGCCCCAGATTCGTGATGTTATTTATGAACACTCCTATGATATTGAATAGATAATGCTTATGTATGAAGGTAAGTTTTGTGCTTGAGGGCGAGGTTTGTGCCTAAGTCCCATGTTTGTACGAAATTAAGATGAGCTCATGGGGCTCAAGTTTCATGGACTCAGCTGTGACGTGCTCATGAGGCTCAGGTCTCATGAGGTCATCTGGGATGTGCTTATGAAACTGGGAGTGAGGTTTGTATATCCGTTGAGAATATCTCATGTTGTACGAGGCTAAGATGAGATAATGTGGCTATGATGTTGTGAATTCAGGCGTGGATATACCCATAAGGTTCAAATTGATGAGGTCAGCCATGGACGTGTCCATGAACCTATATAGTAGAGTGTAAGTCGCGCTCAAGATCAAGCTCATGGGTCAGCCGTGGACGTGTCTATGAGAGTTATTAAATATAAGAGACTATGAGTTGTGCTATAGTGAGTAGAGCAGAGACGAATTGGAGGAGTTCTAGAACCGAGCCGAACAAGTCGATCTTGAGATCCTGATCTTAACACTCTGAAATAGAGTTGAACTGGCCGAGCTCTAGAGCTGAGCTGATCGTGCTCTAGGGCAAAGCTAAACTATGTGAGCTTTATAAATGAGTTTGACTAGTTGAGCCGCATAACTGAGCTAGTATGATTGACTTGGTTGATCTAATAAGACCTAGTATGACGCTTTTGCATGCCCTTAATTTTACGCGTCAGAAAACCATCATCTACAACTTTTATTCGACTCGATAGTGGATAATTAGTTTTGGTTTGATTTCCCAACACATTCTTAAGTTAAACCTCAAATTTTGAGGATGAGTTCAATCCAAAGCTTACTCTCATGCCTCAAAATGATCCCCATGTCACACTTAGTCTCAGATGTAGTGTGATGTCGCTTAATCTCGTATACAAACCTATGCCCCATGATGGTACTCAATCTCATGTATGGCATGGTGCGAAACTCGTTTTGAGGTAGAGTCCGAGAAAATGTTATTTTTTTCCCCATAACGAATACTCAGACATTAGTGGCATATATATAGTTTTAACTGTTATAATTTACTTCAGCATCGATCAGTTTGAATGAATATCTTATCATCAAGTACTAGTAGATAGTAGGTATTGATATGTCGCACTCTTTAATGATAACGTGATATTTCAATGTTATTAATTGATTAATTTTAATAGTTTTGTAACCAGGGACTAGACTTTTTACACGCGTGATAGTGAGTTCATCCGTTAACTACCTAACTAATCAGATGAAAATGTCAACATGACACTTATTTAATGGAGTGTGTACAAAATTGAATAAAAAGATGCCTAATCAAGCAAAGGCTTTTGGCTTTGGCTAGATTATAATCAAAAGCAACTATTATGGTGTATAATTTCTCTATAATGTAGTGAGAAGGCAAGCCTTGGTCATAAGATGCTAACATGTGCAACATTGGGTAGCAATACGGCATAAAAATATCCCAGAAGAATACTCGAAATTTTTACGGATTCTAAGTTTCCATATTCCATTATTTTGTTGGACCTTTTAATGTTGTCCTCGATTTTTTTGATGACTCTAACATTTTCAATTAATCAAAGCACTTTGACTTACTACTTATACTCAAACTATTTATGAAATTCATATCCAAACTCAATACGGTGATGGAATTCATACTCATACTTAATATATTTAAGAAAATTGTATATTTACATACATTTGATTATGTAAAAGGAAAAGAAAAAACAAAAATAATATGATTAGGTAATTATTTAATTTGGTAAATATTTTGATAAGCTTATAGTCCCCTTTATTCAAGTAGCAGCTGTAATCCTCCGTTAGCGTTGAATTTAAAATTGCAACACATAAGATAAATTGATTATCATCTGGTTAAGATCAACACACTAATCTTTAAATACAGAGTTTTTGTACGCCACTAAGTTTTCATCATCATACATATCCAGGTAAGGGTGTAAATAGGGCCATCCTGGGCAGTCTGGTCCGTTTCCTAATCCAGGCTAGATGGTACGGGACTCATATTTAGTTAGCAAAAAAATATGTCATGTCGCCAGCTAAAAATATATATTTTAAGGCCCAAAGTCGATTTTATAACCAGGCTAGGTCAGGCATGCTACGAGCTTTTATTAAGTAATTCCTGTTTGAAATTTGGAGATTGAATGAACTATAAATTAAATAATTTTATTATTATTTTTATTTATTTTTAAGTAATTGATTTTATTAAGTAATTGATTTTGGAATATAAAATATAAATGAAAATAAAATATTTAATCCAAAATATAACCAAAACGAATCACAATTTATTCCAAGTAAGACTAATACATTTTAAGAAAATTCAAAAGGATATAGGCTAAATTGTCTGAGGCAATTAAATTTTAGAATTTTTTTAGGCCCGCCTTATAAGCGAATCAAACCGGGCGGCCCAATAACGAATTATAACACTGTGGACTCTTATAGTAAGTACAGGTAGGTTCGGACGGGTATTGGCACCCCAAATTTGCCCGGGTGTCACAGGCCACCCCTCCCTTGGTTAGTAATCCTAATCGTAGCCAAGAAAATGGTTACCATAATGCTGGTTCTCACGCAAGACACGAACATCTGACGAAGCAAAGATGAACAAAAAGGAGCGAAAACGTGAAAGAAACGTTTTAGAACATTCGATTTTCTTCATAGAAAGTAAGAGCTCAAACGGGACGGGCCATTTCTCAGTTTTGTGGATAGGGACAACAGAGACGGACTTAAACCGACGTTCTATCACGTATACACGCAATCATATCCCTCAGCACCAATTTGGCGGGAAACGCGGTGACCAGATAAAGTGGACCCTGCCTTTACCTCTCTCTGGAAAGTAAAAATCTCCATCTATTTCATATTATCCATTTTCTCGCTCCTCTCCTAAAATTGGGTCTGAGCAATCTCACGTGATTCCACGTGGAATGTTTGCCTGAATACGATGTATGTATATCCATTTTTGTTTGAGCAAACTAAAGCAGAGAGGTATGATGTGTGCTGACTGACCACCGTGGCAACTTTCGTGGGTCCCACGGTTTTCCTATTAACAGTTCGTTGTGATTCCAAATTTGTTCGTGGTCTACGTGGGTCGTGGATAGAGGACGGCGACGATAATATCAGTATACCGCTGAGAGAGAGAGAAGAGAATACGTGTACCGCTGCTACTTTGGACTACTGTACCACAATAATGTGCCTTGTCTGAATTATTTTGTCTGATTTCCTCAAATACCCTCAGCATGCCGTGTAGTGTGTATCCTTGACAGACTCCTCCATGCTATGTCTAATCGTGGTAAACCATGAGTTTCAAATTTATGTTTTTTTTTTTCTTTCAAATTTATGTTTTCAAATTCAGTTATGAAAGTTGACTTGATTGGGTGTGACCAAGTAATCCATACTAAGTCATTAGGAGGATTTGGTTTAGATAAACATGATTATGGCTCGCTCGTCCAAATTCAAAATTGTTTAGAGAAAAGACGCGTTGTCGAGCAGCGGCATCCGGACCTAATCCACATCCCGAAATAGTTTGTCTTGTTTCTTTCGTGTTTTTTTTGCTTCTCCTCATTTCAAATTTCTTCTTTTTTTCGGAGAACTAAAAAGAGACATGAAAACAGCTGTTTTATGTGCAGAGCATGCATACATACAACTCATTTCTCACAAGGCAAGCCATAACTCAAAGACTTATTTCAGCATTTACATTTGGAACGAGTTATATCTTTTTTTGCAAAAGTCGCGTGACATGGTAATGGAAATCTACTGAACACAAAGGACACAACCACTTGTTTGTACAAGCTGATGCAACCGGATACGAACACGTTGAACTTTCAGTAATAGGATGGTAGGGTACTCTCATACCTGATAGACACTACACTGTAAATTGTGCAAGCGCTTAGCTGTAAGTTGTGTTTCACACTTCAGTGTACCAAAATCAAGATGAACCCCAGTAGTAGATTTTGGATATGGATGATTTAACTTTCCTAAAGATATTTCTTCATTATCATGTGCCACTTGTTTTCTATATTAACTTTTTCCTTTACCCCGATCATACGAGTTACAAGCGAAAATTAACTATATACGACTATCCTGTGACAGAGTTAGAATATTTTAGTTGGGAGACAAGTGTAGATTCTGTACTGTAGACAATAAAAGAAAGAGAGCACCGTCGGCCGCCCAAATATGTTTGGGGATGAACCACCTTCCCCTAGTTTGGGGCCCCGGCATATTATATGCACAAAATTGGTCGATGAGCCCTCAAACAACAATTTTTGGATGAGAAAGACTTATAAAATTTGATACTGTTTAAATGGACGGGAAACAAAAAGATATTTTTTTATTAACCATTTTGGCTATTTTGCCCAACATAATTTTCGATAGTTTACCTATATGCCTCCAAACTAAACAGTTAAAACCTAAAAATCGTTGAAACCAAAATCATTTTTTTTTTCCATCATCGACAGAAAAAAAAAAAACGAAATTCAATATCCGATCTGAAGTTAGCTGCGGTTTTGTTATTAGAATCCGTGTTCTTATCTATTATCATAATCTTCTTTAATCTTTTGTTCAATCCTGTAAGCTTAATTTCTAGGGTTTTGAGTTGATTTTGAATCAAAAATCAAATCAAGGAAAGATGGGTTTGGTGATGTCCGAAGTTGGCAGCTAGGGTTTTGATGTTGGCATTGATGCAAAGATGGATAAGGAGATTAAATCAGGTTTGTTCTTGAGACGGAAAACAAGGAAGAATAAGAGGAAACAGATACTTTCTATCTTCCCGTTGGCAAAGTGACGATAACTCCAAATGATGCGAAGTTAATTACCGGCCTAACTATAGGAGGTAAATCCGCAAGGCAGAAAGACTATGCGAATGAGCGTGAGTTGAACAAGATTTACGAGTTCACCAAGAATATGTTCGGTTGGGATGAGGAGACGACCAAGTTTAAGATGCGAGTATGTGAAGCAAAGAAGAGGATATTTCATATCGCGAGCTTGAGGTACCACTTCATGGAAACAAAAAAGATTTGTGCATAGGAAAAAGAGGTGACCCACGAATGTATCGTCGCTACGGAAAATGCATATGTCATCTACATTTGGGAAGTTGTTATCTTCCTCGACGTTTCTGGTTCCCGTGTGAACGCCAACTTTATTCAGCGATTGCAACTATTTGACAAGGTTTGTGACTACTCTTGGGGAACTGCCATCCTTGCACACTCGTTGAACGAGTTAAGAAAGACTTTTAGGGCTCGAATGAACCAAATCGGAGGGAATATGGCTTTTCTGCAGGTGTGGATATATTTGCACTTCCCAAAGTTCGCCGAAAGGGCTTTTCTGAACAAGTACTAGGATGATAAGTGTTAAGGAGACAAGTACACCTTCAATGGGAAGCTGAAGTCCCAAAATGAGGAATATCTGGAGTTGAGACGCCAATTGGACAACTTGACGGCGAAAGATGTTGTCTTCACCCTTACAAGGAGGATTTAGCGAAATGAAAGATGGTTGGGTGCGACGAATAACGTTATTTTGGCCCTTTGTTTCACCCAAAAGGATATGTATGTACACGATGAGAGTTTCAAGACAATGAGGATACGTATAAAAAATCCCAGATGAGCACAACAAGTTTAAATCGATGAAACCAAAATCAAGTCCTTTGATAATGATATTAAGGTTGTTCACAAACCTTTACCATCATATGATTGCTGGGAAGATAGAAGGTACAATATCCATGTGATGGATAGCCGTTCGGAAACAGATGATGAGGCAACTCCGGGTTACATGCTATGGTACCTAAACGTTTCGCACACTCGAGTGATACGAGTAAAGGAGATGATCCAAATCAAGGACAAAGATACACCTCTCGAATACCTGGTGCGTATTGTTTCTCAATTATGGTTTTGTTAATGGTTTTATCATGATTTGTTGAATATTTGTTGTTTAAAATGGAAACAGAGAAGACAAATCGGCATTTGATAAACCAAGCAAGGCTATGTATTCGGGAAGGAAAAGATGTTAAGGCGAATAAATAAAATATTGATCAATTGAACAGTCTGGAAGGTATAAATATGGGTGCAAAGTTTGGGGAAGTGGTGGAGAAAACAAAACAAAAGAGGAAGAAAGTCATTGCAAAAAGGAACTCTCAAGGTGAATCGAGCACTGGCCAACATGATGCCGGCGAAAAAAGACCTACTAAACAAGGACGAGGTGCTCGTGGTCGCGGACATGGTCGAGGTTGCGGTGGGGATGTTGATGTTGATGGTGATAAAGATAAATGAACTTACGAATGAATGAGGATTTCTTTAAAAAAATTTTTTTTTTGAAAACCTTGGAAAAGTATGAAAAAACTCGTACCCAAAATAGTTATATATATTTCTAACTTAACTCTTATTATAATTTTGTTGCTTCTAATCGTTTAAAGTGCGTAATTTTTTTCCCTCAGTATTTTACGATTGGGAAATCAAAAAATTCTAGCTGTAACGCCAGTATACGGCTAGGAAATCGTTAAATCCCAGCCGTAATCAACTGTCAACATCTCAGAATTGAAGAACTCTTAACCGTAAACAATAATTTGCAGTTGGGACATTGGATAGGTCCAACCGTAAACTAATTTACGGTTGAGAATTTTGATTTCCTAGTCGTAAATCTATATTTATGCATAGGACATAAGCGTTAAGGTCGATACTTTTAATCTATTACGGTTGGGAAATACCTAGACATAAACCCAACTTTTTTTCTTTTTTTTTGGTTACCAGAATTACATACGGCTAGGAAAATCCTATTTTCCCAACCGTAGACCTGTTTTACGGCTCAAAATCCATATTTTCCCAACCACATACCTATTTTACGGTCGGGAGTCCCTATTTTCCTAGCCATGATAGTTGATGTACCGTTGGGAGATATCAAGATGTAAAATCAACCTCTTTTTATTATTTTTGGTTATCAAAACTACGTACGGCTAGGAAAATCTTATTTTCCCAACGATGGACAACCATTTCAACCAATTTATAATCGGAAAAAAAAGAACTCCCATCCGTAAACAACTCAAGAACTGTGTTTTTTTCAACCCGAAGCTCTTCTTTTTATCCTTAGTATAACATTTTTGTTCTTTGAAAAATAGAAGGAAAAAAGAGAGTATTATAGACTATGTTACTAGATTCACTCTCAAAAAGAAAAAAAAACTCTCTCCACTCTCTCTCTGCGACTTTAGGCAAGAAACACAACGGTGAGCTCTAATTGCTCAGATCTTGTCGGATCTTTATAGATCTGAATAGGTCTGAGCAGTAATAGTTAGTGTTTAGTTTGTTTCCGTGTTGTTATTAATTTTTCTAAAGTTTTAGCTAGGGTTTTCTAGTTCTAGATTATGTATTCTCCATGCTTCCCGACGCGGCTGCTGTCTTTTCATGGTGCTTCTCTCTGCCCTTTAATAGTGCTTTTCGTTGGCTTTAATAGCTATACTTTGTCAAGTTACTTCGTTTTCAGTTACATCGGCGATGAACTTCGACCACCGGAATCTTCATTGTCAAGATCAAGATTTTGTGCAAAATACTCCATTGGAGGTCATCTTTGTCTAGAAGAAAAATCAAACAAAATGGTTGGATTGTATTCCAAAACCCGACTTTGTCGTTTCTCACATGCTTATTTTTGGTCATTTACCGGTGTTTCGACCCTTCTCTTGTCGGAATATTAGGTTGTGTACTAATGTAGTGTGTTTCTCTATGATTCTTGATAATGTACTGATCATGCGTGTAAGCTTGATAATTGCTAATAATGAAATTGATCAAACGTATATCCTAATTTTGCAAAACAGATGCTTGAATAAAAGAGAGTATTGTAGACTATGTTACTATTGTCAAACCCTTTATACTAATTTTACAAAACAGATGCTTGGTGATCGTCTAAAAGTAAACGACCATATAACAAAAAATAAAATAAGAGAGAGGTCTATGCGGTGAAAGAGTCGTAATTACAAATGCCACACGCAAATGTATTGCCGGATAAGTTGGGTAGAAACAATTCACAACATTTTGTCAAAGACATATATCTTGGTCCACGTCAGATACGGTATTAAAGTAGTATATCAGATTGACAAATTTCTGATGGCCAGGATGGACAATGGACATCTATTGGATAACAGTTCCCATATTTTATATACCTAAGGAAAAACAAACAAAAAACTTTGATTGTTTATTTGATTCATTGGATATCCATTTCAATAGCTTTCATTGAAAAGCTGCTACTACTCGATCATGATAAGTCCTAAGAGAATTTTAAAATATAATATCTAACAAAGTCGCCAACGCAGTATAATCAACTCGCGTGTCTTATTATTCTATAAGATCCTCTATGTAAACTCGATTATGCGCGTTAGCTTTAACAAATTTAATATACTATTATTATCATTAGTAAAACAATTAATGTTGTTTTACGTTTTTGATCTTAAAGTTCTTTAAAAAAATTAAACCAAAGTTCTCATTAATCAGATAATGTTTTTGTTTAATGGAATGTTTTTGTTAAGTTCTTTTTTTGATACCCTCTCTCCTCTCTCACTAGTTCAACAGGAAAAAAAGGTTTTCTTCACCGGTAACCATTTCCGGCCCAGATCTGGTCTTTTTAGGGCCGGATCTGGGCGGGATTTTCTTGTCTTAGGTTAGATCTTTGTTATTAGTTAGTTTTTATCATGGTTTTCTATTACTTATTGGTAAGTTTTGTACACCCTTATGGTGTTTTTATCTCCTCTATTAGAGAGGTTTATCTCGGTTTTAATGGTCATTCTTGTGTTTCATGGGTTTTAAGATCACTTAGGATGTTTTTCAACGACGAAAACTTCATCATTGTTAGCTCCGGCGACGAAATCTTCATCATCTATCTATCCGGCGACGGAATCTTCATGAATGATGCTTTTGACGACGAAATCTCCGTCACAAGTTTTAAGAAATTTGAGCAAATCACTCCAACTTTTGGAGCACATCTTTATGAAGAAGAAAAACAAACAAAATGGTTGGAATACACTTCCGAGAAAAACTATTCTTCCTCCGACTTGATCGGTTCTTATTCATGCTTGTATTTGTTCTACACCGGTAATCCTTCTTTTTCTCTTGTCGGATTTCTTGGTAAACTTGTACGGTATGTCTATTTGTATTTTCTTAATTTTGATTTTAAACCCATTGTAACCTTGAACTCCCATTAATAAAAAGGTTCTTTGTATCAAAAAAGAAAAGAAAAGAAAAAAAAAGAAAAGAGGATTAGCTTTGCCTGTTAGGGTAAGTTCCCCATGTACAATTCTTATTAAACAACTCCTCTCCCCAGTAAGAAAATATTTTCTACTTATTTGATTTTTGATTTTACTAATTGTGTATCAACATTATATGTTTAGGTGCTTAACCAATTAGGTAAAATTTTATTTACTTGTAAAATCAAATACCTAACCTCCTCCCCACTCAGAGAAATTTGGTGTGATGATATTAATAAGTTGTCTAAGTTATGGATCAGGTCAACTTGAATAAGACCAATGACTGGATAACCAATAACAAGTTTGTTAGTTTGGCCAAAGTAGCTAAGATGTTATTGTATCAATAATTATCTTAAACTACTTCTAGTAGTATTTGTCATTTTGTTTGATTCGTATTCTAAAATTTGAATGTCTCACTTTCTTTCTTTTCCCCGCTCTCTTTCTCTTTGCCAGTTCCGGTTCTCTATGGTGTTTTCTTACGCAATTGATTAATATTGGAATATTTAATGTTTGGTACCCAGTAAATGTCCAACATATTGCTTTGGTACCCAATATTTCAAATATTAAGGGTTGGTACCTGGATCCGTCGTTGACTGTCAAGTCAAGACGTTGACCTAACAATACGTTACCTAATTAATTAAAATTATCAATAAATATTAATTCTTCAACAACGTTAACTCACCGTTACAGAAAAAATAACAAAACGAAGAAAAAAAAATCATTGGACGACTCTCACACTTCTCTTCCGCCATGTTCTTCGTCTCTCGAGCAATTCACGAACAACACCTGCAAAGCTTCTTCAGCAGATAGCTTCTTGCCAAAAACACCAGTACAAGCACCACTAACACCGTAATCACATACACAACATAAAAATTTAATTTCCCTAAATCATTGATTCATAATTTTACCCAAATCATTCAACACCGCTATTAACATCCACTCATCTCCACCACCACTGTTAACATCCACCACCAGCGACACTTACCACTACTGTAATACCACGATATTCGGCAGTAGTTGGCCGAATGGAATATAAGTAATGATTTGTCCTTTCCTAACACCGAGGCCTGATGAGGACACTTGATTGAGTTGTGGGAAAAACTTCTCAGTTAAGCGTGCTCGGCCGGGAGTAGTCACAGGATGGGTGACCTCTCAGGAAGCTGCTGCTGGATGACCGCAGTAGTGTCGTTGAAAATCCCACACTGCTGGATAACCGCAGTGGGTAAGTGGGAACAATATCGGTGTTAGTTGGGATACAACTAGGGGTCATTCGCTTGTGCTCGGGTGGGGGAGTATGCTGGGGGATTATGCCAGATACTGCTCTCATAGAAGACAACGAACGTCTACATTATACCGAGGCCTTTTCAGCACAATTGGCTCCATAAATAGTAGAAAACTCTGCAGTTAAGCGTGCTCGGGCGGAAGTAATCCAGGGATGGGTGACCATCCGGGAAGTTTCTGCTGAATTACCGCAGCGATGCCCGTTGAAAACCCCACACTGCCGGATGACCGCAGTGGCTAAGTTGGGACAATATCGGTGGAGGGACGGGTCATTACAACTGCCACCACCACCACCACCACCATAATCAAGGAGAAGAAATCCAGTTAATACCCATCTCCAATTTCACAAATCGTTCTTAATATTAAACCCCCATTTACGAATTGACAATCAAATAAACAAACAACTACAACCCACTATCAATATCTCCACTCAAACAATCAAACCAAAACCCAAATCCAACCAGCTATTAACCAATCTAATACACAGAATTCGATCAATATCCCCACTAAGATCCTCTTTTCAAACTCAATCGACAAATAAAATATCAAATCAACAATCCAAAATCTTCAAAACCTAATTTCCTCCTCCACATAACCCCGAGATGATTCATTAAATCGTAAAAAATATAATCAAAACCCTAAAAAAATCACTACCACTAATAAATCAAAATCGATATACAATCAGATTCAAAAAGGAATAACATATTGAAGTAATAATTTTCTGAAACCTTCATTTCACCATTATTTTTGTTCTTCTTCTTGTTCTGAAATTAGAGACTTAGGTTAAAATGGAATTAGGAATCCTGGAATTGGGTGAGGAGTTTTTTTCTTCTTCTTATCTACGTTCAGTTGCAGAGAGATGAGGAAGACGAAGAGATGAGATTCGGAGTATGGTTTCAGGGTTGATTAGGGTAGCTTTAATCGTGGCCATCTATTCGGGTGTGGTGTTCAGATTCGGACACATGTATACAATTATAACTGGACGTTATGGCGTTCGTAACAATTTTTCTAATTCTTAAGGCTAACATGGTAATAAGATAGGTTCTGTTATAGATATAGTATTTCAGTTAAGTCAATGTCTTGACTTAACAGTCAACGACGGATCCAGGTACCAACCCTTAATATTTGAAATGTTGGGTACCAAAGAAATGTGTTGGACATTTGCTGGGTACCAAACATTAAATACTTACTCTGGTATACTGGGGCAGGATCCGTAGACATGGTTATAATGACATAATTTTGACATTTTAACGCCATTTTTTCTACCAAACCCAACCTGCAATGAATTTGAAGCTAATTTTTTGATGACATGTTTTTCTTATAAGTCTCTACACTCCCACCAAAAATGATAGCATTCTGAGATGTATAAGACCACCATATACCATTTTGAATATCTACCGTTGAAAATTAACGGTTGAAATTAAAATTTGTGGACGGTGAAGTTTCGTATTTTGGAATACTCTCATTTTTGGTAAGAAAATAAAATTTTATATGAGAAACATGTAACCAAAATCTTAGCTTCAAATTAATTGTCGTTTAGATTTTTTAGAGAAAAAGGTGCCACCATGTCAAGATTATGTCATTATAACCATGTCAACGGATCCTACACCATACTTAAATGATTATCTCATGAAATGAAATGACAAAGATTATAGGACGGATTGGTTAAAAATTCGGTGTCGACAAATTTCACTGGTATCATCACGTAATAATTTTCTACCGTATAAAAGTGACATTAGTTTCGCCAAATTTAAATGACCCCTTTCTACTAAACAAAACTAGGCTACTCTTCATTAGGAAAAACCTTTTAAAACGGAGAGAAAAAATAAAAAAAAATCAGGTGTAATGTTTTTCCGAAATGAATAAATTGAACTTTTATAAAAGTATTCAGCTGACCATATTTTCCTCCATTGCCAGACTATACAAGCCTTCTTATTTTCCTCTCCCATGAAGTCCAAAGTTTGTTTTTTTGAGGTAAAAAAGGAAATATATTGAAGAATTTTTTTTTTTTACAAGGGATTTACAAACAAAAAAGAAAACCCCCAAAAAAACAAAAAAAACCCAATTACATATTCATGATATCTTCTCAACGGTGAAGCTCTTAAAAATATTTGTGGTAGAACTCCACGTGCATAAGTTCAGCTTAATCGCATGTAGCAGATCTTCATTATCCTTAGGACGTCCTCCATGCACCATTCGATTTATCTCAAACCACAATTTCCAGATTATGGCAAAAGGAAGTAAATGCCAAACCAATTCAACCCTCTTAGATACCCCGTTAATTCTCCAGCTCTGAACCGAGTTCTTGAAATTGTCAGGAAAAACCCATGCCATCCGTATAAGAGCAAGTGATCCAGAGTTTCAACCTGAATGTTGCAGAAGAGATATAAATTAGAGCATACCTCCACCCCTCTATTCTGCAACATACTCCTTGTCGGAGCCGAGTCATGCATAACTGCCCATATGAGGAACAACACCTTATGAGGCACAAACGTGCTTTTTACTATATTCCAACAATCACCATCCATGAATGAATCGGTTAGATTTCTGTATAATCCTTTTGTTGTTCATACACCTTCAATCTCATCCTCTTCCCCATGCACCAAAGTCACATTCCTTAGATCATGTTTGATTTCCAACTAGTCAATACTTTCTGCTGGATCCAGTTCTCTTGAAAACTCAAAAATCCTATGAATACCTTTCTTATTTTCCATCGTTTCAAATTCTTGCATGTTGATTTTATATAACCTTGGATATTTATCTTTAAGCAATCTTTTCTCTTTCCACCAGTCATGCCAAAAACCAACACTCCTCCCATTCTTCACATGTATACTAACTACCTCATAAAATCTTGATTAGCTTTAGGATGTCAAACCACATACTTTTTCCAATATTTTCCTTAGACTGTATAGGAACCAAACATACTTCATCATAGTTAGTTTTTTCACTCACAATTCTCCTCCGCCATGCTGTTTTTTCATTACAATATCTTCCATGACACTTCGCCAATTATGATCTGTTTATATGTCTTAATCTTCTAATACCCAATCCCCCATTTCGCCTCGGCTTGCAAATATTTTTGCAAGACACCCAACTCATCTTCTTTTTATCATCATCCTCCCCCATAAAAACATTCTCATGATACTATTTAGTTTTTTCTCCACCGCCACTGGAAGATAATAAACCGATAAGAAATAAATGGCAAGACTTATCAATTAAGATCAGATACAAGATTGGATGCCTGTGGTTATTTGCCAAAGATGGGAGCTAGATTATCGTGGAATACACGAAAGACTAGAAACAATATATATTCAACGATGGCAAGATTAAATTTCATGATATGATCAAGGAGGCTCTCCACTGGTACGATATGAAGGTTGGAGTTTCTTAAGTGTCAGTGATCCCTACAGAGCAAGACATGTTGGATTCTCATTCTCCAATCTGGATAATCCTCCTATTCACAAATATAAAGTTAATTTTGATGGAGCTGCAGGTCCAATCCTGTGCTGCTATTGTGACAAACCATAACTATGGATTTCAAGGATGTCAAATTAGAGAGTTGAATTTCGTAACAAGGATGTCAAACTAGAGAGTTGGATTTTGTAACTCCTGTAGAAGCTGAAGCCTACGGTGCTCTTGTTGGAATTGATATTGTTATCAGCAGAGGGTTCTTGAACATCATTCTTACAGGCGATTCTCTCATTGTGATTACTTCCCTCATATTCAAGAATTCTACTATCCCCGGCACATAAAAGATACTATCTCCAGAATTCGTGACAACTTGAGCTAATTCAACTATATTGAGTTCAGTTTTATCAAAAAGGATGCCACCTCAATGCCCCATTCTTTAGCAGCGTATGCTGTCTCCAATCATTCGTCAAATCAGTGGCTTAGAACCCCTCCTCCTAATATCTCTTGTCGTTTAGATGAGCTCTCTCTGTCTGTGTAATTTTATGTTTACTTTTTGTTTCTTGTTTTTCCATTCTTCAAAAAAATAAAATAAAAAATAAATCTAGTACAAAGAAAACTTTAATTTATTTTTCCAACCGGTTAGAGCAACTCCAATGGGACGCTCAAATTTTAGTCAGTTATCCGTCCATGTGGACGCGCAAACGTGATTTTTCATAATGGCCAATATGCAAATTTAACTAGCGGACCCACATAATTGTTCTTTTAACTAGCTGGACCGTTTTATAGTAAAAAATATTTTTATAATATCAAATGAGACCCGTTTTATAAGAAAAAAAATAAATCAAATGGGACCCTTTTATTAAAAAAAATCTTATTAAAATATTTCTTTTAACTTTATATTTATATATATATATATATATATATATATATATATATATATATATATATTTGTTTTATAATACGTGTATCGTCTGAAATTGAGACGACTGGCTCAAGTTTGATCCGGGCTCGTCTCAACTTTGGACGCTCATCCCAATTTGACTCGGTCATTTAGGTAAAATAGATCGATTCTACATCAGACGCGATGGACAAACTCTCGCTTTTGGACAAACCATTTGTTTTACTAGTTTGTTAGTCCTACTGTGAATGTAGAATGGACAAATCTACTAATTATTTGCCCGTCCCATCGGAGTTCATGATTTTACATCACATAACATTTTAACGAATCGATTAAAGATTTAAAATTCATCAAGATAACTATTTTATGTTAGATTAAATGGCAAGAGTAAAACCATTACCAGTATGAGGGCATTTCCGTAACATAGACACACACATAAACACTTTTTGGAGATTTCTGAAAAGAAAAATTCTCAACATTATCCAAATCCAAAACCTGGTTCCAAAGCAAACTAGCATACATATTACATAGTCAATATTTAACACATTTACTAACATATTTCCTCTCAATACTCATCCCTTTCCCTTTTTTTTGTTTAAAAAAAACATCCCATCACTATTAATTACACATAGGACATAACACATACTAGTAGCACATAACTTAGCTTCTCCCTTTCTCTCTGCTCAAACCAAAACTTCTTTCTCTTCTGTAAAAATACTTCTTCTTCTTCTTCCCATTCTTTTTTCTCTCCTACCGTTTCCCATTCTTAATAATTCCCACCCACATAATCTTCTTATATAACCCATCTTTATTTACTAATTATCATCTTCTCTGATATTCTTTCTTCCTTGATCCCAGATTCTTCTTCTCTTCTCTGTTTACATACAGACTATACATATATCTATCTATACGTTCATTGTTTACATTTTTGAAATCTTGGGGCTGTCTTACTTTCAACGAACAACAACCCATTCTTAATTGATTGATTGAAGATAATACAAGTTTGATACAGCCAGCTGGTAAGTTTATCTCATTTCTTCAAGTTTTTAATGATATTAAAGATTCAAACTTTAATGGAGTTTTTATCTTATTAAGTCTGTCTTTATGATTTCCGTTTTAGATAATTGATAATAAATTAAACTTCAAAATAAATTTGTTTATTTCTGTTTAAATGTTTAGTAGTACGAAATAGAAGGATCTTATCTTGAATAGAAACCAAAGATGCTGAAATTTGTTTCCTTTTGTTGAAATTCTACCTAATTTCTTTTATTAGCTAAACAAGATAACAAGCAATCTTAACCAAAAATAAGGATTCCTCTCCAGGAATTTGTATGTTTTGCGTATGGAGTTGATTTGATCCTATTAAGAGAAATTTGAATGGAATCATAATTACTTGTTTGATTAGTACTCGGACTCTAGACAAATAGAAGAAAACAAACAGAGAGTTAGAATTTTGGAATGAAAATCTCGTTTTGAATCAAACAAAACTTCTATTAATGGATATGCTTTTTATATACTACTAGTAGCCTTTATTTTTTTTTAAGAAAAAATTTACTTATTGGAATCATTTCTTGTTTAAGTTTTTTATGTAAATTTAGATGATTTAAGAGTTTATTGGATAAGCACTTCACCTACCAATATGATATAGTGCTTCTGTTATATTATATCCGAAGCTTGTATGTTGATTATGATTGGTGTAGATGGTTAATTAGGATCATTTGGTTAGTAAAATTCTTCTATTATCTTATACTTTGTATGTAGTAGTTGAATGGTTAGCTTTAAGAAGGTGTATGTTGATGGTGGTGTTTGACTACTAAAAGAGATTAAATCATGTAGATTGCGAGGTTATGCTGCATGGTGCTTTAGATATGCATGAGCATTGTTCCATGAGAATTCAGGGTTTGTAATGAAGTATCCAACTTTTAGTCATTGAGTATTAAGATTGGTAGGTGATATGCTGAGGAAAAAAAAGATTGGTTGGTGATATACTCTCTGTGTTAATTTTCGGAGGTCGTAAAATGTTTTCTCAGATCTTTGTAAGTGTGATCATCCTCAGAGTTTTTCTTTCCTCTACTTTTGTTTACGTCCAACGTACCTCTTTGAATAGCGATTCTCACCAGTTTACAAACTGTTTAGTTAACACTGCAGATGGTTCATGTCTAAATATCTCTGATGCATTACATAGTCACTTCAGATTCCAGTTTTGTGGTTGGTATTTTAATAGCTTGGGTATATTTTGCAGAATCTTACGTCTTTGAAGTGACTGATCAAACAACTAGTGTCAGGGAACCGAGCATTGGAATATATTTGATTCCAACTTGAGTGACTGCTTGATGAGACCAGATTACAGGCAGTTATGTTTTCAAGATCTTGCGCAAACTTTATAGACTTGGTTGCTGAAAACCTAGACGATATCCCTCCGACTCCTAAAACCCTTCCCAGAGTGATGACAGCTCCAGGAATTATAAATGAATTGGATGGTGATGGCAGCGCTGATGGGGATTCAGATGTTCATTTGAATGGGAATCGACCTCGAAAAATTATAGTGGCAAATGCTCTACCGCTGCATGCCCACGTAGATGCCAAAAATGGTGGATGGTGCTTCAGTTTAGACGAGGATTCACTTCTGGTACAAATGAAAGATGGGTTTTCACCAGACACAGAGGTTATTTATGTTGGCTCTCTGAAGGTCGAGATATCCACGAATGAACAAGATGAAGTTGCTCAAAAGCTGATGAAGGATTTTAATTGTATGCCAACATTTTTACCTCTCGACCTTCAGAAGAAATTTTATCATGGGTTCTGTAAGCAGCAGTTATGGCCTCTTTTCCATTATTCTTTACCTCTTTCTCCAGATCATGGCGATCGTTTTGAGCGGTCGCTTTGGAATGCATATGTCAAAGCAAATAGCATATTTGCTGATAAGGTCATGGAAGTTATAAATTCAGACGATGACTATGTCTGGATTCATGATTATCACCTAATGATTCTTCCCACTTTCTTGAGGAGACGGTTATACCGTGCCAAGCTTGGGTTCTTCCTTCACAGCCCATTCCCCTCGTCAGAAATCTATAGAAGCCTGCCAGTTAGAGATGAAATTCTAAGGTCTTTACTTAATTCCGATCTAATTGGTTTTCATACGTTTGACTATGCGCGGCACTTCCTTGCTTGCTGCAGTAGGATGCTTGGGATCGATTATGAATGTAAGCGAGGGTATATTGGACTTGAGTACTTTGGTCGCACAGTAAACATCAAAATTTTGCCTGTAGGCGTCCATATGGGTCGCCTTCAATCTGTATTGAATCTACCTTCTACATCCACGAAAGTCAGACAGATTCAAGAACAGTTCAAGGGGAAAAAATTGATTGTGGGAGTCGATGACATGGACATATTTAAAGGCATTAGTCTGAAGTTTCTAGCTGTGGAGCAGCTTTTGCAGCGGAATTTTGATTTACGAGGAAAAGTAGTTCTGGTCCAAATTGTAAACCCCGCGAGGAGTACAGGAAAAGATGTCCGAGAAGCAAAGAGAGAAACCTATTCAACTGCCAAAAGAATCAATGACACTTATGGGTTTCCAGGCTATGATCCCGTGGTTCTGATTGATCATGGCGTGCCTCTATATGAAAAGATAGCGTATTATGCTGTGTCTGAATGTTGCATAGTAAATGCTGTGAGGGATGGGATGAACTTAGTCCCATACAAATATGTTGTGTGTAGACAGGGAACTCCTGAGTTGAATGAAGCTATGGGTATGAAGGAAGGTTCACCTCGTACAAGCATGCTTGTCGTTTCTGAGTTCATAGGCTGCTCGCCATCTCTAAGTGGGGCAATCAGGGTTAATCCATGGGACATTGATGCTGTTGCTGATGCCTTAAATGTGGCAGTTACTATTCCTGATGTTGAGAAGCAAATGCGACATGAGAAGCATTATAAGTACGTTAGCTCACACGATGTGGCTTACTGGGCCCGCAGCTTTGTGCAGGACTTGGAGAGAGCTTGCCGAGATCACTACAGTAAAAGATGTTGGGGCATCGGTTTTGGTCTAGGTTTTAAAGTTGTTTCTCTGTCACCAAATTTTAGGAAGTTATCCATCGACTTGGTTTCTTCAGCTTACAAGAGAACTAATAGAAGGGCAATATTTCTGGATTATGATGGTACCATTGTCCCCCAAGCTTCTATGATTAAATCTCCCAGCCCCGAAGTTATCTCTGTTCTAAACAACCTTTGCAGTGACCCGAAGAATACCGTCTTTATTGTTAGCGGCAGAGGAAAGAGTTCTCTAAGTGAATGGTTTGCCCCATGTGATATGCTGGGACTAGCAGCTGAGCATGGATACTTTATAAGGTGTCTATATATTTTATAATATGCTTAGTTTTCGTTATTACATGACTTTGTGTGCTTGAAATTTAAATGATTTAGGAGATATAAATTTGCTTTACTTGTTGCAGATGGAATAAGAGTTCGGAGTGGGTATCTAGTACATTACTTGCCGACGTTGATTGGAAAAGGATGGCAGAGCCTGTGATGCAACTGTATACAGAGAGGACAGATGGGTCCTTTATAGAATCCAAAGAAAGTGCCCTAGTCTGGAACCATCAAGATGCAGACCCTGATTTTGGTACCTGCCAGGCCAAGGAGCTGCTCGATCATTTAGAAAATGTTCTGGCAAATGAACCAGTAGAAGTCAAGAGGGGTCAGCAAATTGTTGAAGTTAAACCACAGGTATTTAAACGCTCTCTTATCTCTTGTTTGCATTATCCATACTTTTGCATTAGATTGGGAGCTGAGAAAGTTTGGTTCATATACCTGCAGGGAGTAAGTAAAGGTTTGGTTGTAGAAAAGCTTTTCTCAAGCATGGTCAGTAATGGGAATCCACCAGATTACGTCATGTGCATTGGAGATGACAGATCTGATGAAGATATGTTCGAGAGTATAATGAGTGCATCCTGCAGTCCACTTCTACCAGCGGTTCCAGAAATTTTTGCATGCACAGTGGGACAAAAGCCAAGCAAGGCTAAATATTTTCTGGATGATAATGTCGATGTTGTGAAAATGCTTGATGGACTTGCCACTGCTTCTTCATGTCAAAGGCCTAGAAATAATGGTTCTAATATTCAATTTTCATTTGAAACTATTTCCTAAAACCATGAGGAAGTTTCTGTTGTGACGATGACGAAAACGGTAACACGAAGTTTGCAGTGATAGCTAGGAGCAAAAGATTAGTTATTTGCTTTTGGGAATCTCTGCAAGTGTTTAGGAGGATCAAGAATTACAGTTCCAATTTGACGGAGCACCTAATTTTCTGATACATTTTGAACTTTCCCTGCTGAAGTTGGTGATAGATTTTTTTTGTGATGTCCCTCTACTTGGATTTTTTTTTAGTGTTTCATGGCTTCCCAGGAAAGTTGAAAAGGTGGAAGATGCAGCATCGTAGAAGATGGATTGGTTTCTGAATATAGTGGTGGTATAGTTAATACAGATGGACACTTGAAGTATAGTTATTCAGCAGTTGGAGATAAATTTGATCTGGCGCGTGTTCATGATGGATATATGGTAGTACTTAAAACTGATCTCTGTGCACCATTGATTTGTATAGTCGCACTGTTTTTAATACGCACAAAGATCGATTTCAAGACAAGTTTCTAAATCAGATCGTAGTATCTTTCCTTTTATAACTCGGGAACTTTACAACATACTTAATCCAACCGTGACAGTTTTCCTTTTACAATAGCGTACATCTTACAAGCAAATTATCTGTATCTTGGCATTTTATGAACAGTTAGTTGTATGAAAAATGTCTCTACTTTTATGTATTGTTACTGCATGATGCAACATATATTAGTCAAGGTTGAACGATTCTTTATCAATTTTTTGGTTCCTCGTAGCTGATCTTTGGTTCAATGATTCTTGTTCTTCCTCATCACTGATGGCATTTTGTAGTTCATCGAATAATGTAGATCTAAATTCTGCCCAACCTTGCCATCTGACATGTTAGTTCACACGACACGACCAAACAGATTTGGTTAAAGCAATACTAAGAGCAACCGCAGTCACGAGTTGCCAAATTGCTAAGCCATTTTTTTTTTCTGGCAATTTAGTTTCTGGCGTGGTGGTGCAGTGATTGCTAAACTGGTCAGTCACGAGTTGCCAAATTGCTAAGCCATATTTTTTTATTGGCCGTTTAGTTTCTGGCGTGGTGATGCAGTGATTGCTAAACTGAAACGAGGTTTAAAGCTACGTGTGAAAATCACACGATATCATTACGTGTTTCATTACAAACGTTATTTATAAACCCGTGTGTGGCGAACAAATTTTATAAAGCCATGTGAGCGTAGCCGTGGGTAAAAACAGCGTGTGCCTAAGCATCTCTTTTATAACACCGATTATTTTTTTTTAAGCATATGATTTATTAAAGTTAGGACGAAATTACATGGGGTACGACCTATAGAGTCTGCCATTACAATAGGACTAATACACGGTGGTGTTATATGATCCCAGATGGTTGTCGATAGGTTTGCTATTGCGCTGTCGTCCACTGCTTTGTTTGCCAGTCCATCTGCCGCCTGATTCCATTCCCTGTAATTGTGCTTTATGGTGCAATGTGGAATTTGGGCCATTCTAAATTTGATTTCCACTATCATATTAATTAAGTACCAAGGTGGTTCGGTTGTTGAGGCAAAAAATCTCAGAAGGTTTTCCGAATCCGTTTCGAATTGCACTTTTGGCCATTCGCGCTATGTAGACGTTCTTGACGCGATAAGCATGGCCCAAGTTTCGGCGGTGAGGGCGGTTGTTATCCCCAGAGGTTGTGCAATTGCTAAGATTGTGATAGCTTCTTCGTTTCTGCATATAATACCCGCTCCTGCAAGACCCTGATGGCCTCTAGCCGCTCCATCCGTGTTAATTTTGATCCAGTCTTCGTGAGGTTTGCTCCATCCCACCAAAATGGTGGTTGAGTTTGGGATCCTGTGCGCAGGGTTTGTAGGTAATATCATTCCAAGTAGCATTGGTGGGAGGTTGTGTTGATCCCATGTATATTCCTGCTAAAGTTTGATAGCCATTTGCATTATGCTTGTTGGATTTGTTTGCTTATGGTTATCTACTACATCATTTTTGGCTAACCAAAGGGCACAAAAAAGAAAACAGAATGTTGTAGTGGCTTCATTTCGAGTTTTTGTTAGAATGAGCTGGGCTATAGTTGTTTGACGATTTACGGATGTAGGTGTGCCTTGAAGGGTATTTTGTGGAGTGGACATCCGGGATAGTAGGTTCCACGAATTTGTAGCGATCGAACAATGTAGTGGGATGTGTGTTGTTGTTTCAGGATCTAAATTGCATTAGGGACATAGGTTTGAGTTGGTAAGGTGGATTTGATTGAGGATTTGGAGGGTTGGTAGCCCCTCGTTAAGTGCTTTCCACAAGAAAAGTTATACTTTTGGTGGACAGGGTAATGTCGATAGGAAGTTGGATGGTGGTAGTGGGTGGTGTTGCAGTATATCCGAAGTGCCTGTTAGGCATTTGTATCCTGAAGCCATTGTGTATTTTCCTGATTTTATGAAAGGCCATATTATTTTATCTGGCTGGTTCTCGCGTGGGAGGTAAAGGTTGACGATTCTCTGCACTGTGGGTGGGGGAAGGATATTCAGTTTTTCATGGTATGAAGACCTGGTTGAAGGGTCGATGATATCAGCGAATGATTATATGGGGTAGCAAAATGAAGGCTCAATGTTATTTCCAAATTATGGGATCCAGTTTGCTTGAATCGGGGTAATTGAGCCGTTTCCTATTTGGTGGAAGAGGTGTTTTTTCAAAGTGGGTATGAGGGAAGCCAGTTGTCTCCATTGGGGGCTTATGGAAGAGGGGGGAGGGGGATGTTTTCGAGGATAGGTTGATGTTTAAGGTATTTTCGTTGTAAAGCAAAGCCACTATAGAGTTTGGCTTCTCATGGATGTTTCAAATTCTCTTCATAAGGAGGGCCTTGTTATGCTCTTTGCTGCTGTGAATTCCCAATCCTCCTTTTGATTTAGGATTGATGAGCTTGTTAAAGCCTATTGGTTGAAGCTTCTTGATAGTTGAGTTGTGTCCCATAAGGAATTTCTAGTGATGCGATCCATTTTTTGGTGGATATGCGCCGGTAGCATTTGTGTTTGCATAAGATGGTTGGCTGTAGGTATAAGGGAAGCTTTTATGAGCACCAATCTTCCTACCTGTGTTAAGCATTTTGTCATCCATCATTTTGCCTTGCGAGCAAGGCGCTGAAGGAAGGGGTCAAAAATATGTTGAAATATTCTTCCATGTTTAAATTGCAATCCTAAGTGGGTGGGGTTGAAGTTGTTGGCATGCCGAAAATTTGTTATAGATTGTCCACCTGTTGTTGGTCGAGCTTTGGGTGGTGAATTATCGCTGATTTTGAAGTATTGATATGTTGATCTCTGAGGTGCTATAAGCGTGAAGCAGTAGCTTGAGATGATTTTTTCCTTCTGCGGTTGCTTTGTAGGTTATTAGTAGATCATCCGCGTACATGGGATGCAGGATTGAGGGAGCTTTTTGTGAAATACAGAGCCCTTCTATCTTTTTGTGCGTTTCTAGATTTCCCAAATTTGTTGAAAGGATTTCCGCATAGATGATAAAAATATAAGAAGAGAGGGGACCACCTTTCCTTATTCCTCTAGTGGGGGTGATGTACCCGTGCGGTGTTCCATTAATGTTGACAGAGTAGGTTACTGTAGAGATGCATAGCATGAAGTAATTGTAGTTACCTAAAATCTGAGAGAGGCTAGAAGTGGGATTCTAGGATTTCTGAAAGTGAGTTTCGGGAGGTTGAGCACGAACAGTCTTCGCTTAAACCACGCGTAGTGGCCGTTCAAAGGCTGCTTCAGTCACATGGAAGAGATTTAAGGATGGTCTTAGGGAGGGAAGCAGATGAAGAGAGAGATCAGAGAATTCTAGGGTTTGAAGAAGAATTGCTCTGAGAGGTTATGAGAAAGATATCGTAGCTTGGAGAAATAGATGACCTATTTATAGCTGAATTCTCTAATCTCAGGTCGGTGAAGATAAGGATTGCTCTCCTTGCCGTGCGGAGCAATTCTCCCATCTCTTAAGGAATAGAGATAAACTAGGTTGAGTTTATCTCATTATTCCACCGCCTTTACTCTTTTTTTTTTGATCGGAAAACGTTAATAAATTGACAAACACACAAGCCGTGTGCAAAGCGAATACAACTTAAGAAGGAAAATTTTCCTTGAGAAGAAGAAGGAAAACAAAGATAAAGCTAAAATAAAGAGAAGAACTAGGTTGCACAAAAGCAACAACTAGAAAGAAACAACTTGAGAGATCTTAAAACAACTACAAACCAACTTGCAAACGCGTTAGACATCCACAACTTTAAGATCTTTGTGATTATCCTCAAGACCCTTAAACATATCTTGACGATCCGCCCTCGAAGAAGGAAACCCCATCCCCATCATGGTGCCAAGCTCTGCAAGATCAACTGCTGAAATTTGATTGGGATCATTGAAGGATTTCGGCATACCTTTAACTTTCGTATTCAAAGTACCGATGGGAAAGATACCCGTATCTTTTGTTTTAGAAGAACCTTTCTTGTTGGTGTTCAGCGAGCCAGTCGGAAATAGACCAGAAGCTTTGGCTTTAGAGATTGCTCTTCTAATTTGTGCAAGAGTTGGTTCAGAAGTAGATGGTTTAGATTTACTAACTTCGGCCTCATAAGTAGCTGAATGAGATGTAGCAACCTCTTCCACATCTTAAAGACCGTGAAACCGGTTATGAGAATTTATTTGGCAAGACGTAGCAACCTTTTCCTGACCATTCATTACTTTCTTATTCTCACTAATATCCTGCTTGTCTAACTTCTTTTTTCCCTTGACCTTACCTGCTCCTTCTTCTTTGTCCATCATATCACCCCATTTTTCTACAACAACTGCTTCATTATTTACTTGAGAAACGACCGAAGTACTGTTGCCTGAGATTTTTTTACCGCCTTTACTCTCTTCTGCGGTGAGAAATAAGTTAGGTATTTCTCATACGTGCCGTAGACTGCCAGACCAAAACCCTGATTGTTATCCCCCCATTTGTGTGAAGCTGGGTCAACCTTTGTGATAACGTGTTGAGAGAGAGAAATATTCTCTTTAGCCGAGTTGGCAGAGATAGAGAGATATTCTCCGATTTGTAAGAATAACTAGGATGAGTCACGTGAAAAGGCATGGGATGCCTCAGAATTCGTGTGGAGAGGAGACTCGATTCCTACATGAGGCTCGTGCCTACCATGGGGATATTCAGCCTTATCTGAGATTTCCCGAGAGATTTGAATCCCTCCGAGATTTCGCAGAGAGATTTGAATCTCTCCGAGATTTTGTAGAGAGTTATGAATCTCGGAGAGATTTTGCAGAGAGATTTGAATTTCTCCGACATTTTATTGACGGATCGGAATCTCTCTGTGGTCAGCTCAGACTCGTCTTGAAGAGAGATAAAAGGCTTTGTACGCTCGATTAACGTCTCTGCGAGACTTTGGCTCACTTGTCTTTGACCAGCGTATCTTACAGAGATGTGTTAGGAATCAACTGTGTGTCCATATGATGGGCCAACAAGACCAGTGTATCTCGAATGGATGTTCTAGGAGTCCGTCGAAAGGTCCCGGAGGAAGAATAATCAGCGTATCCCACGGGGATGTCCTTGGAGTTATTCGGAAGCCCCAGTAAGTCAAGTCAGAGCCTAGAGTAGACATGACCAGTGTATCTCGCGATGATGTACTATGAATCAATCCTCGATCTCAAATAGGGTGAGTCGTGCTTATAGGAGATATGCGTATCTCCGCTCTGGGTCATAAGTCTGCCGGGGACATATTTACGCATCTACAGAGCTTACATGACCAGCAACATCTCGTCGAGGATGTATACTAGGAATCATGGCATCACCATCAGCTGCGTCTCGCGAAGACATGCTGGAATTGTGTCTGTTCTTGTTCATAAGTCTACTGGGGACGTTTTACGCTCTACAGAACCTACGTGACCAGCAGTATCTCGTCGAGGATGTGCGCTAGGAGTCACGGCATCACGACCAGCAGTGTCTCGCGGGGACGTATACTAGAAATCGTGGTTATGGGTGCCTTGAGGACCAAGGGCTTAATCTCTTCCGTGAGAGTTGAGTTTTGTCTATGATCTTGAAATGACGCTTTTGTCTATGGTCTTGAAATTACGCTTTTGCCCCTTATCCAAATTTCACCATCTACATTAAGTCCCTTACTCAGAGTAGAACCTTGATTGTTCTATGATGAGTACATAGATGGTGACAAATCATTCAGATACGAAATTACAATCCACTCGGTCTTGTAGACTTGCGGAGTCCCCGAATTGATGTTTAGTCTTCGATTGTCATGACTCTGATCTTGGAATCGATTCTAAACTTTGAAGCTTCCCAGGGTTTCCTGCTAGGCATTAATGACATGATAATTAATTCTTGATGAGATAAAATTTCCGTCTTGAGCGAATGGAATTTGTTAATTAGGGTTTTCTTGGCCAAAACCCTAATTTTCTCTCTTTGTGCATCCTTGAGCTTCTGAGTTTGTATAGGCGAGTGTGTGGGGAAAAGAGAATTTTGAACGGTTCCTGGATGGTTTTGACGTTGGTGAAGGGCCGTGATAAAAGATAGACACTTACTTTTGAAGTTACGGAGTCCCTATCCCATGTAAATTCTGAATTCAGGTTTATACTGTACCTAAACCCTAATTTTATGCCGGACTCCTTCAGACACTCTGGAGAGGCTTGGAAGGGGTGCATCTTTCTTTTGGGGTCGACACCTTGTGTGATGAGAGCTTGTTTAATCCCTTGTACCAATCAGACACCTCTTATTAGAGAAAATACATACTTTTGAAACTTAAGGGTATTTTCGTCAAAAACCACTATGAGCTTGATTTTTCTTTGGCATGAGAGAAACATGGAACCTCCCTAGGCATAGTCACGTCTTGAAATATGGATTGGTGCGTCTATGGTCCTGGTTTTGGAAATCATGAATCTGAATTCCCTGTTTCGAGTCAGATTCCCTTTATTTTCTCTGAAATTCTGCCTTCCTGGATTCCGTTTCAATTCCATTATTCTTCGAATACTTAGAGAACTCAATATTCACGTGTATGAGGCCTTTGGAATGATTAGATGAGAGCTTGGTCGGTCCCTTGCTGTATTAAGGCTTTCTTCTTTGAAAACACCCAAAATTGCAATATAAGGGTATTTCGGTCAAAATCCCTTATGAGCTCGTTTTTGTTAAAGAGTAATGATATAAAAGAGATTGAAATAATCTTATATAATCGTCCAAGAGAATGGGAGAGGCTCGGTCACCTCTCTTTTAGAATAAATCCCTTTTTTCACCAAATTCTTGAAATTAGGGTTATTTTCGTCAAAACCCTAATTCTCTTCGACTTTGATCCCTCTGGAAAAAAATACGAGAGAATAAATCACGTCCCACTGGACTAGGAGAGCATCCTCACGCATGAAAATGTCTTGTCCACGGTTTGGAGGAATTTTTAGAAGAAAGAAAACTCTCAGTTTCCTTATTTGATCCATATTCCTCTAATTTCCTCTTTTAACTCCAAATCTTTTTCCTTTTGCTTCAGGGCTTCCCTTTTGAAATCAAATTGAAAATAGAAGTATTTTGGACGTGTACTAGATTTAGAAACCGGTCCAGTATGTTCCACGAATTCTATTTACAGTGCCTTTTCTTAAAACTCCTTTCCTAGCTTGGCTTGAACTCTAGTTGGACGCATTGGAGGCTGAGGTCACTTAAAAACCGTGTGTGTATGGGTATGGTTCCATGATTGGATAAGAACTTGATCACTTCTCTTGTCCAAATCCCCTTTTCTTCAAAATAGCCAAAATATTGAACGAGGGGCACTTATGTGTTTACTTCTGCCCTTTTTCTTTATAATTCTGCGTTCAAGGAGGTGGAGAAACTTTGACATGAATTGTGATTTACTTGGGTAAGGATAGAAACAAGTAGAACACGTCCTGGACTCTTTTTGGAAGTTGGTTTCCTTGTTCAAGTGAGATTCATCATTTTATTTGAAGTAGGATTTATATTGCACTCTGAAGGAAATTCGCATGCTAACTTTTAATGCTTGGTGTACTTGAATTGAGTTCTTAATAATGGCGTGCTGAGTGATAGCATCTTTCTTTTACATAGATGGTAACCTTGTTCTTCTTTCAAAACGATACTAATCTTCAAACTGATGACATAGAAGTTAACAGAAGTACTTATCATCTTGAGTTTGCTGATGTAGATACCCATCCTTCATTCTCCATAGACTCATCTTATGTAAGTCTTTATATTTATCCCTCCTTGATCATATATTCATATTCCTTCGACCATTGAATGAATAGAAGTAGTCGTATTTTTCAAGGATTCACTTTATTTAGGTGTTTGTCAAAAAACTTCAGATTTGAGACACATAGGGAGAATGACCGTAAACTCTTCATAAGGACTCTGATTTTAGTCCCCGGCCCCAAATTTGAAAGAAAATATAATAGGCTTTCTAATGCAAAAGGAATGACTTGATTCCGAGTTCGTTTGGCCAATCAAATCCGTGTACACTTTTGACTTCAAAAATCCCGTATAAAATTTCAGGAGTTTTTTTTCCAGATTGCACTTACTTCGGTGTTGGGACCACATCTCCTAGCTCGTTTGTTTGTTTTAGGCGCCCTTTTAATATATTGTTGAGAAGACATATGGGAACATATTTTCCTTAGGAAGTGCCCTGAAATTCCTTATGCATTGTCATTAGTTTTCGAGTCTTTACGCTGGAATGTGCGGATATCTCCTTTCCAAAGGAGTCTTTGTTGCGTTTGAACCCTTGATGTATTGAGACTCTTAGGAAACTACCCCTTGGAGTGTTATGACCTAATTAACCTTCCTTAGATTTTCACAGGTCGTGAATTTGATCCCCTTGAGACAAAAAGTGTCCGTGGCGTGCTTATACGTTTTACCCTTTGTTATACAAAACGTATTTTTTATGGCTCTTTGAGGAATATGGGTTTGAATAAAACCTATGAGTATCCTTGGGGACATGGATTAGCTTTATTAGGATTGAAATAAGGGTGGGATCTCTAAGTATGGGGATATATTTCGTTTTTTGCTTGTGAGGCTTGATATATATTCGTTAAAAAGAAACCCTAATTTGCTTCGTATATATGTCTTCAAACCTTCATTTTTCGTGAAATTCATTTGACTTCCACTTTTATATACTTAAGATATGGAAATACCTCAAGATATGCCTGTTGAGAATGGAAAAGAAAGATCTCACTTCAATGATGACTCAGGCGTCTATGTGTCCCCAGTTATTAGTACTTCTCATATTGAAGAAACTCGAAGAGATGTAGCACTGCCGCTGAATGTCACGGAATATCCTATTGGTGGTCTTGTTTTTCGTTGGTCCTAAAGCAATCCTAGACTCAGATGACGTACTCATAGAGGAACCCGTTGTTGATGCTGGATCTGTAGAGTTATATAATACGGAAAAGGTACGACCATGTTGCTACGATAAACGAGATAAATTATGTCATTCGTCCCTCCAGTTAATGACTTGTGATCGGTTCTCAGTGAAGCAAGGAATATAAATTTTAACATCACCCCTCCTGGTCTTCTTTCTGGGAGTCTTTCCGAGAATCTTCGCTTCAATGTGACGCGGCTGCTAGAATGACTCAACTCTGTCAGAGTCTGTTGGAGTGAGTTGAGTTCAGGTCCTCGTTTTTAGAAAGGTTCTTAATCTGGAAGAGCTTATGGTAAATGAAGAGTGTGCATGCGTATCGAGATGCAGAGGCCAAAGTGAAGCAGCTGAACGTGGAGCAAGAGATTTTATTTAGGGGCTCTGTCGGAAGATTTCTCCAGGGTTGATATTTTCTCTCTCTGAACCTTTTCCATATGCATCTGGTAAAGGAATGGGACCCTCAAGAGTTCGAAATTGATGAAAACCCTAGATTTATCCGTCGGGTATGCGAGTAGGTGAAAAACCCTAAGTTAAATTCTTAATAGAAGTTCCTTCCTTGTGCGATCTTGACTCCAGAGGCCGTAAAAACTTCGTTTGACGTCCGATTTCAGTGGTTGACCCCAACTATCGAACAGAAAAGACCAAACCTTCATCAGTGGAAAAAAGAGAGGATTTGGAGCTTGCTTTTCCGGTGATATTTCCATATGAAGTTGAACTCGGAATCCAGATCTATTTAGCAACAATTCCTTCAAGTGTTTTGATGATATCTCTTGGATTGTGTATTGAAATATCATGCCCTTTTAACACATGGTAGGAGAGACTAAAAAGACGAGGGTACCCAAATATACCTCAATCTAAAACTTTTTCACCTATAAGTCCTTTCTCCGAAAGTGATTGTCTATGGACTGAGTCGAGACAATACAACTAATCGGTTCACACTTCGTGTAATCGTCTATGGATACGAGATCGAGACAATACGACAACAAGATAACTTGTGTGATTGACTATAGATACAAGATCGAGACAATACAACAACGAAGTATGATTACTTGATAATAGGTTCGGACTTAACCAAACACTATAGGATTGCTATCAAGTAATTAGGAATTAACGTTTGTGTATTTTACTTCTAATTATAATAAAACAATTATAATTGTGGAAATAGAAAAGTAAAAGACACAGCAAGATTTTGTTAACGAGGAAACCGCAAATGCATAAAAACCCCGGGACCTTGTTTACAATTGAATACTCTCAAATTAAGCCGCTATACAAAATCTAAACCAACTTCGTATAGTTGAGACCAAGCAACTAAACCTATAGTTCACCTAGTTCCGTCTGTATCCCCGCGCCTCCAACTTGCAATAAGTCACGCACTTGGACCAATTCCTTTGGTTCGTATTCAAAACAGTAAAGGAACAACAAATATGTTCGGTAACAACTCTTTTAAATCAACGTGATATGAGTTCGACAAAAGGCTCTTCCGTTTATCCCAATAAACTCCTTTTTCAGGTCCTTAGATCTATCTTACCTTTCGGGGGAGTATTAGCTTTGTTATTATAATGTCAACAACGGCATTTATGGATTGAATGTATACAAGTTATAGTGTTGTTGAATTTGGGAATCAAGCGTATGTGTAATGAATTCTTGTAATTTGTTTATCCATATGATATAAGAGTTTTGTCACTAAAACAAAGGGGGAGATTGTTAGAGCATAGCTCGGTTGAACCCACCAAGCGTTGGTATGTCAAGTTTGGTTGTCATATTTTAGTGAATCAAAACTCATTTAAAGAGTCGCTTGATTATATGCTAGAGTCAACTTCGTATAGGTTAGCTTGAAAGTATTAGGATATGAGACATTACAAGTATTAAGTGAAGACTTGAAGAATGTGAAGAAGTAAGGAGCTACAACGACGACATCATCCTTCCCCTTGAGGTTAGTAATATTTGACTTGAACTGTTTCATTCCCTAACGTATCTTTCAAATCGTGCATATTGAAAACATAAATGCGAAGCCATGAATGATTATACTCTAGTTAGACATAGTATTAAGGAATACAATACGAAGTATAACGCTTATCTTTTGAACTTCGTATATAAGACATCGACATAATCGTTTGAATGCTATTGTGATTATGTATGGGTATGAGGTGAAGATTTCATCCTAGGAAACAATGTTTTTACATTAGTTTAAAGGAAGTACAATTCATAAACTTGTTTTATGAATCGAAAGGGAAATCGCTAGGCTTATTGGTATTGTTATTTATTGCAAATCTTTTGAACTACAATTATGTGTGATTAGTATAACCGCTCATGACTTGCTTATGTTCTTGGTAAAACTATTCACAAGGCCTGACTTTTGTATTGGTATGACTTTTATTAGTGACAACCAAACTTGACATACCAATGCTTGGTAGATTCAACCGAGCTATACTCTAACAGAGACATGGACGGATACCTTTATCAATGGCGTGTTATCGAATTCTCTACCTATTTGTCTTAGTTCGTCGAGTTATTTGACTAAAGTATGAGTCGTGTCTGAGTAGAGTGGAAACTATAGACTCCCCTTCAAACTGATTGTGAACCCTAGTTTGCTCCTGCATGCGTTTATTATTAAGGGATAATTTGAATGCTTCTTCTACTTGATATAACTGTGGTGCTTGCGTATAAAACCCTAAAACATCTTATCTTCAGTCAGGATCCTGGACATGGTTGCAATATCTGAGAACAGATGCCGACGGAGAAGAATTCGATGAGACCAGAGAGAGATGCGAGATTTCTCGAGATAAGTCCCCTTCACAATTTTAAAGGCCGATCTCTAGTCACCTAATCCCAAGTAATAACATGTTGTGTTGTGGGTTTGGGGAGTTGAATGGTCTTGATGTGTCCCGATATTTTGAGACTCCTGTGCCGATCGTTTCTAAATCTTTTATTTGAAAACTGGATGTCTGGGTCACCTCATGTTGGCCATGCAGGTATGTGACGCACGATTCTCCGTTAGTCCCCAGTTTGATATAAGACTAGGGATTCCCATTGACTGGGGATGTTTGGAAAATGAAGTAAGACCCTTGTAGCGTACGAGGTTGAGTCTTCAAGACGGTCAAGCGATAATATGTGGGCTGGAAACGTCTGTGGAGAGTCATGTCGAGATACTGCCACATGTGTCTTTGTGGACAAGATGAAGTTGTTGTTCCGCCTATACAAGGTGTCTTGACAGGGATTCATGTGAACTTTTGTAGTAAAATTATCCGTTGAGATTTATTTTTCTTTTGATAGGATGCTCAACCGAACTTGAGAGTAGTATAAGCCTTCTGGTACAATTAGGGTAATAGATACATTCAGGTCCAACTACGCAGTCGATTTTTGTTTTTTTTTATTGATGGAAGAGTTCTCTGGGAATCCGCTAAGTAATTCTTCACGTGGAGGATTCATTTTTTTGACATGAGGAAATTGTATGTGATCGTCATATCTTGTCCTTCGCTCATCGCGTCTGAGCATGACTCATGGAATAACCTGTTAATTAGATTTTCCTGATGGAAGAGACTTTTACCCGAGGGAACTGCTAGTATGCGCCTGAATGAGTAACATGTATCCTGAAGCTATGGTCTCGGATCCTTCTATTGTTTTACATCAGTGACAGTAGCTGGTTGTAGCTGTATGTCGAGTAATGGAGTTTTATCTGAATTGTTGGCACTTCAGATTTCTTTTCCCTTGGTAGGTTCAGGTGCGAAGATATTCTCCTTCTCTTTCTTGGGTGAATTGAGGTCCCATCGGAAAATGATATTGGATAATCGTTGGTGTAGCCGAGAAGGAGGCTCATCGAGACTTATTCGTACAATCACTAGGACTCCTTTTCTTTCTTACGGGACGGTTGTTGAGATAACATATCGACCGACGACTTTGGATCTTCAGATAAGTATGAGATTTGGCCGAGCAATGTCTTGGAATCTAGTACCATCTTATACTTTGTCGCGTTCTGGTCATGATCCTCTGAAATACGAAAACGATAAGATGCATCTTGGCTGGCGATTTATGACCTTATGTGGCTCTGCAAAGCTTTTGTCTAGGTCACGATTTTTTTGGAACCTTGCCAAGTTTTCACTAAGTTTATCTTGTAAACGACGAAAAGACAAATAATCTGATACAGAATGAAAGAGTTATAAGTAAAATAGTAAAGTGAAGTAAACTTCCCGAGTCCCCTGTGATCAGGTTGAGGGCCCTTGACCTAAACGATTTCTGGAGCAAATATTCGTCAGAATCTCCAAGTTTAGAGCGTTATCAGGTCCATGAGGTCCTTGAGAGTGATAAGGTCAGCTGGATGGTTGCTCCTTTGCTCTGTCGCGTTCGTAATAAGCTTTATCTTCTCCGGTGAGGTCGATTGCAGGCAAAATCCCATCAGTGCTATTCTCAGCAGTTTTAGTACTCCTTCTTTAGGAAACGTGTACTCGATATAGATTTGTTGGATCTATCCCTACTGGTAACTCTAAAGGCGTTTTCAGATAAGTCTGGATGTCGATCTGAGATTTTGCAAGATTTTGTTGAGTCTTCGGGAGTTATCCTTGGTCCGTATCCAACGTTTTCAAGGATTAGCAGTAGATTTTTATGAAAATAGGTTACTAGGGCGTTTTGTTATGCAGGAAGAGATCCATGTGATTCGGGACGCACTAACCTATTCACTAAGGTCAAACTCGAAAGAGAGAGAAAGTGCTGGTAGGGATAACTCTCTCGGCTAAACCTGTAATGGATTCACAGAAACTGAACTAATGGAACGTTTTTATGTTTGGATTGGTGGAATCGTCTTCCTTCCTAAGGGACCATGATTGATATCTGTAACTAAGTGAACAACCTCCCACTATGGTCGCCAAAATGTAGTTACCTAAAATATTAGAGAGGCTAGAAGTGGGATTCTAGGGTTTCTGAAAGTGAGTTTCGGGAGGTTGAGCATGAACAGTCTTCACCTAAACCACGCACATTGGCCGTTCAAAGGCTGCTTCAGTCACAGGGAAGAGATTTAGGGCTGGTCTTAGGGAGGGAAGCATATGAAGAGAGAGATCAGAGAATTCTAGGGTTTGAAGAAGAATTGCTCTGAGAGGTTATGAGAAAGATATCGTAGCTTGGAGAAATAGATGACCTATTTATAGCTAAATTCTCTAATCTCAGGTCGGTGAAGATAAGGATTGCTCTCCTTGCCGTGCGGAGCAATTCTCCCGTCTCTTAAGGAATAGAGATAAACTAGGTTGATTTTATCTCATTATTCCACCGCGATGATGTACTAGGAATCAATCCTCAATCTCAAATAGGGTGAGTCGTGCTTACAGGAGATATGCTTATCTCCGCTCTGGGTCATAAGTCTGACGGGGATATATTTACGCATCTACAGAGCCTACATGACCAGCAGCATCTCGTCGAGAATGTATACTAGGAATCATGGCATCACCATCAGCCGCGTCTCGCGAAGACATGCTGGAATTGTGGTTGTTCTAGTTCATAAGTTTATTGGGGACGTTTTACGCTCTACAGAACCTACGTGACCAGCAGTATCTCGTCGAGGATGTGCGCAAGGAGTCATGGCATCATGACCAGCAGTGTCTCACGGGGACGTATACTAGAAATCGTGGCTATGGGTGCCTTGAGGACCAAGGGCTTAATCTCTTTCGTGAGAGTTGAATTTTGTATATGGTCTTGAAATGACACTTTTGCCACTTTTCCAAATTTCACCATCTAGAGTGATCTACAAAGATTTGCGGAAAGCCTAGTATGGTGAAAGCTTGTTTTATGATAACCCAGCCTAAAGAATCATAAGCCTTTTGTATGTCAAGCTTGAGCGCCACCTTTGGGTCCTTGGTTCGGCTTGATGATTTGATGTAGTGGAACAACTCACCGGCGATTGATATGTTATCATGGATAGATCTTTGGGGCACAAACGCATTTTGATAAGGGATTATTGGGAATGTGAGAGAGGTCGTATGCGATTGACTAGTATTTTCGAAATAATTTTGTATGAGACATTGCATAGTCCTATTGGTATATATTGCGATGGTTTAGAAGGGTGTTCCACTTTTGGGATTAGGGCGAGGTTAGTGTGGTTCATAAGTGGGTGGATGTTAAGGGAGTTGAAAAAGTTGTGCACCATATCAACAAGTTTCGGCCGGGTTGTTTCCCAGAAAACTTTGAAAAACCTGCTAATATAACTGTCAGGTCCTGAGGCACGCTCTGAGCCAATGGAAAAAAGCGCCCGCCTAATCTCCTCAGGGGTTACCTGCACTGTAAGAGGAGAACATTGTTGGGGAGTTATCCTTGGGGTGATTTCTCGAAACAACTTTTCATCGATCGACGTACTGGGTGCCGTATATTGATCTGTGAAGTGATGAAGCAGAAAATTGATGATAACGTTTTTATCGTGGATCCAAGTATTTTGTTGGTCCTGAAGTTATTGTATGTTGTTACAACTTCGATGAATTGTTGCTTTGGTGTGAAAGAAAATTGTGTTGTGATCTCCCGTTTGTAGCCATTGTATTATGGATCTTTGTTGCCAGCAGGTTGCGTGGCAGTCCAGCAAGGTGATATGATCTATACGAAGCTGTTTTTCTTCAAAAAGTCAATGGTCTAGTGCTGGTCTTGTTTGCAAAGCACATTGATGTTGCGCCTGCTTAATTTTGGCCATTGACTTCTTGATTAGAGTAGGTAGATGTCCGAAGTTAGTTTTACTCCACTCCGTCAGGGTTTCACTAGTAGAAATAAGCTTCGTTGGAGGTTTAAGTGAGGTCTGAGTCATGTAATCTGCTCCATGCTGAGTTTACCACTTGTTGTAATTGAGGGTGAGATAGCCACAAATGTTCAAACTTGTACTTCTTATTTCCTTGCCAGCCCAATACTTTTATTTGAAGAAGAATCGGTGCATGATCTGAAGCTATTCGTGGTAGATGCGTGATTGATGCATCTGGGTTAGAAGTTCTCCAATGTTGATTTGATATAGCTCTAAGTGAAAGGATATTGTCCTGGCCCTGCTTGTTGTTTGTCCAGGTGAAAGGATCTCCTCGGAATCCTCAGTCTAAAAATCCCATCTTGTCAATTAAATTTAGGAAAGGTTGAGTCTGAGCATAAGTGATTTTTCTATCGCCCTTCTTTTCTGATTGGTCTATGACTTCATTGAAATCTCCGATCAAAATCCATGAAGTGGTGATGTTGGGGAATAAAGTTGGGAAATCTTGCCAAAAATCTTTAACGGAGATTGGTTATGGTGGACCATATATACCGGTGCATATCTAAGGTTTGCCTAGGGAAGGAGGGGTAACGATGGCGTGAATATAACTTTGGGATTTCTGGAGGATTCGTAGATTGACATCATTATTCCACATTAGGCAGAGTCCGCCTTTTTTTCTAATTTTATGGACGGAGCAATGATTCTAGAATTGTTGAGTTTGAGCGATGCACAGGATTTGGTTGTCGTTGGCTAATATTTCGGATATAAATAGAATGGTGGGTTTATACATTGAGGTTAATCCTTGCAAGTGTTGTGTTGCTATCGGTTGATTAATGCCCTGGCAGTTCCATGCCATGATAGACAAGGTAAGGAGGGTGGAATGCTAGCAGGTGAAGATGGGTGCATTTAGAGTGGTTGGTAGTGGTAATGGGTGTTAGAGCACTGCTAGGTCGAACCCGCAAGCGTTGCTATCTCAAGCTTGTTTGTCAAGTTTACTCTTCAAAACTATAAGTCTTGATTTCTAATCTACTTATAGCTAAGTCTCAGATTAGGATAGAAAGTGTAGTTGAGCTTTAGACTTCATGGTGTTCATCGATTGAAGACGAAGAACTACTAAGGGGAGCTTGTGGAACTTCATCAACAAAAGGTATGTGGAGACTTGAACTCATCTATCACTCAAAAGTCTATCTACTCTATCTCCTATTTGAGACAAAAGTCGTATAGCTATATAGACTTCGATTATACACATTTGATATTTCGTGCTGAGTTTAACTCGCTTATATATTTCTCGAAATATGTGTTGGTAAGCTTTCGCTTTAACCAAGTTCATCTTATATTCTTGACGAATTTCAAAAGATGATCATGTGAAAATCGCCTGGTAACATCTTACATGATATGTGTGAGGCAGTCATTTGATGTAGACTCAGAATGTTTCGTATTGATCTAATCGATCACTTGAAAATTGCTTTGAAGATAATAGTTTGTGTGAGACAGCTATTTTCCTCTTCTAAGAATGTTTCAGTGATTGAACTGTGAGTTTAGAATAATTAACCATGATTGGATATAGCACAGTATGCGTACTTGTATGCTAACTGTTGCAAGTTATTCCAAGTCTGGAAACCATAGTATGCATACCCGTATGCGTACTGGTTGGTTAGTTGAAAGTCCGAGAACTTAGTATGCATACCCGTATGCGTACCGGCATAATTTCAATTCCGGAAATCAACTGAGTTTGGAGGTATGCGTACCCGTTCGTATACTGGCAAACCAAAACTAAGTCCGACCACTTAGGTATGCGTACCCGTTTGCATACTTGAGTAGGTTATGTTCTAAAATCGGTTTGTTCTTAAACTAATACATTTATATAATAAGGAATGCAATCTTTTGCAAACCATGGTTATAATGTTCATGAATTGATTCAAGTGAATCAAAATCGATTTTGCTTCAATTGTGTCTTGTATACTTCTATTAGAATATAAACAATTGAACAACTCTATAACTAGTTTCATTTGAGTCATTTGAACTAGTTGTGTTAAGATAAATAAGGTTTATATGAAAGTGTCCATATGGCTAACTTCGGTTAACTATTGTTGAGCCAACAAGGTGTATACGTTTAGGTACGGTTACCCATAGCTAAATGAAGTCACTTTTCATTTGTGTGTAACAAGCTAAGTTCGATCTAACGGTTGAAAGATATTAGCGTGAGTCTAATCAGGGTTTCATCTAACGGTGAATATTGAATGCTTTGTTACCAAGATAACATTGATTGCAAACCCTGATTTGAAGACTATATAAGGGAGAACTCTAATAACTGGGAAACCTAATCCCCACACCTCCTGTGTGATACTAGTTGCGACTAGAGTCGATTCTCCTTTAACCTAGGTTTTTCTAAAACCATTATTGGTTAACGACTTAAAGACTTCATTTGGATTGTGAAGCCAGATCCAACTATTTTCTCTGTAGTTGCGTGTTCTGATCTTGCTGTATTCTATCATGATTGAGTACTATCTTCTCTAGGATTTGCTCGAGATTTAATCTCTGATAGACAAGATAAAAAGTAGTCACAAACATCTTCGTCTCATCGTTTGTGATTCCACAATATCTTGTTTCGCTACCATACGATTAAGATTATTGTGAGGTGATTGATATTACTAGGCTGTTCTTCGGGAATATAAGTCTGGTGTATCAATTGGTTCATGTTCACCTTGATTTATCAAAAGACGAAACAAAACTCATAGGTATTTCTGTGGGAGACAAATTTATCTATTCAATAGACTTTTCTGTGTGAGACATATTGGTTTATCAAGTCTTTGACTTTGGGTCGTAGAAACTCTTAGTTGTGGGTGAGATCAGCTAAGGGAATCAAGTGCATGGAGGCCTACTGGGATTCATAGGAGTAAGGAACGCGACTATACCTTAATCAGTGTGAGATTGGTTAGGCCTCAACTACATTCCAGTCCGAAGTTAACTTGGAGTAGGCCAGTGTCTGTAGCGGCTTAATACAGTGTGACGTTCAAATCTGGACTAGGTCCCGGGGGTTTTCTGCATTTTCGGTTTCCTCGGTAACAAAATTTCTGTCTGTGTTATTCCTTTTCCACATTATATATTTTTTATATAATTGAGATATCACAGGTTGTGCGTAGTTCAATTAATTGTCCAACCTTTGGTTGTTGATATAAATTTATTGACACTTGAACATTGGTCTTTGGTACCGTTCAAGTTGTTTCTCATAATAATCAGGATCACGGATTCTATCTGTTTGATTTGCTGATTACATTGAGAAATAGAGATACAACTTTTGGATATATTTCCATTGATTGAGTCTGACTGTCTAGTTGATTCCCTTGGAATTATATTGGAGTTTTTCCCTACAGATTGCCTAAACGAAATATTGAGTGTGGTTGTTAGACCCCCACTTTTTCAATGGGTTTTGGGTAGTTGGGATATTTTTTTTAGGCTTTTTGATCGGATTAAAGTACAAAAGTTTTGTGTGTATGATGGTAACTTGTTATTAGCGTGAGATTAATGATGGTCGTAGAAGTAGAGAAGGAAATAGGGGGAAGAATCCAATGATATAGAGAAGATTGATGGAAGGAGCTTAAGAAGCAAAAAGTTAGAGAAAGTTTGCAATAGCAAAGGAAAGAAACGCAGTTGACAAAGAACAGTTTTATCTTTACTTGAACGAGTTAGAGAGTAGCAGCAAGACAGATTGCGAGTCACAGGACAACCAAAAACAACACTCAGGAAAAATGGAATCCACCAAGCACAAATGGAAACTTAGGTAGAGAACAATCAATAAGAATTCAGATATAAAAGATACCACTGTGTTGTTAATTAAAAACGAAAAAGGACGTGTAGGTCCAAAATCTGGAGTCAACTGGAGGGAACCTAATAGAAAACTGCTTAACAACAACTTCCACAAAGGAGTTTAGAAAGGCCGCGGGTAAACTCAGATTGCAGAGGCAAGGGAGTTGAAGAACCAAATTTTGCTATAAAATTCAAAAGGAATAAATGAAATTTGTTTAAAGTAAAGAGCAAGATTACATATTATAGCTACTATCTAATAAAACCAGTGAACAACTCAGGAACGAGAGAAAAGGGCAAAGCAGATCAGAAGTTCAAGGTAAATATGAGTTCAAGGATTACGGGAGGGTGGAATAACTACTAACAGGGTTTTGTATATTGCAAGTGATGATATAAAGCAGAGGTAAATATAATTCATGAAGAACAACATAAGAAATAATGGTTATATTATATACATATACAGACTATATTACGACACAAAGCAGAAATATTACAACTATTCTATATATGATTACAAAGTAAACTTACTACGGCGTACACATGTAGATATTATATCTATCCTATACTAATATCCTACCAAGAAATATGGATAATATGCTCTTAATCTGGTTTAGTCCTATAGCAAGAAACAGGTTAAATCTCTACTAAACAAAGATAAACAAGTATTAGCAAGAAACAAAAGCGACGGGGTATCCATCGGCTCTACCATACAGATGAACTTATCATTGCCGTTTTTTGAGATGCAATCTTCAATAGCATATTCTCATTAGTAAACACGGTAACTCAAACGCCTTCTATAATATTAAACACGTTGTTAGAGCACTGCTCGGTCGAACTCGCAAGCATTGCTATCTCAAGCTAGTTTTTCAATGTTAGTGATCAAAATTATAAGTTTTGATTTCTAGTCTACTTATAGTGATGTCTCAGACTAGGATAGATTATATAATTGAGCATTAGACTTCATGTCGTTCATCAAATGAAGACGAGGAACTACTAAGGCGAGCTTGTGGAACTTCATCAACAAAAGGTATGTGGAGATTAAAACTCATCTCACTTGGAAAGTCTATTTCTAATCTATCTCCTATATTGAGACATAAGTCGTATTACTATATGGTTTTCAATTATGACATTTGAGATTTCGAGATGAGTTTAACTCGCTTACATATTTCTCGAAATATATGTTGGTAAGCTTTCGCTTCCACCAAGTTCATCTTATATTCTTGACGAAAGTAAAAAGATGATCATGTGAAAATTGCCGAGTAACATCTTACATGGTTTGTGTGATACAATCATTTGGTGTAGACTTGGAATGTCTCATTATGATTATTTCAATAACTTGAAAATTGCTTTGATGCTAATAGTGTGTGAAAACGGCTATTGTCATCCTCTAAGAAAGTTTTAATGATTGAAATAAGAGTTTAGAACACTTAACCAACATTGGATTATAAACATGTTGTGCACTCTTGCATATATGTGATCCATGTCCGGGAACCATAGTATGCATACCCGTATGCGTACCTGTTGGTTTGAGAAGTCCGGGAACCGAAGTGCGCGTACCCATACGCATACTGACGTAGGTTTATGTCCGGAATTTTCTACTAGGTTTGGAGGTATGCGTACCCGTTCGCATACTGGCGAAAACCAAACTTGGTCCGGCTATTTCAAGTATGCGTACCCGTTTGCATACTTGAATGGTTAAAGTTCTAAAATCGGTTTTATTATGAACAAATACATTTATATAATAAGGAATGCATTCTTTGCAAACCGTGGCTATAATGTTCATGATTGATTCAAGTGAATCAAACCGATTTTGCTTCAATTGTGTTCTTGTATACTTCTATGAAAATATAGCAATTGAACAACTCTTTAACTATTTTCATTTGAGTCATTTGAACTAGTTATGGTTAAGATGAATAAGGTTGATATGAGAGTGTTCATATAGCTAACCTCGGTTAACTACCGTTGAGCCAACATGGTGTACACGTTTAGGTATGGTTACATAAACCTAAATGAGGGTACATTTCATTTGTGTATAACAAGCTAAGTTCGATCTAACGGTTGAAAGATATTAGCTTGAATCTAATCAGGATTTCATCTAACGGTGAATATTGAATGCTTTGTTACCAAGGTAACTTAGATTACAAACCTTGATTTCAAAACTATATAAAGGAGAACTCTAGCAACTGGGAAATCTAATCTCCACACCTTTTGTGTGTTACTAGTTGCATAAGCTAGAGTCGATTCTCCTTTAACCTTAGGTTTTTCACGAAACCCTGTAGGTTAACGACTTAAAGACTTCATTGGGATTGTGAAGCCATACCCAACTATTTTCTCTGTAGTTGCGTGTTCTGATCTTACTTTTACTATCGTGATTGAGTACTATCTTTGATAAGATTTGCTTGAGATTTATCTCCGATAGGTAAGATTGAAAAGTAGTCACAAACATCTTCGTCTCATCGTTTGTGATTCCACAATATCTTGTTTCGTTAATCGATTGGGATTATTATGAGATGATTGATATTTCTAGGCTGTTCTTCGGGAATATAAGTCCGGTATATCAATTGGTTCCTGTTCACCTTGATTTATCAAAAGACAGAACAAAACTCGTAGGTATTTCTGTGGGAGACAGATTTATCTATTCCAATAGACTTTTCTGTGTGAGACAGATTTGTTTATCAAGTCTTCAAATTTGGGTCGTAGCAACTCTTGGTTGTGGGTGATATCAACTAAGGGAATCAAGTGCATAGTATCCTGCTGAGATCAGAGACGTAAGGATCATGACTGTTCCTTGAATCAGTGTGAGATTGATTAGGGTTCAACTACATTCCAGTCCGAAGTTCATTGGTAGTAGGCTAGTGTCTATAGCGGCTTAATACATTGTGGTGTTCAAATATGGACTAGTTCCCGGGGTTTTTTTGTATTTGCGGTTTCCTCGTTAACAAAACTTATGGTGTCTGTGTTATTTCTTTTCCGCATTATATTTTGTTATATAATTGAAATATCACAGTTTGTGCGTTGAATCGATCAATTGGGAAATCCAATCTTTGGTTGTTGATTGAAATTTATTGATCCTTGAACATTGGTCTTTGGTACCGTTCAAGTTATTTCTCTTATATTCAATCGGGCTCGGAAATTCCTATTTGTTGATTGCGGATTGAATTGAAAGATAAAGATATAAAACTCTTTGATATACTTTTCTCTAGATTGAGTCTGACTGTCTAGTTGATTCTCTTGAAATGATATTGGAGTTTGTCTATTCAAATTGCCAAAAGAAATATTGGGTGTGATTGTTAGACCCCCGCTTTTTCACACGTTAACTCAAATACTTTCTATAACCATGTCTCATCTTGGCGGGTTTACTAAAACCGTTTCACTACCTTGGAAGGTTTACTGAAAATGTTCCACTATCAGACCTCACGCATATTTACTAGCATCCATCCACACACACAATTATATCTTCGTCTCGTCAAATTTGGTAATTGCTAGATTGAGGTGCCACATTTGACATAACAGTTTAACAATCCAACGACTTTACCTCCCGTGACTTTTTTTTCTTTCTTGTTGCCAAATTTGGCTTTTGACTCCAACATTAAAGATGCTCTGATGACGAATGGAATTCAGTTCAATTGAATTGCGTACCACCTGTCTATCTTAAACCTCACCACTTTACGACTTGACTAGAGGTGGACAAAGGGTCTCTGAGGAGTAGCGTGTCTCTTTTTTAGTGCCATGAACAACATTATTCATTGGTCCACATTTAGGAACCTTATTCTGGTCCACACTTATGTTTGGTTTGGTTTGGTATTGTTGTGTTTTTTATAAAAGCGCTTTTCTGTTGTGCATAAATATGCTAGGTAAAAAAAAAGTTGAACGTTTGGTAAAGTATAAATTAAAAAAATCTATAATATAACAGAAAATGATTTGTTTGGTGTCCCAAACTTTTTTGGTTCAACGATGAAATGTCAAGCTTACCCCTCCGTATTTCTAAGTACAACTAAAACAGGCGTAAATATTACAAACTTAAGGGCGAAATAGACTTCAAATACCCCTCTGTGTTTTCTATTCTGCCTGTGTCTTCACATGCTTTCGTTAATTTCATTCATCTCAAGGGTAAATATCTATTCTCTACTTTTCTTTCAATCTAAAACAAAATCGGCATCTATATCAAACTCCCGATTCCTTTATTCTCCACCGAAATCTCTTCCCTCGTCGTCTTTCTTAAATTTTATTATCTTCATCACCTCTGAGTGAATTTTGATTTAGTTGGATGAGTTGATTGATTTAATTACAGATCGGTTCGCAGAGATTCTCACAACAAATTTCACTATGATTTTCGAAGATTAAAGTTAGGGTTCTTCTTTTTTATGGTTTATTGTTGAAGGGAATTGTATTCTTCTTTGTTCATTAAGCTCTCTTTTTGTAAATCTTCAATTATAACAATGTTTATTCTTTCATCTATACGAATTCAGTCTTGATCTTTTATCTGGTTTTAAGGTTCCATTAATGACAGTAGTGAAGGTTGCAGATAAGGTTTTCAGCTTTGATTTTTGGATTCAATTAAGCAATTCAATTATAGGTTTTGAAGTTTGATTTTTAGGGTTTCGGTTATGCTCACCTCAGAGAGTTAGGGTTTTATTCAATTGATTCAACTAAGCTTGAGTGAGGGTTTGATTTTTAGGGAATTGCTATAGCATAAAATACCAATGTTTAGGGTCTGATATTTAGGACTGACAAAGTGAATTAATCAAAATACAATGTTTGCTATTAGCCTTTCGGGTTCGAGTTCTGCGCTGTTTCTGTGGGAGAAGATTTTTAACTCCAGCACCCCTTCCGCCCCCGTGTCATTATAGCACGAGAAATCAACTAGTAAGATATATTAAGAAAGTAATCAAATTGTGTTTAGTAAAATATCAGGTTCAACTATTGTTGTTTTAGTAAACTACAAAAATAGACATCTCTTGAAATAGTTTTATTCTAGTTTATAGAGTTTAGACGTAGTTAAAAAGTTATATATGTAAATATACATAGTTCGTAATATGATAATAACTTTTTTTAAGCATATCAAATTTACTAAAAATAATAATAGTAATCGTTGTTAAAAGGTATGAGTATTATTTTGAATAACCATTATTATAGATATATTTTCAAAATAAAATATCAAACTAAAATTAAATAAAGAGAAATTCTTTTTCATTAAAACATCATCTAAAATATAATTTGAAATTGAGAATAATAATTGAAAAGGAGAGGGTACCAAGTACACCACCAACTTTTTCGTTTAATAGGAGTATAAACCCGTGTAGTACTTTTAACAACCAAAAGAGTAACTTTTAACGCAGAAAAGTAAAAAGCACACACACTAGAATTTCGTTAACGAGGAAACCTGCACTGGCAGAAAAACTCTGGGACTTCGTCCAACTTGAACATCACATTGTATTAAACCACTACAGATACCGGCATATCATACTTCAAACTGGAATGTAGTCGAGACCAAATTAGCATTCCAAGAAATTCAACGAAGTCGTGTTCCCTACATCTCTTGAACCTCGCAAGATTTTACGCATTTGATTACCTTAGATGACGTCCTTTACTGCCTAAGAGTTGCTTCAACTTCAGTGAAGATTTTTAATACCTACTTTCCTCTAACAGACAAGCCTATTTGATTTCCCTTTTAATATTTTTCAATCTAGTTTCGGAAATCTGTTTGCGGTAGACAAAGTCCAACACACCTCACGAATCAGGAAAACTCATGCTCAGTTAGCTGAGAAGCCTAGATTACCAACCGTTTCTCAAGAACAATCCAAACAAATAAAAGAAGGTTTCGATATCTATCTTGAAGAATCACAAAGTCTGAGACGAAGAGAACTTTGTGATTTCTATCTATCTTATTCTTGATCAAAGATTACGAAAACCTCAAAGATCAATAAGAACAAGATCCAGATTCAAGAACTACCAGGTAAAAATTAGTCTGACCGGGCTTAATGAATACCTAAGTGAAGTCTTTAAAGTTGTAAGCTAGATTACAGTCTTATGAAGAACCTAAATTATAAAGGACGCCTCTAGCTTTGCAACTAGGATACAAGCGTGCCATGGATTAAGAAATCATATTGCAATAGTCTCTCTATTTATAGATTTTTAAGGCTCAAGGTAGATTTAAATTTAAGCTAAGATATCTTGAGATCCAAGCAAACACTTTCCTAGTTTAGATAAAAATCTTATTAGGAATTCATGTAAGCATGTGAAAAGTCCGCCTTGAAATTACACAAAAGAATATGCATTATGGTCTAGGATTCTAGAACCGAGCACAATGATAGTTCATAGTGGCTAAGTAGCCTTTGAACTTATAAACACTAGCGGTGTTCAATAACATTCAATACTAAACAATAATCCAAAATACCAAAATGATTTTGTGAATAAAGTTATCTTTGAAGTGTCTGTGAGAGTTTTAGCAAAAGCGAACATAGTCGTGTAGAATGGTTTGTACTTCTGCTAATACTGGAACCGTATAGGCTCGCAAACCACTGACAGTTCGCGAAGTCAGGCCCCAAGAGTTTGCAAACCTTGGAAGTTCGCGAAGCCAGATTCAAGGGGTTTGCAAACTTACCCCCATTTTGTAACTCAGTTTTAGGGTTCGCAAACCTGCTTGCAAACTTCTATAGCCCGTGGAATTCATACTAACATAGGTTTTACATACAAGTATGTGTACCTTGTGCCAAGTAGTTCTAAGTCTCTCATAACTAAATTTGATACATTTCCAGTAACCATAGACAGTATCCACTGTTACTAGTGTAATTTCCCAAGGATCTTCGAACATCCGTTGCTTGAATCATATTTCGAAAGTTTAACCAAGATAAGCTTGAATTCGAAAAATTTTCTTTGCAATATTATATTTAATACAATCACACGAAATAGTCTAATAAGATAGAATGGTAAATTCCGTGAGTAAATATGATAGGTCAGTCTTCACAAACCTCTTTTGTTGATAAAGTTCTTCTAAATGTCTTTGTTTGTTCTTCAGTCATCAATCTTCAGGGTTATTCAGTGATGTTTGATACTCAACTATAATACTCTAATCCTAGTCTGAGACTTGAATTTAGTAGACTAGAAATCAAGATATAGTTTTCTACATCTACCATTGACAACAAGCTTGAGATCGCAAAGCTTACGAGTTCGACCGAGCGATGCTCTAACAATCTCCTCATTGTCAATTTTAGTGACAAAACTATGAATACATGAAATGAAGAGGGTACCCAAGTACACCACAATCTTTTCGATATCAACCTATAAGTCTGATACCTTTTGTGATCGTCTATGAAAAAAGTCGAGACAATACAACAACAAGGTAATCACTTGATAATAGTTATGGTACAAGACTGATACTATAGGATCACTATCAAGTGCATGCCTTGAATTAATGTACAAGTGTTTTAACTTTTAATTATAATAAAACCAATTATAATTGTGGAAAGTAAAAGTAAATAACACAGCAATTTTATTAACGAGGAAAATGCAAATGCAGAAAAACCCTGGGACCTAGTCTAGTTTCGAATACTCTCAGAATTAAGCCGTTATACAAAGAACAAAGCCAACTTTGTATAGTTGATACCAAGTAATCTACCCCTAGTTACTTAGTTACCTCAGTATTACTGCGCCTATAACCGTCTGGCCAACGCATGTGAATCCCAAGATAGAAATCACTATCTCGAGTTGTTTTACCGATGTAAAAACTTCAGCACCCAACTCCTTTTGATTTTCTTCCAAACAGTAAAGGAACAAGGTTGGTTGCTAAACACTCTATCAATCTTTGATTCAAAGATATATTGAGTTTTGATAAAGGTCTTCCGTTTAACAAGTAAACTCCTTTGTCGGGTTTAGATCAACCAAGATCTTTATTACCGAAGTAATTAGATCTAGATTCGCAATCAATCTAAATAGATCTCAAAAGAGAACTAAAAAGAGATGCCGATCTATACAACTAGATAATCACAAGTCTATCAAAGATAAACAAGATCTAATCGAATCCCAGCTGATCAAGGTGTGCACACTAATAGACACATTTATGTGTCTGATTTGTCTCAATTCTATATATTGTTAGTGCTTATTTTTGTATTTATTATGGTGTTTTATGTATATGTAGGTGATTTTGGAGAAATAAACTCTTGAGGAAAAATTAGCCCCAAAAGTGTGTTGAAAACACCTCGGAAAATTACTCAGGGAACCCTGGAAATGTGTTAAAGGCACCCAAGTAATTTGCTAAAGGCACTCCCAAAATGGATAAGGGGCACCCAATTACTATTAACATCCCAACATTTGGTTAAGGGGTGTCCATCTTCAACCTTTTGAATTTACGTTTTGGCGGGAAGGTGCAGCTTACTAACATAATTAGGGTTTGAAAATTGAAGCTGTTTGAATGAGATTAAATCGCTGGAATTCATTGGGATGAGTTGATTGATCTTAACATGCCTGGTAATGGGTTTTGATTCAGTTAGAATTGGCTGGAATTTTCGAATTAAAGAAAACTGGGAAACATGTACGGGAGTTATTTTCGAGATTCTGTGGAGATTTTGGGCGAGCCTGAGGGAGATTTAATCACTGCAATTATTTGGAAGTATCTTGTTTAGTCAAAACAGGATTGGTAAATGTGTTGAAATCGAAAAAAATTGGGCTAGAAAATCACGTGGAAGAAATCATAGAAACTCGAGTTTTTGATATTCTTCCCGAGTTTTGTGTGTAATTGCGTGTGATAAAACCAAGTTTGACTCAATCTGTGACGTACATTCAATGTATTAGAGTGTGCTGAGATAAAAAAAGAGGAACATTAGCTGCTGCAAACAGCGTGTAAGAGATAATAATGGAAATTATTTCCCGGGAAAGAATTTTTTTTTATTATGTGAAGATATCGGAGATTCGATGGGGCTGCTATGTATAAAGGGATTTTTAGGCTAAGGTCCCACCCATGGGTACCCATAATATCAAGCCCTTAATTAAAAGAAGTTTAAATCTAGGCCCCAAAATATTAAAAGACATTGATACCCTTATGCATATTGTCAAGCCCATAATTAAATAAAATTTAAATCTAGGCCCAAAATTATTAAAATATAGTGTGATGATGTTCCCACAACCTCCGACCACCATAGCCACCGCCAACCACTTCCGACCACCACCTCTGACCACCAACTACTACCGCCGACCACCACCGCCGCCGCCCGCCGCCACCCACCGCCGTCAACCACCGACCACCACCACCGACCACCACCAACATATGGCATGTGTATCCAGAAATTACACATCCATATGGCATGTGTAATGCCAAGTTACAGTTATATATAGATGTGTACTCAGTAGTTACACATGCCTATGGCATGTGTATGCAGAAGTTACACATGCATATGGCATGTGTAATAAAAAGTTACACATGCGTATATAGATGTATACTCATTCGTTATAATAAAAAATACACACACAGAAAATAAAAACTACACATACAGAAAATACATGTTTTACTTTAAATATTCATTTACAATAATTTGTCCGTTAATCAATCATAGTAATTTGTCCGTTAATAAAAAAAAAAACAGGCGACATATTAAAAAAGTTACAAAAAGGTAAAAAACTGAAGTCATTTGTTCTTTTTTTAAAAGTTTTCTCAACTCTTTTTCTCCAACATATATTTTCATAACCCATCAACACACCTTGAGTCAATATGGAATTACTGACCAGTGACCAATATCATGACTGACTGGGCTTCCATTTCACCATCTACCTCTGCATCTCTATAATACCAGTGAAAATCAGCAAGCCTCAATGGTCCAATGGTAGAATAGTCTGGTGCCCTCTATTTTTTCTTGGTTTCTTTTTTGTGCCTGTCATCTTGCAAAGGAAAAGGAGATTGCAACATGTAACTACTACCATAAGGAGATGTGAAATCAAGTAATTAAAATCCAGAGCTTAAGAAACAACTTTGCTGAAAGAATTCAAATTTTTTGCAAATTAAAATCAAGTGCTCATCAAACACACCAAAGTATAAGCATATGCAACAGATACACATCCACATAGCATGTGTAACTCCCAATTACACATTCAATTAGCATGTGTAATTTATAGTTACACATCCAATTAGCATGTGTAACTAGCAGTTACACATCCATAAAGCTTGTGTAACTGGCATGCGTAATTTTTTGGTTGCAAGGCTTGTTCATTTTAGCATGTGTAATTAGAAGATACTCATGCATATGTCTAGTGTAATTCAGAGTTACACAAGCATATAACATGTGTAACTAAGTTACACATGCATCCTACTTGTGTAATGTGAATAAATACGCAGTCTGGACATAGAATTTGAAACTAAAAACAACAAGAGAGGGATCTAAAAAGGTGTACCAGCAAGCGAAGAAATGTCATCTTCCCTGTCCCGTTTTCACCAAGCATAACTACAATATGAGGATCAAATTTTGAGGCTTGTAAGACACACTAATTTCAGGCATTTTGGTGTCCAAATTCTGAACTCAGAACACAAATTCAATAACAGAAAATCTAAATATAAGAAATTAAAGACCTTAAATTAACTGTAGCATAAACTGAAATCAGCATTCCAGTACTTCAATAAGGAAAACAATCCAGTACTCTAATAAGGAAAACAATAAAAATGAAAACGGACAAAATTCAATCATCTGTATGAGCAAGTAACTCAATAGTATGAGCATGTGTATCTATAAGTTACAGAGCTAATTAGCATGTGTAACTAGTAGCTACACATCTAATTAGCATGTGTAACTTATAGATACACATCTACTTAGCTTGTGTACCTGCCAACAACTTGTTTATCTGGCTCCAACAAGGCCACTACAACAAACCACATACTATCTCTAACCTGTAAACAGAATAAAACATATTCATCAATCTCACAAATGGAAATCAAAACATGTATGCAACATACAATGCGCATCAGAAACCCTTGGCGGCATAATATCCATCAAAATTTAACTGCAAAATAGTATATAACAAAGACATATCCTCAATTCTCTCCTATTAAACATGCTTGTTTCATTGATTCTAGCAATGACAATAGGATTTCAGTCATTTCTCTTCTTTACCTGTTATGTGTGTGATCGAGCGCCTGTTGAACACTCGCATTTCATATTATCAACATTGAATTTTCAGTGTTACTACCCACCTCAGTGTTCAAGCCTCCAAGTCAAACAGCAATAGATGGATTTTAAATCTCAAATCACCATTTGCTACTTTTATTGAGCTCAGTCAATGTGTAAAGCAAATGAATACTCAACCGCAGGAAATGAGCGACTACGGTAAAGCTATTCAAACAATTCCTAATATGTGTTTGTCAATGTCTAACATATGCAAGAACTTTCCAACTGCAAAATTTGTACCAGACAAAAACCAACAAAATATCATTTGAAACTAATAAATAGTAGACCTAAAGAACCAGTATCAACTTACGATTGTTCACAATACAGCTCCAGCATCCATACCAAACCTCTCAGCTTCATACCAAAACACCACCACTAAATCCAAATCCAAATTATCCTCCAAACTTGATCCAGTAACACCACCACCATTGCCTCCTCATCCTCTTACAAAACCTACACCTCCACCATCAACACCACCACAAATTCTTTAATCAAACTACATATTTGTAGGCCAAGACTCAAGATAAGAAAAATAAAAACACCAACTAGTCAGCTAGTATTATCAAAAAATTAAACATAAACAAGAACATCACCAGTAACAAGAACAAGAACAATCGAAACGTACCTAAAATGTAAACTTGTTGATTCAACAAAAATCATATTGTTCTGCTCCGATCTGAATACAACAACCAAAACAGAAATCAAAACCTAATCAAACTAATAAGAAAATAGAACTACTAAATGATGAAAACATATTGAATCAAAACCTAATGATTTAACCTCAAGACAAACATTGGTAGCATTTCATGGTCTGTAGATTCCATAGAAAATTATACAATAAAATTCAATAAATACCAAATACAAATCGCAAGAAATCAAGAGAATAACCATGCATATAACTAGTGTAACGAAGAGTTACACATGCATGTGTAACTTGGTTGTGAATATTCTTAGTGTAACTGGTAGTTACACATGCATTTCCCTACTGTAACTAAGAGTTACACATGTATTCTCCTAATGTAACTAATAGTTACACATATCAAACCTAAACCTGGAGTATGAGGAAAAAAAGCTCGTCTGCAATACTTCATGTATGATTTCAGGTTCAAGCTTCCATTTAATCAACTTCAAATCATTAACTCAAATACTCAGTTTCACAATCAAACCATGAATCACATGATGCAAAATGACAGTAAGTAGCATTTTTGTAGTAATTTCAAACATAAATGACAATCAACAGTACTTTGACCACATACACACAATGATGATATAAGACGTAATATTTTTTGCAGCAGTCAAGTATATTCAATTCAAACAACAAGGAAATCATATAATAAGAAGAAAGCGAATTAACCATTTCCAGGTATGTATTGAGTAGTTACCATCCAAGAAGGCGTTTGTGAAGATTGACTATGTACTTTTCAGTTAGAACGTCCTCCTTTTTTCTCTCACTGTTTTCAACCATCTTCATAATCTCCTCATCCTCATAAACGGATCTCAAAGAGGAATTCTACAAAATTTACAAACTCTGATTTGGTGAAAATCCAAATTATACAAAATCTACATCTGATGTGTCTCAAATAACTAAATCAAATTTCGATTGTAATAAAATCAAACATTCAAGAACAGATAAAGGTAGATATTAACTTGAATCGAATCTAAAAATCAAATTAGATGAAATTCGTAACAAATAAATGGGTAATAGAGATGATAATTCAACGATTTCGAATCTAAAAACCGATTTTCAATCGAGATTTAAGATACAGAGATTCATTGATTTCCAATATAGAAACCTAATTACTATTATTTTGAAATTTATTTTCAAGATTTTTATAATAAAAGCAAGATAGAGATTAGATTTTAACAGATCTGAACTTTGATCACGAGTTGATCGATAAAATCATAAAAAAATTACAAATCAGAGTTGATTACAAACCCTAAAAACATTTTCGTAAAACAAAAATCGATAAATAATAGTTCAAATCGAAGAGAATGATAAAAGGATTATAGATCGAAGCAACAATTCTTAAATCGGATCAAAGTCGAAGTGAAATCGAATTTATTATGTATATAAAACCGTAAATCAACTTTCCAAAACTTCTTTTTTGTTAAAAAATGATGAGAATTTGATAGAATCAAAAAATATATATGAGAATCTTACCTTGTTCTTTCAATTTGATGTTGAATCTTGAAGTTCTCTTCGAGTTTCATCAAATTAACCTTCCTTCCTTCATTCTTTTCCAGAGCAGAAGAGCGAGAAATGAATTAGAAAATGGAACCGGAAATAAAATCTGTGACTAGTTTTCTTACATATATATACTAAAGGGCATTCTTGTGATTATTAAATTTACCAAACTGGAAACTTTATTATCAAGCCCAGAATTTTAGAGTTTTGGGCTTAGAAATATCAAAATGTGAAAGAATGAAGTTGATAGTGAAGGATCCATTTTTGGGGTTTCTATATGTTGAACCCATATAGTAGGGGGGTTATAGTATTTTTCACATGTATAAAAAGGTTTCTTTGGGGTCAGAAAGAAAGGACGGAGAGTTTGGAAGAATAAAGAGTGCTAGAAATCGATTGAATTGAGAGTTACAGAAATCTCTTTTCTGCTGCTGTCAGAACTCGTAGAACAAACGTATGCTCAAGTCAGTCGCAGAACGAGTAGCAGACACAGTCGCTAGTAAACCACAGCAGGAAAGTATCGTTTATCTTTTTGGTGGCAATAGCCTTTTTGTAACTCGGCCGTGTGGTCGTTAGAGATCTTTAGCCACAGAAAATCGTTATAAGCAAAATTTCGTTTATTTAAATACAATGAATTTCCTTGTTCTCCACTAGAGTATTATTTATAACATCGCATGTTATGTTTTCAATCTTAAATGGTTTAAAAGTAATGATAGGAATGGAAACAAGTCAAGTCAGTATTACTAACCTCAAGTGGAAGGATGATGTTTTCATTGTAATCGATACGTCTTCGCGTTCTTCAGGTCTTTGGAGCAACACTTGTACGCTAGACTTTCTAGTCTAACCTAAACGAAGTTCACTCTAGTAATTTTAATCAAGCGACTCTAATTGAGTTTTGATACTAAAATATGACAACCAAACTTGACATACCAACGCTTGATGGGTTCAATCAAGCAATGCTCTAACAATACATATGGATTGAATAAAATAAACCTTTCATCTCAATTTCACATAATGCTTGATTTCTTGAATCTTCAACATCTGCTTGAATTCTTCGTACTTCAAATTCTTCTATGGTTCTGCATATGATCGTTTCAGCACCTTTGTTATTGAATATCCATAGAAAATAACAACTTTTTAAAATACTCGTTTATAGTTTTTTTATAATGAAAAGTGAATCTACTCAAAGGTTGTTACATCCGTGCGTTGTGTTTTTACTTACCTCAATGTCCAATTGTATCATAACTTTGAAATAATACTACTGTGATATGTTCACCCCCCTTAGTCCTTATATGTCTCTTTTGCATAATAGGTAAAACCTACAGCTTGCTATTCATTCCCCCCTTACATAATGCTTCGAGAACCCATATGAAATAATTTACCCCCTTTTTGTCAACAAAATTGGCAAAGGTGAAAGAAAATGGATCTTAATGAACTACACCAAAGACTTATCGAGACTAAAGATAACATACCAACTTTTTAAGATGATTCCAATAAGTAAACTTAGCATCTTCATCGAAGAGAGATAAAGGTACAATCATTTCCTATAATTTTCCTATAAAGGTATAAACTTAACACTCCCTATAAGATATAACAATTAAGCACAAGTTCAAAATTGAACTCTCCTCCATTTATGTCATTCTCAAGAGAACAACACAATGACCTTTTCAAAGATATTAACACCTATTGATGGTGGTTTTTTTGACAAGGGAAAAACTTGTAAAAATCGCCTCTGAACCTATATCAGAGACATATCTATAATTATATATGTACTAGGGCTTCACCCAGCTGAACTCTCGGTATTCTATATGTGTTTATAAATATGTATAAATTCCTGACCCGACATCAGAATTATAGATTGGTACTTCTACATTATATTCCGCAAGAGAATTGGGAATGCGTATCCATATAATGGCTATACTGGCCTTGAATATGCCTGCAATATTTTAGAGCTTCACTCGGCCGAACTCTCATTATTTTATGCACGGCCATACAAATTGTCATGTATTAATCAATGTATATTGATGGTATAATTTATAAATATTCAGAATGAGCTACTACGCCATTTTTAATAAAAGTACTATTAGAAGCATACTATTTATTACGAAATCATATTGAACATTACTTCGAGTCGCAGAACTTCTACGGCTGAATTCCTTGAATATGTTACGTATGCTACAAACAGAGTGCCGACGCCAACATGGCCGCGCCTCATAGCCAAACCACAATGGGCGCGCCTCATAGCCAGGCCGTCATGGCTAGTATAGCCATGTTCATGGCCAGGTCACCTAATGGCAACGTTCTACGGCCATGGCTACATAGCCAAGCTGATATGGTTGTGTCTTATTATCTAGTCGTGGTCACAAACTAATGCCCGTGGCCATGGCTATCAATTCCTTGGCTAGGATAATATCCGTGGCCACGTCCACCAGCTATCAGATAGCCAATGCGTGGCCATGACCACCAAGCTTCTCAGCCCAGCTTTGTCATGGTCATGACCACCTAATTCCTCGGCCAAACCAATGTTTGTGGCCATGACCACGTTCCGTCCCACCAAAGTTCGTGGACGCATCCACGAACCAACGCGACTAAATCATATAACGTCTCATGTCCATGCTAATTAGGTCGTTCCCCGAGCCACGACTCGGCTAGCTTCCAACCAGGTCGTTCCCCGTGCCATGACCTGGCTAGCTATCAATTAGGTCGTGACACGCGCCACGACTTGGATAGCTATCAATTGGTGCCCCGCACCACCAAACTTCTCAAGCCACTTTGGCCAACTTTCATCCTTAGCCAAATTGGTTGTGCCTCCCAGGCCATGGCTATTACTACGACACATTTGCGTATTATTATGGCTAGCATAATCAAATATGCCACAAATACGCCATATGCTACTAATTAACATGCCATAAATAGGCCACAAATAAGCCATGAGCATATTAAGTGGCTATGGAACTGTTTACAGTGCCATCTTACGACGGACTTCTTATTAGTTACAAATAACCTTACAGCTGAGTTGTCTCTTCAAGCTATTTCACTTCGACAAAGTCTGGCTAGCTTAGGCTATTATTCAGTTAAGTACATCGTGACAACCTGGACAAGACAAGACACGGTCCATGACTTTACTAATTCTTATGAGAAATCAAAACACGTTACATGGGGGAATTATTCATGGGTATTGCTCTGGTGGTTTACAGGAACGTGTGGCGTGGCAATACTCCATGATAAGGAAGTTGCAAGTAGTGGTAACAGTTGAGAGCGATTAAAGGAAGTGGCTAAGTAATGGAGTAATGGTTTACGGGTTTCCAGAAACTTCCCTAGTATAATGGGCGTAACCATACCATTATCCTACTATCTCCATCTCTCCATCTCTTCACAATCTCCACTACTTACGAGGAAACAGTGAGTGTTTCTTACAACTATAAATAGACTACTTTGTCTATTCAGAAGACAGAACATGCTTATCATTCTCAAGCTCTTCTTATTTCATAGTTCGACAACCTCACATACACAATTCAATCACCACTGATTTCCTCAACTTTCTTTGCTTTCCCTCCCCTAAGATCAACCCATTTTCTCTCTTTGTAACCGAAGCAAAACGTGAACGACCAACTTCTTGGTTTAGGCTCGTTTTGTGCGATTTTGATTTTCGAACCTAAAGAAAGTACTTCGACATTACATTGTTTTATCTAAGAGAGATTTTTGGGTATTAAAAACACCAAACACTAGTATTTTGAGCAAGGATACTAGACGGAAGATCATCGGGAAATATGTTCCTCTAGAAACATTAACAGAAATAACATACCCAATCATAGGATAACCAATGCAAGAATTGAAATTGTAGTAATTTCCAAATTTCCTTTCAGAAAATGATTCTTAGAAAGAAAAGTTCTCTTGTTAAACTAATTAAGGTGAGAGACGTTGCTTAGAGTATCTATGATATTTTGTGACGTTAATTCAGCTCCATCATTTTTTTTAAGTTTAAATACCAACATCATGATAAGATATGTTAATCTTAGCAATTTTTCCTAGCTTATTATATTACAATTCTGATGGATCATGTTCTCATCTCTTGCTTAGGAGTCAAATAAGCAGGGAGAATTCTTACAAAGATCTTAACAACTGTTAGCATCAAGTCAACTATGACTTACATATATTTCAAAGAGAACTGATATGATAACGAACATACTTACGAGTTTAATATGTCAGTTAACCTTTTGAACATAATAAGGCTCAATAATTAAATATGATGATTATAGTCATCTATATTTTATGATATAAAGAGTCAGAAACATGGAATCATACAAATTCTAAGGAACCATCACACAATGCTACACAAAATAGCAAATGAAAATAAGAACAACGATAATTCCTTTACTGGAACTCTACCTTTATTGCCCAATAGATATGAATAAGATTATGGTAAATTGAACCATCTTGGGTTAATGAACCAACAACTCCAATAGTCGGCCGAAGATTATTAAACGTTTGGGTATCTAGAGGCTTAGTGAAAATATCAGCCAATTGTTGTTCAGGAGGCACATGTTCAATTTTGACAATAACATTCTCAAAGAGATCTCTGATATAGTGATATATTATGTTAATGCACTTTTTCTTGAGTGCTCAATGGGATTCTCTGTAATTCGAATCGTACTTGAGTTATCACAAAGATCTTCATAGTTATAATATTAATTCCATAATCTGTAAGCACTTGTTTCATCCATAAGAGTTGAGTACAACACGAACCTGTTGCAATGTATTCTGCTTCACTTGTTGATAATATTGTGTGTTTTGTTCTTGTTATACCAAGCTAGTGCTCAACATGGCTAATTGCGCTAGTGTCAACCCACAATTCATTAGTGTTGTTTACCATGTTTGTTTCAGAAATAACAAAGCACATGTACTTACCTTAGAACCAGACCCAAGGTCCAAATTCTGAAAGTGCCGAGTAATCATAGAAACCAAATTAAGTTGTGGTTCATTTTCGACAAGAGGCGCTTTAGACTTGTCCTTCTTCTACTTCTTCTTGTTGGTCTTTTTGCTTCTTCCTTCTTCTTGTTGGTCTTTTCTCTCTTTAAACGACAGTCTCTAGCGTAATGTCCCAGTTTGCCACACTTCTTCTCTTATTTTTGACTTTTCTATTATACTTGCAGTTTAAAGATCAAATTCTCAAAAGTCATCTCCATGGTCTTATGTTTAAGATAATTCTTAGAGTCATTCAAAAGCGGAGGCAACATTTCTGTGACACCCCAACCTAATCACCTTCTTAGCTAATAGATATTACGACCTAATTAAAACATCAAACCTAGATTACCGATTCTAAGAATCATAATTAGATAAAGTGCTAATAACAAAACCCAAACTCTCTGATATTATACAAATTACAACTCTCTCGAGTGATATGAATATATTAATGTGTTGTTTTACAGAATAAATATAAAATACCTATATATAAAAGATTCACAACATCTCTCACATCGCTAAGAGCTTTAAGCTACGAAAACAAATATCTTCACGCGCACCGTTGCTTCTGATTACTGAAACTGAAATGGGAACGAGTGAGCACATCATCCCAAAGGGGTGCCCAGTGGAAACATATAACTTTCAAGTAATCACTAATTTGCTTTTCAGTTCTAAAGAATGGTAATAAAACATGTCATCGTGCATAATATGCATAAGAATGATTTCCCCAAATACCTCGATATAATATTTCCTCATCTGGGTCTTAACGACATAAATTAGGTTATAAAATAAAAAGTAATATTATTACGCTTTACGCGTTAGATAGCTATATTACACTTCCCGTGCTATATAATATTTACATTTCCCGTGCTGAATAAGACTTAGCAAGGAGTTGTGGGGAGACCAAAGTCACTCCTCGCGGGGATTTCACTCAAACACACATCAAATTATTCACTCAGCAAACAACAAGCATCGTAATATATATCATTCATGAAAGAATGTTATTCAATATCCGTGAAAAACCACCACCGGATGAATCCACAAAAGTAGAGCAAGAACAACTAAAATATGTCACTCAGACCTCGCCAAACTCATTGGAGAAAGTGAAAGCAGAATAACTCCAGACTCTAATAATAGCCCATCCACACGGAGTGCCCATACAAACCATGATTCAAGAATCTACCATCATAAGTCCCGAAGGTTTTACAATCAAGCATAATATACAAACGAACGGATTCTCACACGAAATGGTGTAAAGGTAATATTCAGAGCCGAAGCCCCCATATAACGATATTGCCTCATCTGGGCTATAATAAGCATAAAATAGATATAACATTTGGAGAATCCAAACAATGCATATTAGACGACATACCCAATCATTTACACACAAATATGTTCATAAGAAGTAAAGACTTAATGATTACAAGGTGGTTACAGAGTTCCCACCTGTTTTGATGACAAGCCATGCATTACCTCGAGATCCACGATCCACTGGTTCATCTTTTAGATCGATCGTTGTTAATAAAGAGTAATTGTTAATCACACAAGTACTCTAAGAAATTAGCCAAAAGGCTCACATAGGATTCATAACATAATTTCATACAAGTCTCCCGTTATAGGCTAAGTCAAATAACTAATGGTTCTATTTCTATTTATGATTCTATAACCTTGCATTTAGTGTTTTAGGCATAAACTAATATCTACTTAACCAAATGTGGTTAAATTGGGTATCATCGGAAAAACCCTACAACTTTGCAGAAGGAACCGAAAGCTAATTCGGACCAGAAGTGGTCCAAAAATACAAAATAAGGTTTCTGGCCTAAACCCAAGCCCATCAGACCTAATCCAGCACGGCCCACAGAACCAGCCCACAAACCCATGGATAATCCATCGGATCGGACTCTAACCCGACCGCTAACCCGGTCCAGCCCCGAACAGGTCTTACTCCGTCTGACTCATGAATCAGTTAATCTGACTCATCTGACTCGTCGAGTCAACTCGGTTAGACTCGGTGAGTCAACTCACTAAACCCACTTCATCTTCAACCTCTAGCACCTTGTAAACAGCACGAGGGTCTAACTTTAAAGGTCTCTAATTCATTCGTTTCTTATTCAAATTAAGAAGTTGTTAGCTCTAAGAAAAGGTGGCATCTCCCTATACAACTTTCTAGTTTCGCTCCGGATCTAAATCCTTTCCTAACATACCTTATTTGATCCATAAAGACTGCTACTCACCGCAATAACAAGTATTTTCCAAATTTCATATTCATCACCAAAATCATCATAACTCACTCAATTTAACTCCAAATCAAACAAACTTGGTTTCTAAAGACTTCTAACTCTATTTACTATGATTCATAACAATAACTATGATTACATCAACCTATAGGGTGTCTAGAAATCACAAATAAAGAAAGTACACTAAACACATAAAATCATGGATTTCATAAATTAAGAACACAATTGTTTCTATGCTGTTTTCATAATTAACAACTACCCAAATCTTATAAACCATACTAGAATCAAAAGAAGCGGTTACCTTAGCCTTTGGAGGATGTTCTATAAGTTTTCCATCATATCTAAATCACTATCATCAAGAACTCCATTAACTATTTTCTTCATTACTTCATGATCAATAAACCTCTCTTCTTCTTGCTCATCATCATCAACACAATTAGTAGCTTCCTCCCAAGTTAATCTCTAGTTATTTCTGTTCTCTACTCTCATGAAGGTAAGAAATTTGGGATAAACATATATATTTCTCCATATCTGTATCTAAGACTAAATATTTAAGTTCCTTAGAAGGCTTACTCACCCTATGACTCACTTCTTCTTTCTCTTCTAACACAACAGCAGCAACTTAGAATTTGAAGAAGATAAACTTGATTTCAAACGAAAATATCTAACAATATATTATTAATAATTAATTAAGACTAATTAGCTAATAAACATAATCTAACCTAATTAGTTATTAACTTAATTTAAACAGGATCAAATTAGGTTTTACCATTTCAACCATACAGAAAAATCATAAGGGGTAACCCTTAGGTTAAAGAAATATCCGGTCAACTCAGGTTGACTCTCGCGGTCAAGGTCAAACGTTGATTATTTCTTTGTCGAATTCCGAATGTAATATCTTCCACGTCCGGTGCCCGAATGATGCGTTCGAGTAGTCATTTTCGCATAACTTTTCGAGATTTATATAGTGATACTAATTTCATTTCCAAATTATTGTTAGATTAATTTCTAATAATTAAATTTTATATTAACTAATCAAGTCATTAACGACTAAATTGTCTTTTGACCGGTCGAAAAGTGTTGACGTGCTCGAGGGTCTTTACAATTTCTATCACGCAGCAACCCGAAAGGATTCACTGATAGTCATCAATTCTGCCTTTAACTCATGCAAGATAACTGAAATTCTTGTATTTGTGTTGTGACAGATTTGGAATCTATCATTTTGAAGTCCAGGAATTTTCCAGCGATGAATTTCTTCACCCCAACAGAATCTTTTTTGTACTTCTTTTCAAGTGACTCCCACATTTCATTTAGTTTCAAGTGGTTGAAAGACACTGTAGAGAGAATCCCCAAGGCAGTTAAGAATGTAATTCTTGCATTGGAAATCTGAATGTTTCCATGCTTGCACTGCAAACACTTGATGTGGATTCTCTTTCTCCCTTGTCTTAGGAGGATTTCTGCCGAGTAAGAGGACAACCCCAAAGTTGTCAAATAAAACAGCATCTTTGCCTTCCATCGCTTAAAATCTACCCTAGTAAATTTCTCCGGCTTTCTCGCATGAGGGTGCGATGCAACTTTGGTGGAGGGACTAACATCATGGTTGGATTCATTTCCAGTGTTAGGGTTTTCTGTTTCTTGCGTCATTGTCTGAACTGAACAACACTAAACAAGATTGTAAACGTTTAAATGTCTTTAAGAATGGGCGTTTAGGGAGAAACTGGGCGCTTCTAAGGGCGCACACACGCATTTTGCACTTCGCACGCTCGTAGAGAGAGCACTTGAAGCCTTCGATTTTATACAATGAAATTCAAATGGACGGTCATGATTACATCTAATGGATTAGATTAAACATAACAGTTATAATCTAACGGTGTTAATAACCCATATATATGATATGTGATCTAAAGGTCAGGACCATTTGAAATTAGTGACGGGTAGGAATCGTTGCACCATTTGAATTAAGTGACAGTTATGTACAGTAGCACCCTTTGAATTGGTAATGGTCGGTGCTGTTTCAAATTTGAAACAGTTGCATTTGATTGACTGTTAGGAACAATCACATCTTTTTAATGGTAGCTGTTGGGAACAGTTATTACCGTTATCAAAGGGCTGTTTCAACCTTATTTAAGTTCTCAATTTTGAGTTTGACACACATAAATTTTGCGAATTTTTCATTTGAAATTTTGAGAGTCTATAAAAAAGAGTTTGTGCTACATTAATCTGTGTTTGTTTTTGTCGTTCATCAAAGTGCTGTTAAAGAACATCAAATTACCGTTAAATGCCGGAGATATATGCCGCTACATGTAGGGACATTAAATATATCTTAAGTACAAAATTGTGGTTTACTAGTCAGTGATTTAGAAAAGAGGTAATATGATTTGAATCGTATTTTATGTATATTATGAATCGGTACCAAGATTTCCAATTATTGAAAAATTGAGCTGATGGAGTCGACGATATTAGCTTTTTAGAGACCCAAATACCATCACATCGTCCGCGTACACGATGTGAGAAATGAAAAAGGGCTCATCTATCGAGTCTATAACCGGAATAAAAACCATCACTTACCATTCCGGTCTCAAATGCTTGAGAAACTACAGGATAGGGTAATCCATCTTACCTTCCAAACAAACCAAAAAAAACAGGAAGAAAAAAAGAGAGAGAGAGAAAGGACCCTAGGATTGCCATTAATGAGGGAAGAAGTTATACTCTTGATTTTGTTCCAATCTCTTAATTTCAAACTAGACTAGATTTGTCATTTGTGACTTGAGAATTTTGGTGCGTGGGCCCAGTTTCCGGCGTAATCCACGGATTAAAGCTGTTAATGTACTCACCACCTCAGGGACAATTCAGTAATCACATCCCTTACTTTATTATTATCATTCTCCTTTCCCTATTTTCCTCAGATTTAAAACTTAAAAAGGGAAATCTTACTTGAAACAAAAATTAATTATTTTCACGATAAATCGGTGATCGACAAACAAATTCTTAAAAACCGCTTTTTTCACATTATTATATCGTTCTGTACAGTTACACACACTTACTTATCTTCACTCTATTTATACCACCAACACATTGCACCAGTCTTTGAGCATTCTCACTTTCCCAAAAAATGAAAACCGCTTTCTTTTTCATCCTCATTACTGCTTTTCTATTCACAAGCGGTTTTTCAAAACAACCTAACTTCCAAACTCTAGTTGTAAATCCACTCTCATCATCAAAACTACAATCTTCAAACTTAGATGATTTCTCATGGAGCGAGTCACAAACCCTAACAACAACGCCATCAACCACAGAATTATCATCATCAGAGCCTAAATCTATTCTTACACTCAACTTACAACACATAGATTCACTCACTTCAAAGGAAGATGAAACTCATGAATCATTGTTCAAATCAAGACTACAAAGAGATGAAGCACGTGTCAGCACACTCAAATCCATGGCAGTAAAAGCAAGATCTTCTCATGGTAAAAATGCAACTGCAGGTAGGGGTAACGGTAAAGATTTCAGTGCTTCGATAATCTCAGGACTAGCACAAGGAAGTGGTGAGTATTTTACTAGATTAGGTGTTGGAACACCACCAAAATATGCATATATGGTTCTTGATACTGGTTCTGATATACCATGGATTCAATGCCAACCTTGTAGAAAATGTTATTCACAAACAGATCCAATCTTTAATCCATCCAAATCAAAATCATATGCTGGTGTTACTTGTAATTCACCATTATGTAGAAAGCTTGATGCATCAGGTTGTAATCAGAAGAAATCTTGTCTATATCAAGTATCTTACGGTGATGGTTCATTTACTTTCGGAGAGTTAGCTACTGAAACATTTACTTTCAGAGGTACTAAAATACCTAAAATAGCCTTAGGTTGTGGTCATGATAATGAAGGTTTGTTCGTTGGTGCTGCTGGTATTTTAGGACTTGGTCGTGGTAGATTGTCATTTCCAACACAATCTGACCGTAGATTCGGTGGGAAGTTCTCTTATTGTCTGGTTGATCGAACTTCATCAACATCATCTAAGCCATCTTCAGTTGTTTTCGGTGAATCGTCTGTTTCTAAATCGGCTGTGTTCACTCCGATGCTTCAAAACCCTAAACAGGATACGTTTTATTACGTGGGTCTACTAGGGATTAGTGTTGGTGGTGTTCGTGTGTCTGGGATTAGATCTTCGTTTTTCAAACTCGATAAAGCTGGGAATGGTGGTGTCATCATTGACTCGGGCACTTCTGTAACTCGGTTAACCCGTCCTGCGTATACAGCCTTAAGGGACGCATTACGTGTGGGGACTAAAGGTTTGAAATCTGCGCCTGGTTTTTCGCTATTCGACACGTGCTATGATTTGTCAGGACAAAAAGAGGTGAAAGTACCGACTGTTGTTATGCATTTTGGTGGTGGGGCCGACGTATCATTACCGGCTGCGAATTACTTGATACCTGTTGACACTAATGGGGTGTTCTGTTTTGCTTTTGCGGGTACAACTGGTGGGCTATCCATCATTGGGAATATCCAGCAACAAGGGATCCGTGTTGTGTTTGATCGAGCTAGGTCTCGAGTTGGATTTTCCCCTCGAGGGTGTGCATGATATGCGCATGTATTTATCCAACTACACGATGGAATATATGCAATTCCAACAAAGAGTGTTGTAAACTATTTATATGTATCTGCTAGCTGATATTTTTAGAAACAGAAAATGTTGGACTACACTAGAGTTTATCCAAATGAATTTCCTAATGTTGATTATATTTTGTTTCACTAAGAAGTAGAAATTCATGCTTCATGTTTTATTTGTTGTGAGGTTTTGTTTTTTAAGGCACTTTATGTTATTAATGAGTGTGCCGGAACACTAAGATTGCGACACACCTTTTGGTTGGAGAATTGTATGTTGAGTTCCATTGCCAAGTTTGTGTGGGATTCCAACCTTCTTATTGTTAAGCAGATTAGAGTCCTCTCTTGGAGTACTCAGAAAGCCTCTTGGTAGGATGCTTAGTTACCGTCTATTCTAATTTCTTCCTATATGGCATAGACAGGGAACCCTGCCAGGGTTCGGAGAAATCTTAGTCCATCAGAACTTCAGAAGTATGTTCTGTATAGAATCATACAGCTGTGTATATAAATGAAGGTTCACCTCATACAAACATCGTTAGTTTATATGTTTGGTTTAGGTTCTACAGGTATGTGAGCATCAGTTTTTGCCTAAGTTTTAAAGTGGTTTCTCTATCACCAAATTGTTAGGCGAATTTGTTCAATACTACGACTTTTGCGTGGAATAGTAGCTGAGCATGGGTATTTTGATAAAGTATTCATAATTTATTTAGTTGCCGTTCTTTTATCATTAGCTTGAGACTTGAATGGTTTGGTAATTAAAAAGCTTCTTTACTCGTTGCGGATGGAATAAGAATCCAAAGAAAACTCTTTAATATGGCGCCATCAAAATGCAGACCCTGATACTGGCTGGTACCATGCCAGGCTAAGGACTGCTCAATTATTTGGAGAATGATCTGGCGAAACCGGTTGTTGTCAAGAGAAGTCAGCATAGTTGAAGTTAAGCTGCAGGTAATGTTGGTTATTTGATTTCCCTTTCCCTCATGCTTTATACTTTACCTTCTTTTGCGTTGGAGTTGGAGTTGAGACTTGAGAGGGTCATGATGAATATATATCTCCGTAGGGATAAGCATGTGTTCGGCTGTTGAAATGCTAAATGCACTTGTTCCCGCTTCTTCATGTTTGAGGCCTAGTAACAATAGTTTTAAGTATATCAGCTTTCAAGCAAGAGCAAACAATTCAACATTTGCTTTGTCCACTCTCTGTGCAGGTTGGGTATTAAATCATATTTTCACAATTAAATTGGTCTATTCCTCAGTCGATTGTGCAATTGGCTTCTTGTCGAACTTCAAGTAGTATTATGGCCCCGACAAGCGAATTTGGCGACTTATTCCTCATGCTACAATCTGGGGTTTATGATTAAAACGTACGAATTGATTTTTGATTACAAAAAGCAAGTCTAGCCGACAAGTTGGTAATGAAATGAATTGCAGCATGGAACTAAGCTTTCAAGTATGACTCTGATTACAGCCTTAGCTTTACATTTTATTTTTTATTACAGCCTTAGCTTTACAATTGTTTATGCCCGGTCTTAGCCTTGTAATCTTTTGGATTCAATTTCGGATGCAGTTTTCTTCTTACTTTTAGATGTAAATTTATATTTTCTTCAAAATATAATTGCTTGATTGAAAACCATCGAACTATTGAAATCTAATATTCGAACATCACAACACAGACTCGAACAGTGGCAGTTTTCTTTACTACTAGGACCAGTAAATTATGCATTCATAGCGTTTCCCCAACAGCTATATGGATAATATGTTTACTACATTTGTACAACATTTTCGCTAAGAAGGCTGTGACTTGGATTAACTGGAAACTCTTTTTTGGAAAAAAAACACACCAGAGAGACAAGGACAAATTGTTTGAGGATAGAGATCCAACAGTGGACTCCCTCATAATCTTTATAAAGCGAAACAAAACCTACATCTTGCATTTGTACTGCATACTGCAGCATATGTCGTCTCTGGTTCAATGGTTCTTGCTCCTCCAAGCTGGTTTCTGGGCCAGCGATTCTTTGTCAAAGATGCCATTTATTCACCAATGTGGGGATAAATTCTTTGCAACCCCACCATGTTACATAGAAGTCCCAGAAAACAAGTCATGTTTCCTATTATTGGGGCGTCACATTTCAATAGAGGGGCTTCACTAATAGGACAAAAACATGTCACTCGTTAGTAATTTAAAAAAAACCTTATCTAAAGTATTTTTATAATGGCTAAACTACCCTTGATTAGTTAATGTTAATTATTTAATTAGCTATTAGATCATGAATTTCTTATATACTTAGTGAATAAACTAAATCAAATAAGATGTTAGTTTTGGTGGAAGAAAGGTAGAGGGGATATTATTCTTTTGGGGATTTCTTTTCAAAACCCTAGATTTTGATTCATCAAAATGAAGAAATTAGTGATTGAAAACAATTAGGTATACATCCAACTCAGCTCCATTGTCGTTTTTATTGCCAAAATTTTGGATTTTTTAAGCTTCTTGGGGCGATTTACGGTTAGGTTATGATGAAATCCTAGCCGCAACTGGTTAAAATTGGGAAGAACCTAATCATAAACCAGTTACGGTTGGGTTTTAGTTTTCCGGGATCAACCGTAGACAAGTTACGGCTGAAGTTTTCATTTCTCGTATCCAACCGTAACTAAAACCCAATAGTAACCATGTAACTAGAACCTAACCGTAACTAAAACCCAACCGTAACTAAACCTAAAAGTAACAAAAACCCAACCGTAACTAAACTTAACCGTAACCAGAACCCAACCGTAACTAAAACTCAACCGTAACTAAAACCCAATCGTAACTAAAACCTAACCGTAACCAGAACCCAAAAGTAACATAAACCTAACCGTATCTAAAACCCAACCATAATTAAAACCCTAAAGCAACTACAACCCAACCGTAACAAACTCAAACCCAACCGTAACTAATTCATAAAAGCTTGAAATTGTTGTTAATCATGTATATTTACGTATAGCTTTTTCTTGAATTGATTATCAATGTTTAATTGGGTTGTTGATTATCACGATTAGGAGAAGAGATGGAAAAAAAAAGATTTTAGTTTTAGTTTTTTTATTGATTAGGTTTAAATAGATGAAAGGGTAATTTAGACTTTTTAAATTCCTTTAGGACATCCCCTAACCAACTAATTAGACATTAGAATCATGAGTGAAGACCCTCTATTGGAATATGACTCCCCAATAATAGGCTTCTTTAGATTTGAGTGTATATTGCACATGAGCTAACAGTCACACTTGCATTTTGCTACCAACTTGCAAGTATCAGTTACGGTAATCTTACATGAAAGGCTTAGAAATGAGGAGAATATTCAATCCTACATTCATGACTAAGGAAAAGTTAAAGGGGACACATCTGTTACGACAAATTAAAAGAAAAAGGAACACGAAGAAAAGAAAATAGGATGAAGATATTTTCCTTATGATCACTTACAATTTGTAAATTTTAGCTTTTATTTCTTCGCACATTATGATTTTGTTCATCTAAAGTTGTCTATTTTGTCAATACGATTCTGTGTGCACTCGTTAAGGGAGCCAATTTAACCTTTTCATTTGATTGGTTGAGTAAATCACAACTAACTTTATGAAACGACAAGGTAGAGAGAAATTGAAGTTTTCTTTATTATTGAAAGCTTGAGAATACAATTCGGTTCTTTGTGACTAAATAGGGAGGAACATATTTTCTCCCAAAATATATTCTTTCCAAATATATCCTAACCATATATACAAAATACAATATATACTTCTTTTTTTTTGAAAGAAAAAGCACAAAGATTTTCATTGAAGGCCTAATAGGCAGAAAGTTAAGCAATGCGAGACATTTTCTCCAACTCAACCTTAGCACTGACACACACTGGAAGATTAACACACCATTTCCTATTACAAATATTACTCCTAGCATACTTAGCAAGAAGGTCTGCCACTTGATTACTTTTCCTATTCCTAAAACAAACAACAACATTTCCTAAACAGTGAACTAAATGCTGACATTCCCTAATAATATTACCATCTTCCCAAGGAGAGATATTGCACAGACAATTTATGCTTTCCATCACTTTTTTGTTATCACCTTCCACTATAAAATTCTGCAACTGAAGTTGAAATATCCATTGGAGAGCTTTTAAGGCTGCAACAGCTTCAGCTCGGGTCACATCTCTGACTCTTTCTACCATTGTCCAGGCTTCCACCAATTGACATGCAAAATCTCTGATAATTAGAGCAATTCCAACAATATGACTACCAGGTAGAACAAAAGCATCAATATTGATTTTTATCCATCCTCTTTGAGGAGGATTCCATCTGTTTATGTTAGTTCTGCTTCCTTCAGTTCTGTTAACATTAGTGCATAACACCTGCATCTGGTTTAGATGAATGTTAGTTTGGATTTTATTTTCCATGCAAAAGGCTTGGATTCTGTGCTTTAAGCTGTTGATAGAGCTTATTTTATTATCAAACACCAGTTCACATCTTGCCTTCCATATGAACCACATAGTAATCACAATGAGATTGATGGTTCCTTGCTTCTTGAAGTTGATTCTCAAATCTGTGTTGCTCCAGGATTTTTTATCCATTGTTGTATGTCCTGAACACTGTCTATTTCATGGGCAATATCTTGAGATATAGTATTCCAAACACTTTTGGCATAGGTGAATTGAGTAAGCATTTGAGTGGTAGTTTCTTCTCCAGATTGACATCTTTTGCAGCTTGTGTCTTGCATCTGTGAGTATCTAGCCAATCTTTGATTAGAGGGCAAAATATCTTGAGTTATTTTCCACAGAAATAACTGGCATTTGTGAGGTATTTTGAGGTGCCATATGCCAAGCCAAAATTTTGCTTCTTCTTCTTTATTTCTCAGGTTTTGATTGTGCTCACAGAGAATGGCTTTGTAAGCTGAGTAAACTGTGAAGTTCCCACTGCTTGTAAGAGACTATTGCATTTTATCTTCATGTTGAGTAGATGGTCTGATGTTTAAGATTTTTTCCACCTGATCTTGAGTGAAGTAGTTTTGGAGAAGACCAACATTCCAGTTCTTTGTGTGCCTATCAATGAAATCAGTAACTTTCATATGATAAGGAATATTATCTCCATCATTGAAGTTTTGTTGGACTTGTTGAGTTGTGTAACCCTGAATCCAGTTGTCTCTTAAGGCATAGACATCTTTACCATCACCAATTAACCAGATATGAAATTTTCTTACCCATTCTATCCCTTTGCAAATGCTTTTCCAAATGGCAGTGCCTTTATCAGAGATATCATCTTAAAGGATACTGTCATGTTTGAAATATCTAGCTTCTAATATGAGAGCCCATTCTTTGCCTTTTTCCTGAGAAAGTATCCATGCCAATTTGGTAATGGTTGCTTCATTGTAAACTTTTAAGTTTTTGAAGCCAAGACCTCCCCATCTTTTAGGAATAGAGATAACACTCCATGAGATGAAATAAAGACCTTTTCCATTGCTTTTATTCCACCAGTACTTTCTTTGAGTAACTTCTAACTGATTTATGGTTGTTTGAGGAAGAATAAAGCAACCCATCTGGAATTGGGCCATGGAATTTGTGGCAGATAGAATTTGAGTGCTTATGCCTAACTGATTGACCATTCCTGCCTTCCATTGATGGAGTCTTCTCTGCATCTTTTCTTGAATGTTGCTGAAGCATTTTGTTTTTGCTCTGCCAATGAAAAGATTGATTCCCAAGTACTTTTCCTCTAGAGGCATTTAGTTTATCCCCATCACTTGGCACACATCAGTTTTTATTTCATCACTGAGTCTTTTGCTAAAATGTAGACTTGATTTGCTTAGATTTACCATTTTCCCTGAGACTGTGCAGAATTTTTTGAATGACATTTTTGAGACTTTCAATGGAGCTTCTTTTTGCAGTGGAGAATAAAATGCAGTCATCTGCAAAGAATAAATTAGACACAAGAGGGCCACCTCTGGCAGGGTAGATGGGACTGATATTCTTGCTCTCAACTTCATGATGAATCATTCTGCTGAATCCTTCCATGCATATAATGAAAAGATATGGGGATAAGCTGTCACCTTGTCTTAGCCCTCTGGTTGGAGTCATAGTTTCTATTGGTGAACCATTGAGGAGGATAGATATTGATGCAGTTGAGATACACTGATTTACCAGGTGACACCATCTTTCACTAAAACCCAATTTTTCCAAATTTTTTATGACAAATTTCCATTCCATCGTGTCAAAAGCTTTTGACATGTCCAACTTAACAGCCACTGCACCTGCTTGAGCTTTTGTGTTCTTCATATAATGAACAATTTCATGAGCAATGATGGTGTTATCCATTATGTTTCTGCCAGGAACATAAGCTGCTTGCCATGGAGAGATGATTTTATGAAGAACTGGTTTCAATCTGTTGGTCATGATTTTTGAGATAATTTTGTAGGATATGTTGCATAAGCTTATTGGTCTGAAATCAGCTGGGGTTTGGATGCATTTATTCTTTGGAATGAGAGTTTGAAAGGTATGATTGAGTTCTTTGAGAAGTTTTCCATTTCTGAAGAATTCCTGCACTATGTTGATTATGTCTTGTCCAACTATTTCCCAATTTTTCTTATAGAATCCTACTTGAAAGCCATCTGGCCCTGGAGCAGATCAAGACTTTATCTGAAACACACATTTCTTGATCTCTTGAGAATTTGGGATTGCAGTGAGCTTGCTGTTTTCTTCATCTGTGATGCAAGGAGTAATAAGGTTCATAATCTCTTCATTTTCAGCAGGATTAGTGGTGGTGGTGATCCCTTAAAAGTGATTCAACAATATTCTTGAAATGTCTTCTCTAGAGTTCTTCCATTCTCCATCAGCATTTTTTAGAGAGTGGATTTGGTTGCACCTTCTTCTGTAATTAGCTTGGGCATGAAATATTCTTGAGTTTCTGTCCTGATATTTTATCACCTCTTCTCTTGATTGTTGGAACACCATTCTATTTTTTTTTTATATCATTGAGGTTCTTTAACTGTTGATGACATCTTTGTTGAGCTTCAATGTCTATGAGGGGTTGGTTGATGATCTGCTGAATTTTGGCTTAAGTTTCTTTAATCTTCAAATCAATGTCTCCATACTCTTTAATTCTCCAGGCTTTTAATCCCATCTTTGTATCTCTAAGTTTGCTGGTGAATTTAAAAGCTTCAGTTCCCTTGTTATTATAGTTCCACTTCCTTCTGATCTCTTCTTTACATGTTTTATTTGAGAGCCAGTGTTCATAAAATCTGAAGGGTTTGTTGAGGTTTTCAGCTTGAGAGTTTGTGTTTAAAAGTATGGGAGCATGATCTGAGCCACAAGGGATGAGATTATTGATAATAACATTGGGGAAAATATTCATCCAGGTTGGTAAGCATAATGATATGTCTAGTCTGGTTCTGACCTGGTTGAGTTGATCTCTATGATTTGACTAGGTGAAAGGGATTCCAGTAAATGGAATGTCTATTAACTCCAGCTCAGTGACAGTGTTGGTGATGATTGAGTGAGATTGGGTTAGATGTATATAGTAGCTTTGCCTTTCATAGCTGTGAAGAGTTGAGTTAAAATCTCCAATGATTACCCATGAAATGTTCATATTTTCCTCTATTTCATGGATGAATCTCCATTGTACCTGTCTTTCATTATCATAACAAGAACTATAAAGAAAAGTGAGGAACCATTCAGAGTTAGTTTCAGTGTTCTTTATTATTAAATTGACCATGTAATTAGAGGAATGAATTAACTCAAACTCTAAGCCATCTTTCCATAATAAGGCTAATCCTCCAACTATAACTCTATCCTCATTGCACCATATGTTAGGATATCTCATTTGTTTTAACAGATAAGTAGCCTTCTTAATGGTAGATTAAGTTTCAGATAGAAATATAATATCTGGATTGTAATTGAAGATGCAGTTTTTCAGATGATCTCTAGTTAGTTTATTTCCTAGGCCTTGAAGATTCTAGCTAAGGATTTTCATATTTATGATTATATGCTGCTGCTTCTTAATATTGCTTTTGAAATTGAAGAAAATAAAGAGATTAAGCTTATAGGGTTTATGGCAGGTTACCATTGAATTTCCTTGTCCTGCTTCTGAGCCATGGTAGTTCACAATGTGCTTGTCCCAGTCTCCCACTCCATGTGTGTTCAGTTGTTGAGCATTTTCAGTTTGATGTTAATGCTCCTCTTCTTCCTTAATGGGTTCAGTCATGTTGTTAGAGCTAGTTCTAGAGCTCTCTGCATCTCTTGTTCTTTTGAACCTTTGAATGCCTCCTCTTCTGCTGCTTTGGCCTCTTTCACGAGTTGAGAATGCTGTCGAGCTGTCCTCCTCTTGGACTTATTCAGAGTACATTGAATTGCAGTATTTCCCATCTTCTGGCCTAACAAACAGAACCATGTTAGCCCTTCTACTCTTGTTATTCTTCTTTGGAGAAATTCTTGTTGGAGCCTTATTGATATTCCAGAATTCATTTGTTGTCATGTTGTATGGGATCTTGTCGAGAAATCTGAAGAGTTTTTGAGACAAGTCTCTGACGTCTTTGGCTTTGTTTTTGCAATCGTCATTGTCATGATCAATAATGAAGCATGAGGGGCACAATTGGTGTGGCTGCTTTTGGTAATAAAATGGAATCCACTGAGTACAATCGGCAGCATTTTGGCTAAGCACTCCTCTGATTAGTGGCTTTGCAATGTCGAGCTCAATGAGTACACCCACATCATTTGTTTCCATAGGATTAGCATCTTCAGGATCTAGTTCTAGCATATTTCCAAGAATCTTTCCCATCTCATTAACAACAAACACATTAAGGAATTCTTGAGGAAGGTCTTTGAAGATTACCCAGAATTGTTGAGTGTCGAAGGATATATCTCTATAATTTTGGGTTGGATTCCAAGGTTTGATAATCCATAGGAAACCATCAAGGCACAAAGGAGCTTCAGATAAAACCCACCTCCAATCATATTTTATTTCAAACTTTACAGTGAATAAGTTCTTGCTCTTCTTACTCAGCTCAAAATTTCCAATTTTGTTTCCCCACAGTAACTTAGCGCATCTTTCAGCAGAACTTCTACTCATGTTTTCACTGGTAATGACATAGGTTTGGGTTAATTTGAGCAACATTGATGACCTCCCTAATGTCATCCTAAGAATCAATTGAAGCAGAATCAAATTGGTTTGCGAGGTTGTTGATATCTTCTGAGGCCATTGAATGAGAGTAGTGTGAATAGGTTTTCTCTGTTTGTAGTATGATAATGCTTGTGATGCTGAATAGCCAGACTCTCCACCAATTTATAATGGGAACTTTTTTCCTCTTTTTCGTGCTATTGTTGTTTGAACTGAGACATGTAAATCCTGTCATAGCGGTGCTTCCATTTTTCCTTAGAAGAGGAGCGGTTCTTACAACTTGAGTCTGCATCTCGTTTAATCTAGATGACGGATTAAACAATGTTACAGTTGTACCGAGAAAACTCTCTTGGACTGAGACAAACGTCTTTGAAACACTACCAGGGTCTTAAACAAGATAAGGAAATTCAGACAATTAAAACATACAAGCCATAAAGAAGGAACAGTGTGAGAAAAGTTTTTGGGTAAATAATAAAAGCTAGAAAAAGTTCTTAAAAGAAGATCGTACCTAGAAAACAATATAAAGCCACTCCAATAACTAATAAAATCATAACAGAGCTTCTTAACGGTAACTTTGATTAGTAGATCTAGACATGCAGAGCTATTTGAATTGCATTAATGGCAAAATCGGAGGAATGGGTTAGTCGCCGAGTTGCAGAGCCTAAATCGGACTCCTTTACAGTTGCTCAGAGCTCTCTACCTAAGAACTTGCTGGACGAGTCCAATATATACGTATTTCTCAATACCCCCCTCAAGTTGGAGCATGGAGATCATGAATGCCCAACTTGCAAAGAATGAGCTTAAACTGAGGACGTCCAAGATCTTTGGTGAAAATTTCTGCAAGTTGAGCGGTGGTGCGCACATGAAAAGTAATAACAGCGCCGGAATGAATTTGATCTCGTACATAATGACAATCAATTTTGAAATAAGAGAAGGAGAAATAAACTCACGTATGTGAATTATATGAAAGGAAGAAACTCATCCTTCAGGCCATAACGGTTGATCAAAGCCCTTTAATGTTCGTGGTCATGGCTAACATCACCACCTATGCTCGCCCAAAGCTCGTGGAGGTGGCTACCACCACTTATACCTTTCCCGCTCATCGAAGATTCATGGCCATGGCTACCTATGCTCGTCCAAAGCTCGTGGCCGTGGCTACCACCACTTATGCCTTTCCCGCTCATCCAAGATTCGTCGTGGTTACTTATGCTCAGCCAAGATCCGTGGTCATAGCCGCAACGCCTCTCCCTGTCAAGGATCGTGACCGTAGCCTGCCAAGGTTCGTGCCAATAGACGCCACTCCTTCCTGCCAAGGTCTGTGGTCGTAGCCGCCACCTCTCCCGGCCAAGGTTCGTGCCCGTAGACACCACTCCTCCCTATAAAGGATCGTGACCGTAGCCTGCCAAGGTTTGTGCCAGTAGACGCCACTCCTTCCTGCCAAGGTCCATGGTCGTAGCCACCACCTCTCTCGGCCAAGGTTCGTGCCCGTAGCCACCACTCCTCCCTGTCAAGGTTCATGTCCGTAGCCTCCACGCCTCTCCCTGCCAAGGTTCGTGCCCGTAGCCACTACTCCTCCCTGTCAAGAATCGTGACCGTAGCCAGCCAAGACGCCCATGCAATTCCAGCTAACCTGTTTTGTTCCTACAACAATGTAGTCTATTCTGATCACAGCTGTTTCCAAGAACCGGTGTTGCTCGTTTGTTGATACCAGCCAGAGCTTCACCATAGCAACAACCACTACAGACAAAGGTAATCCGTACTTCTCCATATTTTAGTTTCACATGGAAGAACTAATAGAGTCACCAATACGGATGCAAGATGGTGATATCTTTATCATGGTCAACCCACCGACCATACAAGATAAAACCATGTAAACCACACTTGGGGACTGAGGCTCTACACGGAATCCCTTCGCTGTCAAAGACCTCTTCAGCTCAGAAGAGACGGTCAACCAAAAAGTCATAACCGCGACAAGGTCATCCACTCTCCAAAGGTGTAGCGTAAGGATATCATCACCTCTTTGTCTGGAAGGCGCATGCAACACTTTACGAGTCCGAGAAGGATCCCAAGCCTACTCAGAGAAAACAACTTCAATAACTAAAGAGAAGTGCGACTAGGGACTGCTCACCTCAATCCATCCCCGACAACAATCAAAGATTCATGAGATAACTCCAGAGTCGTTGTTGAAACATTTTTCTTGAAGACACCGGGGGAGCAACATAACTCTCCCACCTCTACCTCTTCGTTATCCAGAATACTTCGTCCATATGATGTTCCAATTATCCCAGCATCGCATCCAGAAGAGTACAATAAGCTTGTATCAAATCCCAGAGGCATGGATTCAAGGTGGTACAATCAAAGTAAGCTACACTTGGGGACTGAAGGCTCATTCAGTTTTAGAAGTTTAAACGCAGTCACCACCTTACCAGCAAACGCAAATGAAACACATAGGCTCAAGATAATTACACCTGAGGACTTCCAGCACGGGATGCCTTAACGGCCCTCAACCAGGTTATTTTTTGGTAAACACTTATCCTTTGCCGAAAAAAGCCACAGATCCATACAAGCCTGTCTCTGAGACCGGGATTAACAAGAATGATATGAAGTCTAACCGGGGACTCCTTACAGCCGCCCATATCGGGCGAGTTGAATTTGAGAAGATGTTTATCGATACTGGATCAGATGTCAACATCATCACTGTCAAAGCTTTACGAGCAACAGGAATTTCTCAACATGAAGCCGTACACATGCCTGTTATGATCAAGGATCCCGAAGGAAGATCCAGAGATACTTATGGCCGTATCATCCTTGAGCAAAGCCAAATCCGACGCACCTCAGCTGCAAAAGTTACTATCAAGGGACCCGCCTGAAGATCAACAGTAAAACAGACTCTTCAACAAACAAGAAAACTCGCATTGACTTAAGCATAACCACATACGAAGAATCGTGTGAATCATACTTGGAGGGATTGAAGGTTTTTATAAGATCCCCTTACTGTTGAAAATATCTCCAGCTCATAGAAGATAGACAACAAGAGAGCCACAAATTTGATGAGGATTCCTTGCCCTCCAAAAGTACACCGCAGAGATATCTTCACGTATCCGACCACGCCATCGGATCTAGTACACATCTACAACTCCTTACAAGACCGCATTGTATTCCAAAGTCGACTCAGAAATACAACTCTAGTAACCAAACATAAGTGTAACTGGGGACTGCTCATCGCATCCCATTCCATACAACAATCCAAGATTTAGAAGATAGTTCAAAGGATGTCGCTTAGAACGAAGTCCTTGAAGACATGATAGTTTCACGTCGAAAACAAAACGCCTCTCAGCTCGTCCACTTCACCTAACGCCTCCGTAAGATTTTGCCCATGCAAGCATTCTAAGCAAATTATCATCGCAATCAGAAGAGCAAGAATAATCCTATGAGATAAAGAGTCAGAATAAACACAATTTCATTCCAGTCAATTCTCATGAGTTTAAAGAAAATTTTAATTGCGACTCAGAGTCCAGGCACCAACAAGGGATTTAACTTCAATTCCAGGTCTTACTCCAGCCTCGGGGCAATGGAAACAATAACAACAGAAGAAGACATCAACCGGCCTGTCCTTCCTTACCTGATCACACCCATTACATGGGGACTCCACCTATGTCATCGAAAATTTCTATCACACTGGTCAGGAAAAGATGTTGCATCAATAATTCTCAAGGTGACACCATCAATCTACAAGCTGAGACAAACAAGTACTTGCGGTCACAATACTAGTTTCAGCTATATAGCTTACAAGATGCTCTCGGAAGTTCAGAAAATCGGCAACCATCGATGAGGAACGGGACGATACATCCTTCATAAGAAGTTTTTGTCTATGTCTCTACTACGACATACTAAGAGGGCATATCAAACGGATACACGGGCTAAGAGATATGGGTCTTTTACTGAAGTTCATGGAGTTTCAAGAATTGCACGGGATTACAAACTGCAAATGTTCATGTATGGAAGACCGGACATACAAACTCTGAATCAGGTGATTCCTTTTGCACATGATAGCTTTATCCGTTAGCTTTGAAGGTTGGGGTCAAACATCGAAAGCCTACATCATATGAAGACTCGAAGCCTCCTGGAGCGAATGATGTGCAAGAAACAAAGTCGATGGATCTTATATGCTTCAAGGGTTTTCACACTCAAATTCACCTCAATTTTTTTTATTGGAGTCCATTGCCAGCCTCATCCAGAGCTCCAGTCTGTCATCAACACCTCATGATGGCTTTCGCTATTTCCAGTCTTGCTACGGGATTCATCTATAGATGTTCATCACATTGCTGCCTCGATGATGTTATTACTAGTGCGTATCACTATATAATCAAATCCTGAGCACCGGAGTCTATCACTTGCTCATAAAAGAGTCTAATCCTAAATCCCAAGTCTGTGCCAAGGACATTTCCTGGAGGAGAAAAAACTAAGTAACTACTCTTTAACTGAGTCTTAAATTTCGAAAATTTTGTAGCGTCATTGTCACCATCTAGTGCTTACCACGAAACAGAACTGTTCCGTGCTAAGCAGGGGACTTTATGTTGATGGTGGTTTTTTGACAAGGGCAAAACTTGTAAAAATCGCATTTGAACCTACATCAGAGACATATCTATAATTATATATGTACTAGGGCTTCACCCATCTGAACTCTCGGTATTCTATATATGTTTATAAATATGTATAAATTCTTGACCTGCCATCAGAATTATAGATTTGTACTTCTACATTATATTCCGCAAGAGAATTGAGAATGCGCATCCATCTAATGGCTATACTGGCCTTGAATATGCCTGCAAGATTTTAGAGCTTCCCTCGGCTGAACTCTCATTATCTTATGCACGGCCATATGAATTGTCATGCATTAGTCAGTCTATACTGATGGTGCTTATTATAAATATTCAGAATAAGCTACTACGCAATTTTGAATAAAAGTATTACCAGAAGCATAATATTTGGAATATTACCTCGAGTTGCAGAACTTCCACGACAGAATTCCTCGAGTATGTTCTGTATGCTACAAATGAAGTGCTAGCGCCAACACGGCCGCACTTCATAACCAAGCCGTGGCCTCCATAGCTAGCCAGGCCACGACTTCATTATCTCTTAGCCTGGCCATGATTTTGGCCACGACATTCCTATCCCTAGCTATCCAACTAGCTAGCAAGGCCATGGCCACCAACTTCCTAGCTATCCAACTAGCTAATCAGGACACGGACTCCTTGTCTTCCTAGCTAGCCAACTAGCTAATCAGGCTACGGCCTTCCTGTTTCTCAGTTTGGCCTGTCCCACGGCTACCTTGCTCTAAGCCTAGCCTAACCGGCCACCTTACCTCTAAGGTCACGCCTCCCTGTCTTCAGGCCTGGCCTCGGCCTCCTTGTCTCCTAGTCTGGCCTAGCCTAGCTTCCTAGATAGTCAGGCCACGACCTCCATATCTACCGATTTGTCCCGGCCCACGGCTACCTTTCCATAATCCTAGCTTAGCCGGCCACCCTGCCTCTTAGTCACGGCCTCCCTGTCTACCGGCCTATCTAACCATGGCCGCAGTCTCCTTGCTAGCCGGCCTAGCCTGGCTTATAACCAGCCACGGACTCCTTGCTAGTCGTCCTAGCCTGGCCTAATCACGACAACGGCCTCTCTATCCCCTAGCATGGCATAACCATGCAACGGCCTCCTAGTCTCTTGGCCTAGCCAAGCTAGTAGCCACGGCTTCCTTATCTTCCGGCCTGGCTAACCATGGCCACGGCCACCTTGTCTTCAGGCCCGGCCTAGCCATGTCTCGCCTAGACAAGCCATATGGCTACGACCTCCTTGCCTCTCGGCCTAGCCTAGACATATGTACACGAATACGTTGCTCCAAGCCTAGCACCCATGTCCATGCCGACTTGACTGGCTATCGACTAGGTTGCGGCCCGTGTCACGACTTAGCTAGCTATTTAACATGGTTCACTATGTTATCTACGTGTATTATTATGGCTAACTGATTACAATGCCATCTTATGGCAAACTTATTATTAGTCACACGTAACCTTGGAGTCGAGTTGTCTCTTCAAGCTATGCCACTTCGACAAAGTATGGCTAGCTTAGGCTATTACTCAGTCAAGTATATCGTGACAATCTAGACAAGACTAGAAAACAAATCCATGATTCCTACGAGAAATCAAAACATGTTACATGAGGGAATTACTTATGGGTATTGGTCTGGTGGTTTACAGCAACGTGCGGCATGGCAACATCCCATGATAAGGAAGTTAAAAGTAGTGGCAACGGTTGAAAGCGGTTAAAAGAAGTGTCTAAGTAATGGAATGATGGTTTACGGTTTCCAGAAACTTCTCAAAAATAATGGGCGTAACCATACCATTTTCCCACTATCTCCATCTCTCCACAACCTCCACTACTTACGAGTAAATAGTGAGTATTCCAACTATAAATAGACTACCTTGTCTATTCAAAAGACAGGACAAGCTTATCATTCCCAAGCTCCTTTTCTTCCATAGTTCAATAACCTCACACCCAATTCAATCATCACTGATTTCCTCAACTTTCTTTGCTTTCCCTTCCCTAAGATCAACCCATTTTCTCTCTTTGTAACCGAAGCAAAACGTGAACGGCCAATTTCTTGGTTTAGGTTCGTTTTGTATGATTTTGATTTTCGAACCTAAAGAAAGTACTTCAATAGTACATTTTTTTTTACCTATGAGCGATTTTTGGGTATTAACAACATGGTATGGTAGTAAGTTCACACTGGCTCCTAAGTCAAGTAAAGCTTTTTCTACCCGAAAGTTACCTATTGTGCAAGCAATGGTAGGGGAACCTGGGTCTTTGTAATTAGTAGTTGTGGTGTTCTGGATGATCGAACTTACATGAGTAGCTAAAAAGGATTTCTTAGGGACATTTAGCTTTCTCTTTCTTGTACACATATCCTTAAGGAACTTAGTGTAAGCAGGAAGTTGCCTAATTGCATATAATAAAGGAAGGTTTATGGTTCTTTGTTGGTACTAATAGCTAGGGAAATGGGGATCGAGGCACATAATCATACCTCTCAGGAACCGAATTAACATTATCAGAAACTTTATCAGTCTCCTCAGCTACTGGTGGTCCTGAGGGGTGAACTACACTAGGTTCACTATCGGGCATGGTTACCTTATTGTCTACAACTCTACCACTCCTAAGGGTTCTAATAGCATTCGATTGATTCGATGGTTTTGCACCTACTTCATGAACTCCTCTTCTAGGGTTGGGTTGTGTTTGACTAGGAAACCTACCTTTTTCTCTCAAAGACTCATTTATCAGACCAACCTGGGTTTTTAACTCGGAAATAGCCTGACTATTTTCATGTCCTATCCTGTTACTAGCTTGTAGACTCTTTTCTACTAATAGATAAAATTTTGCAGTTTGCTGAGTTAACAAGGCGAGAGACTCCTCTAAGCTTAGGATTTTATTATCTGACTGATTCTGAAATTGAGCTTGTCCCGAAGGATTCTTAGTATAGCCAAAACCTGGGGGAGCATTAGAATTACTGAATTGACCTTGATTTTGGCCCTTAGACCACGAAAGGTTCGGATGATTTCTCCAACCAGGATTGTAGGTTTCTGAATATGGATCAATCTTTTGACGGTTATCGAATCTAGTGTTATTATAGAGAGCATTGGCTTGCTCTTCAATAGTCTGGCCTTCCCAAAAAGGCTCCACTCGACCACTAGTGTGACCCAATTCTAAAGCTTCTAGTCTTTTGGCTATTGCTGCCATTTTAGCATCTGATTCAAAATTTCCTTCTACCACTATTAATGTTTCCTCTAGTTAGAAGAATTATTTTCTAGGGTTCCCTGCTATTTTCCCATTGCTGGGTTTTCTCGGCGATTTCATTCAAAAATTCCATCGCCGCATCAACAGTTTGATTTTCAAACCCGCCAGTACATATAGACTCAACCATGGTTGTTGTTGAATAATCTAAACTCTCATAAAGGATCTGAACTAGCCTAACCTTTTCTAAACCATGATGAGGACATTGGGATAATAAGTCATTGAACCTTTCCAAATACCTATACAACGATTCTCCCTCTTGTTGGGCAAATGTGCATATTTGCGTCTTAATAGACGATGTTTTGTGCCTAGGGAAAAACTTATTTAGAAAGGCAGATGTAAGTTGTTCATAGGTTTCAATTGACTCGGAAGACAAACTATATAGCCACGATTTGGCTTAATCTCTCAGGGAAAAAGGGAATAACCTAAGTTTCAAAGCATTATCATCTAAGCTTCTAATACTTAGGGTACTACAAATTTCCTCAAAATCCCTAACATGGAAATAGGGGTTTTCATTTTCTTTCCCTAAAAAGATTGGGAGCATCTGTAAGGTCCCAGGTTTCAGTTCATAGGTTGCCTCCGTTTCAGCTAACTTGATACACGAAGGACGAGTGGTCCTAGTAGGATTTAGCAAAGTTTTCAAAGTTGCCATTTTTGGCACTATCGTATTACTAGGTTTCTCACTAAGAGACTGACGTTCAAAACTAGACTTTCCAAAATTAGAGGTCTCTAGATTAAGGTAATCAAGATCCTTGTTTACTAAAATGGAACCACTAGGTTTTTCTCTAACAAACCTACCTAGAGCGTCTCTGTTACGTTCAGGCATACATAAGAATTCAGCAAAAATCTGTGCAGATGCAAATGCTGGGCTCACTAAATTAGGTAAGCTTGGGTTACCTACAACAAAATATACCTACAGTCAAAGAATGGTCACAGGTACAAGGATGATGCTTGTGGTGTTTCGGATGATAACGCCAAGAGGGTTCACCTTACTAAACCACTTGTTTTCCTAAAATCGGTGTCGGACGAGAATGCAATTGGTGTGTGCGTGTTTTTTTTCTTCGATAAATAAATAAAATAATAACAAGCAAGAAAAATTACAAGTCCAAAAGGAAATAAATAAACTAATAAATAAAAGTTCTTACAAATAAAATCTTCGGCTTTCTCCTTTTATGGAGAGCAAGTCTAACTTTCCAACTTTAGCTTCAAGTCAATCCTGCACACCAAAAACAAAAAATACCAAAGTAAAATCTAGAAAATAATAAAATAAAATCCTAATTAAATTAAACAAAGACTAAATCCTAATCCTTTCCAAAAATTGATGGGATTTTTTTATAGTTGTAGAAAAGGTTCGTTTAAGACTTGTGAAAGTTCGATTCTAGATTTAATTCTTAATCCTAAAACAACAAATTAAACTAAAATTGTTTTCAAGAGTGGGAGAGACTGGGGCTAAGATTCCACTATTTCACCAATTTCCAAAGTGATTTTGATAATTGTATTTATGCAATCTACACATTCAAGTTGATTCTAATTATTGCAAAAGTAGATTTTTAGAAGAACAATTGTAAATCGAAAGTATGGGATATCAAAAAATCCTAGGCTAAGCATATACCATCAATAGAAATCACAATTGCTTGATAAAAATCATTAAATCCATTTTTTATTCTAAGCAAACAATCATAAAATTAATTGCACAAATTAATAAAAGAAAAGTTACCACTTTTTCATTGGCGAAATAGCTTCCTCCGTCGCCCCAGAGAATAAGTTTAGCTCATCATGGTAGAAACACGCTCAAAAGAATTGTTCATTGCTCAAAAAGTTTTTTTTATTGAAAAATAATATGAGGCAGAGATTTTGCAACTTTTATAGGCGTTACAAAAGCCTCTGTTACAATAGATGTCTCTGTTGATGGTGGTTTTTAGTTTAGGGCGAAAACTGTAAAAATCTGTCTAGCTGACCCGGTGTCAGAAATAGTAGACCTTGATATGTCCATATTCCGCAAGGAGTCTGAAGAATATATTAAAATCTGATGAGTGCCTATGTCGCTCTTCATATTGTATTGAAACTCAAGCTCCTAGGTGAATTGTTCACAAGTATAGAGCCTAATGAGTATTTAATCTCTCGCCTGCATTATTCACTAATGCATAGCTTGCTGAGTACTTTTCCTATGCTATGTTCCCCAGTTGAACTCTTAATATTGACATGACATGACGATTAATGTTCGCTCGCAGCCGAGTAGCATGAATCTCCTGAAGTGCCAGGATTGAGATCTGCATGAAAGTACTTAATCAGAGGCACGCTGCGCTGCTCTCTAAGAATAAAATTGGTAATTTTGTGTCAGCGCACAGAATTCATCAAATTTGATTAATTTTGTGATAGCTCGCAAAATTCAATTTTTTAACCGAATTAGCAAAAATTAGGTTTTTGCGGCCTGCGCAATATCTCGAACCCTATTGGTCGAGACCAAACCTAGGCAAGCTAGGAAATTAATCCACCATGGACTAGTAGGAGAAAAATCCTACCAAAAGTCGAAAAAACAAGAAACAAAGATGAATTGCGGCACATAAAGGCAGCAACAAGAGGGACGCGGCTGCGCCACTTCACCGGCCGGTTCGCCCAAGCTTGCGCCGCGGTACCATCGGCCGGCCATGCCCATATTATTGCCTGTCGGCCCCTCTTTTCCATCGACTAATCAATACGCTCTAAATGCGCAACCTACACTTTTAAATTAAATTTGGAAGTTGTTTTTGCGTTGCTCAATATCTTGATCCATATTGGTCGATTTAACTAGGTTGAACGACATCCAAAAGGTCACCCAAGGTTGGACGAACATATGGGAGCAACTCATAAAGGATATGGACATGAGATATATGCCAAAAGTTTTGTATGGATGTCTAGTATAACATACTAAAAAATCACATCAATCGGATTAACGAGCTAAAAGATACATCTTAAAAGGCGAGCTAGGTCATGGCTGAAAACAGGCGGAATTCCTCCTGAATTCTTCCCGAGTTTTACTGTCGGGCTGTTTTCATATCCTAAACGAGCTCCAAACCTAAATATTCCCGCTATGGAAGATAGAAATTCTTTTCTGATAAGAATGGAGGGGCGGATCATCAAAATCTGAGTTCGTATGAAAATTCTAAAGAAGTTTTGGTACGGGACCTCTGTTATTTTAACCAATCAGAATTCTCCTAACCCGCGGCCAGCATTCACAATTGCTAGTCAAAGTAGGCTAGTCACACTGCCTACAAGGGTCTTAAATAAATTAGCGGAAACCAATAACTGCCGCAAATCATCTCAGCCATCCAACTTGGCTAGCCAATTTAACTGGTTTAGATTTAATATTGGCCAACCAATAGGATGTCATAATGGTTACCAGCCATCATTCTCCTATAGGGACCGACCAAAACATCTTTTATGTACATGGATAGCTCCTGGCAGCTGATCCAAGATGTCCGTCCACAAGTCTCATGGATTGACTTGTAACAAATGACCGCCCTCCGCCTAGCTTGCGCGTGATTGGTCAAAATAATTAGGTCTTGCAAGCAAGACCCATTCAGCAACTTGCTACATATTTTCCACGAAAATACTCGAGACATCAAACATGTCACAAATGGGGGATGCAACACAATGGTGGAGCATTCACCTAACGCACACAACGTGCTGGGTTCGAATCACACCACCCTCAAGAAAAGTGTTATCAACACAAGTATCCAGAAAACACCAAGAACTTGTAGCTTACATTCCGCAAGCAAGTTTCACATTCTGATACAAGTCATAAACATCCACACCTTCAGAGTTAACCATTCTGATCTCAACACCTTCTTCTCTTCCCTCCCTAAGATCAACCCTTCTCCTTCATTTTGTGACCGAAGCAAGACTGGAACAGCCATTTCTTGGTTTATGCCAGAATTGTACAGATTGATCTCTCGAATCTAAAGTACTCCTGTGCAGTACATTTGTTTAGGGTTTAGATTCATTTCTCGGCGGCACACCCAAATTTACCATTTCCAACAGAATCAGTTTTTACCCCAAAACAGTCTCTTTCTGAAGATAAGCGTAGCTAATTTGAATTTGGGTTGTTACAATTTTCTGTCGTTGACACTGTTGAAGAACGACGGTTTTCTACTGTCTTTTCTTCGTCTTCACAGCAGCAGAAATGGTTTTCCTGCAACTCGTGATTTAACCTCTCTGCAGCTCTCTATTCTCTTGCAAACTCTCGATAACCCTTCTGAGAATCCCAACAACCCTTTTTATACCTAACATCACGTCTAAATCCTTGTAATAACTTCTCCAAATTCTATAATATTTTCTTGCCAACTTACGTGAATTATTCCCTGTTTACCTTTCACCTCGCTGTTTTCTTCAATAAACACACTCCAACACGTTCAAATCAAGATCAGAAGATGTTCCAATTCCTTCCACACACAAGAAATTTCCCAACTATAGCTCAAACTTCCCTGAAATAAACCCGAGTATATATTTCCACCATGTTTTATCAAAATCCGACTATCTAGTCGATTCAAATAACCATACCGGCCTTGTTTAACCATAAGAAGTCCAGCCCATGAAAACCAGCTCTTGAATCTCTCCAAAACTTGCCCGATATCAAACCCTAAATCTGGTTCGCTGCTTAACAACTTTCCCGCCAAAACTTGAAATTCAAATAGGGAAGATGGTCATCCCTTATCCATTTCCGGTATGTGAATAGTATGTAGGTGCCCCTTAGTAATTGGAGTGCCCCTTATCCGTTTTTGGGGGTCCCTTTAGCATTTTTCCTCCGAGTGCCAACAACATTTTTGTGGGCCATCTCCAGCATATTTACGGGGTGCCTGTAGTACATCTTCTAGGTGCCTTTAGTAATTTCCTCCGAAGGTTCAAATGCCACTTTTCGAGCAACTTTCTCCACAAAAGATTATTTCTCCGAAAACCCCTACAAAGACATAAAAACCATGATAAGTACAACAATTGAGCACTAACAATATAAAGAATCGAGATAAATCAGACACAAAAATGTGTCTATCAATTGACTAACGGTTGTTGAACTTTGATTGCACCTAGTTTGTTTATTCTTGAGAATCTTGTCTTCTGATATAAGATTCACTCAAACTAGATCGAAGTGTCGACGGGATATTTAGAACTGTTTGTAGATCTAAAGACATCTTGTGATAATCCATTGTTAACAGACTCCATTCTGTGCGTGATTGATCACAAGAGATTCAAGTGGTGTTGTGCAGGTTTAATTGAAGATTAAAGAAGATTTGAAGACGAAAAAGATTTCTGATTGGTTTCTCATATCTTTGTGTAGCACAAACCTTGATCGGCTGAGATCCAACTAGAATCGGATTTATTCGATTGATTAGTAGCGTGAGATCGACACCGCTTTATAGTTTATTGTTGGATTCTATATTGATTGATTGCAAATCTAAACTCTGCTACTTCGGTAGTTGTTGGATAGATTGATCTAACCGGGCAAAGGAGTTTATTAGTTTAAACGGAAGAGCCTTTGCATATGACTTGAGATATCTTTATCTGGAAAGAATCAATAGAGTTGTTACCAAACGGATTTATTGTTCCTTTACTGTTTGGAATACGATCCAAAGGAATTGTTCCAGTGCGTGCACTTATTGAATGTCGGAAGCGCAGGGATACTTAAGAAACTAAGTGAACTAGGTTTAGTTGCTTGGTCTCAACTATATGAAGTCGGTTTAGATTTTGTATAGCGGCTTAATTCTGAAAGTATTCAATTCTGGACTTGGTCCCAGAATTTTTTTGCATTTGCGGTTTCCTCGTTTACAAAATCTTGTTGTGTCATTTACTTTTCTTTTCCGCAATTATAATTGTTATTATTAATTTAAAGTAAATCACACAAACGTTAACTCCGTATTACTTGATAGTGATCCTATAGAGTTTGGTTAAGTCCGAACCTATTATCAAGTAATCACACTTTGATTGTTGTATTGTCTCGATCTCGTATCCATAGACGATCACACAAAGTGTGAATACCGATTTTTCGTATTATCTCGACTTTGTCCATAGAAAATCACTTTAAGGTAAGAGGACTTATAGGTAGATAATTTAAAGATTGAGGTGTATTTGGGTACCCTCGTCTTTTCAGTAAGATATAAAAAGTAATCACAAAGCTCTTCGTCTCATTCTTTGTGATTCCACAATAACTTGTTCTACTAGCATATAGTTAAGTTATTGTGAGGTGATTGATATTTATAGGCTGTTCTTCGGAATATAAGACCGGATTATCAATTGGTTCCTGTTCACCTTGATTTATTAAAAAACTGAACAAAAACTTCGTAGGTATTTCCGTGGGAGACAAATTTATCTATCAGAATAGACTTTTCTGCGGGAGACAGATTTGTTTATAAAGTCTTCGACTTTGGGTCGTAGCAACTCTTAGTTGTGGGTGAGATCAGCTAAGGGAATCAAGTACGTAGAGTCCTACTGGGATTCAGAGATGTAAGGAACGCGACTGTACCTTAATCAGTGTGAGATTTGTTTGGGATCAACTACATTCCAGTCCGAAGTTAACTTGTAGTAGGATAGAGTCTGTAGCGGCTTAATACAGTATGGTGTTCAAATCTTGACTAGGTCCCGGGGTTTTTCTGCATTTGCGGTTTCCTCGTTAACAAAACTTCCGGTGTCTGTGTTATTTCTTTTCCGCATTATATTTGTTTATATAATTTAAATATCACAGGTTGTGCGTATTTCAATCAATTGGTAAATCCAACCTTTGGTTGTTAATTGAAATTGATTGACACTTGAACATTGGTCTTTGGTACCGTTCAAGTTGTTTCTCATAATAATCAGGCTCACGGATTTCTATCTGTTTGATTTGTTGATTACATTGAGAAACAGAGATATAACTCTTGGATATATTTCCTTGATTGAGTCTGACTGTCTAGTTGATTCTTTCGGAATTATATTGGAGTTAGTCCTTACAGATTTCCTAACGAAATATTGGGTGTGGTTGTTAGACCCCCCGTTTTTTCACTTTGGAAGTTCAGTCATAAACAATTGGGATGTTATATTCTTGTAACTGTAATATTTTGAGTTTATTTCTCAAGCTCTGGTAAAATTATTGCACATTCTAATTTCTAAATAAATCTTCTCTTTCGATAATTTTTTTTTTAGATCTAATACAGACCTAAAAAATCCTTTACTCACAGCCTGTTCCCTCGTACACAAAAAATCAATGTATTAGAGCATTGCTCGATCGAACTTGTAATTTTTGCTATCTCACGCTTCTTGTCAATGTTAGATGTACAAAACTATGTCATAATTTCTAATCTACTATAATAAAGTTTCAAACTAGGCTTAGAGTATGGTAGTTGAGTATCAGACATCACAGAATAACCCTCGAAGATTCAAGACTGGAGAACAAATGAAGACATTTGGAAAACTTCATCAAAAAAGAGGTATGTGAAGACTTAACATTAATCCTATTTACTCATGATATTTATCATTCTATCTTATAAGACTATGTCATATGATTTTAATAGATTTAATCTTACAAATAACAAATTTTGAGTCAACTTTATCTTGATAAATCTCTCAAAAAATGATTCAAGAAATGGATGTTCTTAGATCCTTAAAAATCTTGGTTAAGAACAATTTATTGTTCGTGAACTATTTTTATTTCAAGTTGATCATTTGGAAATTTCCCAAGCAATGATATTTATTATCTATGGCCATTGGGAACATTTCAAATTATTTAAAGAGAGTTTTTAGAACATTCTGAATTCTAGAAACATGGTAGATATGTATACCCATTACGCGTACCCCTGGGATCTGAGTTTACGAACGACCAAGGTATGCATACCCGATACACTTACCCTTGGAGCATGAGTTCGCGGACTGACCATAGGTACGCATATCTACCCAGTTCTCATTTAAGCAGATGCTCATAAACTATTTTTACAAATATAATTTGGCATTGCTACAACTCTCATAGACACTTCTATGAAAACTTTTTTCACTAAACCACTATGTGTTTGTGGATCACGGTTTAAGTTTTGAGTGTTATTGCACTTATGCTTCTAGGTTCAATAGGCATACTTGCCAACATGAACCATTATTTCACATGGCTCCAGAATCCTCGCCCATAATGTATATTCTTCTGTGTAATTTCAAGACGGACTTCTCACATGCTTACATGGATTCCTTATAAGACTTTCATCTGAACTGAGAAAGTGTTTGCTTGGATCTCAAGTTATCTTAGCTTGAATTCAAAACTACCTAGAGCCTTGAAAATCTATAAATATAGAGATTCATGCAACGTGATTTCTTAATCCCTGGCACTATGTATCCTAGTTGCGCTTGTTAGACTCGTCCTTTATAACCTAGGTTTCCTCTATGAAACATAATTAGGTTACGACTATGAAGACTTCACTTAGGGATTCACGAAGCCCAGTCAGCCTATATTTTACATGATAGTTTGTGTATCCAGATTTTGTTCTTATTGATTTTTTAGGTTTTCTCAATATCAGTTTAGGAACAAGATATATAGAAATCGCAACGTTCTACTCGTCTCAGAATTTATGATTCCTCAAGATAGATATCTAAACTCTTATTTGATTTGTGTGGATTGTTCTTGGGATGTGGTTAGTAATCCAGGCTTCCCATCTAACTGAGTGTAAGTGTTCCGGATACGTGAGATTTGCTAGACTTTTCCTACTGCAAACAGACTTCCAAACCTAGATTTCAGAATCAAAAGGGAAATCAAATATGTTAATATGTTAGAGGCAGATTGGTATCAAAAGTCTTCACTGAGGTTGAAGTAACTTTTTACCTATAAAGGATGTCAGCTAAGGGATTCAATTGCGTGGAATCTTGCGAGGTTCAAGAGATGTAAGGAACACGACTGCAACAGAATTGCTTGGAGGGTTAATTCGGTCTTAACCATATTCCAGTTTGAAGTATGATAGTAGGAAAGTGTCTGTAGCAGCTTAATACAGTTTGGTGTTCAACGCTGGATGAAGTCCCAGGGTTTTTCAGTAGCTACAGTTTTCCTTGTTAACAAAACTTCTGGTGTCTTGTGTTTTTCCTTTTTCGTATTATATTGTTTTACCTTTATAATAAGAATAACACAAGTAGTACGTAATAAAGATAGTTTAAGTCCTTATGAATTGAGATCAAAACAAGAGTTGTTCTTGTTGAATTCGTATCTTGGAAGATATATTACAAGTTTTGAGTTCATATCTTCTTGATTTGGATATGACTAGATTGATCTTGGATATTAATTTTTGAGATTGTCCAAGAACTCTTCTAAACAATCAGTTTCACGGATTTTTATTCTGAACATATTGATTGTAGAAGAGATAAAAGAAAAACTCTACATATATATTGTTCAAGGATCTTTGCTTTGGACATACTTGCAATTGTATTGGGTTTTTTCCATACAGGTTGCCGAACAAAAAGTTGGCGGTGTACTTGGTATCCTATTTTTTTCACAATGACCATTACATCCCCATTACTTCTTCTACCAATAAACCCATATCCAGCATCTACTGGGTTTCCTCTTGATGTTCCATCACAATAAAGTTAGATTTGGTTCCTATTAAGGAGTTATAACTTGTAAATAACATTTAACTGCTCTGAATGATTTAACTTTCATACATATCATACCAAAAAATTTAAGAATCTGAAGTCATATGTAGTATCCTACTTAGCACCCTCCATTCCCACATCACAATCACCGTTGAACTTCAATATCCTTCTTTTAAGCATCTCATTATTGAATTTCCATCTCCATACAACATTATATTTCTCAGGAACCACAGCTTCTTCATGGTTACAAAGACAATTGCTCCAAATTTTTCTTCATACACATCATCCAAAGATGGGATTAATATAAACATAATAAACCACCAAACAATTGTCAAATCAACTCACTATAGTTGCACTACCACAAAATATGTTCAACAAATTCTTTAGATTGTCCGCAAAAATGGACATCTTAAAGCTAGCATAAATCCTCTCTTCCTCACATGTCATCTGTTGAACAAGCTCCTCTTACTAATTTCCATACATTACTTGACACACTAAGACGAACACTTGAATGTGAGCCTATTTTATCAGTGAAAATTGTTATCTAGTACATTCCACTGCATGAAATATAAAATATTCCATTAATTGAACCATTCCATATTTTTCGATTATTACCACCATCCATAATAGGGACTTCATGCATATTAATTCAGATGGAATAACCAACTCACCAGAATTAAGCAGTTCACCTACTTTGATTTTCAGGATGCTACAACATAAATTCATTATCAGGGAATATGTCATACAATGCTGTATCTTTCATCCATATACCGTTCCATACAAATATTCTCCTTCTATCTCCCACCGGCCACCTAAAATGTTTATATACCTCATCTATGACCCACCTAACACTTGTTATATAAAATTTTTTTTATATATGACATCGTATCCACTCACCCTTTTTATTTTGAAATTTAGGTTAATTTTTTTTGGTATTTTATCATCTCCATTCTGCATTCTCGAAACTAACTTCATAAGTAAAACTTAGTTGGTTGTCTCTAACTTTCTTTAACCAAAACTACCATCTGTATTTGGATAGCAAACTTCATAACTTCATAGGTATATTTTTCTATGTTGAAAAAAAATATTCATGTCCCGAACACATCTCTCTCTCACTTCTTCTTCTTCTACAACAAAAACACCACCAACAACTCTTCCTCTGCTCAGACTAGTCCATTTTGGGCTAGAATTGACCAGGTTTCTTCACTTTGTCTTGCTTTCTAGTTTAGTTAGTGAATTTAGTCTGGTGGTTATCATGTTCTCTACTTATCTACACTATTATGGTGGTTTTATCTCCTATTTGAAGGTTATCTGAAATGACGAGGGTACCCAAATACACCACGTTTTTCAACCTATAAGTCTGATACCAAGTGTGATCGTTTATGGACAAAGCCGAGACAATACAAGGTATTCACTTTACAATAGTTACATTACAAGACTAATTGACTGAAGGATGAATGTCAAGTGATATGGATTAATGTACTAGTGTATTTACTTTTAATTATAATAAAACAATTATAATTGCGTAAAGTAAAAGTAAATCACACAACAATATTTTGTTAATGAGGAAATCGTAAATGCAGAAAAACTCCGGGACCTAGTTCAGTTTTGAATACTCTCAGAATTAAGCCGCTATTCAAATAACAAATCCAACTTCGTATAGTTGAGACAAAGTAATCTACCCCTAGTTACTTAGTTCCATCAGTATCCCTGCGTCTACGACCGTATGGTCATGCAAGTGAATCCCAATACAGAAAATCATTATCTTGAGTTGCTTTACCGATGTAAAGTCTTAAGCACTCAACTCATTTTGATCGTCTTCCAAACAGTAAAGGAACAAAGCTGTTTGGTAACTACTCCAATAATCTTTTAGAAAAAGATTCGTTGAGTTTTGACAAAGGCTCTTCCGTTTAAACTAGTAAACTTCTTTGTCGGGTAAGATTAATTCAAATCAGTAACTTAGATTCAGATTCGGATATTGAAGAATACCACCGAATGATAATTACCGATCTAAACGACTATATGATCAAATCTATCAAAGATAAACCGGATCTAAGTCAGATCCCATCCGATCAAGATGTGTGCACAAATCACGAGATACGAAAACCAATAAGAAATAATCTTCTTATAACCCCACAATTGTTATAACTCCTCATACAACCATTTCGCAGCTCTTACAATAATCATCACAAACACCTTGCATATCCTCACTCTATTTTATATTTTGGACTTTATGGTTGGCTAGAAATGAGCTAGTATACCGACAAAATCAAACAATGTCAGATGAAATTTTAGCTTCGGCGCTGAAACAACAACATAAGTATCTCGGAGCTTTTGAAATATCACCTCCCATGCTACCAGGTGACTTTCCGATACCTAACCATTCTTGAAGCATCAAGGGGATATCAGCGATCTCCGTGGGATGGTCCAACCCAAACATGAACTGGATAAAGATCAACACTGATGGGGCGTCCAGGGGTCACCCAGAATTTGCAGGTGTAGATTCACCTGCTGGGATTCGGAAGCACAAATTGTGATAGTGTTGGAGCAACCTCTAGTCGTTACGACTGCCTTAACATTGGAAACCTTGGCAATCCAGAATTAAAATTTTAATTCGAGACGGGTTTGGAGAACCTCCTACGATTCATCATCTCACTCAATGCTCCATCTTGGTACATCTCAGGAATGGTTAATGAAACAAAATATAGAATGTCACAAATTTCGAATCCGACACAATTACAAAGAATGAAACCAGGCGGCAGATGGCTTGGCCAATCATACAACGGATGCAAATCAAATGGGAAACTTATCAACCAAAATTTGGGACCAAACAATCCCAATTTTTATTAGTTAAATTATTTTCCATGACTCAATAAGTACCACGTATCATGTGAAATTGTGACCTAATCCATCTTATCTTATCTTATATACTAATATAAAGAAAAGAGGTATTTTTGGTAGGAGACCTCCTAGATTACCAAGATACCCTCACAAAAAATATATGGCTCTGACAAATCGGGTAAATTCGAGAAAAAGCAGAGTCTACAATTGTAAACAGTGATTTCTTTTCTTTGTTTTTCTCTCGATTTTACTCTCAGTTCTTTCTTTTCTATACCTAGTATCGACAACAACCTCCCCTCTGCCTCACCTTTTTTCCCTAATTCGAATTTTTGTTATCAAATTTCTGCCCTAATTATCTCTAAGGCCAAGCACTATGGTGCCCCATTTCCCTTCCATATCCCTCATATGTAGGGAAAAATCCGATTTGCCAACCACTATGGTCTCCCATATCCCTACTTGAGTAGGGATATCCCTTCCCTACTACTCAAAGTGGATCAGATCTGATCCGCCTTGTAGGGAAGGGAAATCACACGGAAATCGAGTTTCCGTGTAAAAGACTGCTTTACGAAAACTGAGTATCCGTTTGGTAGTTGAAAGGGATACTCAGTTTCCGTGACATTTTACACGGAAACTGAGTTTCCGTTTCCGTAAATTTTTTTGTTTGACCTTTTTTGTATTACACCTCTCTCACACCCAATCCTAACCATCCATCATTCGTAACAGCTCTATCTTCTCCATCGTCGGATCCCAACGGTCATTTTTTCAAAATCCTCTATAAATACAACTTTAATTATCTATTAAAATCACCCTAAATCAATTGATTTCTTGTTTCTCTTCTTCTTACTATACTTCTTTGATTTTTATCTCTATCATCTATACTCAAGTTCTTATATTTTAGTTTGATTCAAAATGGTTAATAATTTTGTGCAACAGGAAGAGATTGATCTTACTGATGCATATATTTTTGATGAAATTGTAGGTGCGCAACAAAAAACAGCTTTATTTTGGATACGTATTCACTAAATTTTTGTCCAACGCAATGGAAATCCTAATGGAAGAGATTGGGGTGCCTTAAAAAACAAGATGAGAGCAATCAAAAAAGATGTCAGAGAATTCGTGTCCATTCTTAACGCTATATATTGACAAACCAAAAGCGGTGCGTCGCACGAAGATTTGGTAAGTTCTATTAATTTGTTAAGTTTTTCCATATACTTGGTGATAATAGTGAGTTATGAACTCACTGTTGCCCAAAATAGTGAGTTGTTTTATAATCATCGTAACTTTGTATCAGTCAAAGATGGTACTGAAGTTCTGGCTAACAAAGAGACTCGTTGGAATTACAAGTATAATGCCCGTCATATAGGAACTGAAAAAGCCAAAATGCAAGCTAGACAAAAGAAGGATCACGAGCAAGGTATATTTAGAGAAGGTGATGAGGGAACATCTTCGGTTAAGATGGAAGAAGATAAGATTTATCAACATAGTGCAAATATTTTGGAGTATCTTAAGGAAACACGATCAAGGAAGGAAGAAATGAGAGTGGAACAAGAATCCCAATACCAAACAATTTGGGCGTCTACTCAACAACCGAGTTATCAAATGGAAGAACAACTCAATTTGCAAAAGATCTAACAACAGACTTATCAAATGCATCAACAACAAATGCATTTATATCAAGAAAATGCAATAATGTCTATGGACCTTAGTAAGTTAGCTCCCAACGAAAAAAAATATTATCGACGCATGCAAAAGGATATTTTGAAGAGGATGAATATAATCAACGGTGAAGATTCAGAAGATGATGATGTAATCCATCTCTAATTGTTTTCTCTTTTATTGAGTTTAGTTTTTTAATTTCTTGTATAGGTTTAAATTAAAAGTGTTGTCTTAAATTTATAGTTAGTATAGTTGTTAAATTAATTAAAAAAGTGTTGTCTAAATTAATTTAGTTGTTGTTTGAATTAATGAAAGGTTTGAATTTCGAGTAACCAACGGTTCAATTTTATAATTAATATTTTTTTTAATTAAACTAATGTTCACTAATAACTTAAAATAGAAATTACAACTGATCATTCGATTAAAGCGTGTAATGCCCTTCCCAATCATCTTAACATGGTGGACGATAAGTCTTAACACATTACATGTTATTATTTTTCCTGGTGCGAGTTTCAACAATTAATGCCGCTTCGAAATGATAAAACGACTCTCCTTTCCAAGCTATATATGCATCTTGTGCAGCGAACTTGTCCTCTCTGTGTCTAGCGAGAAAATAATTGTACTTGAGGAATAATTTCCTAACATGAATCGTCCTTGAACAAATGTGGGATGGTTCATAATTATAGCGTAGTTTCTTGCTCGTCTGTTTAACGAAAGGACCCAAACCAACTTGAAGCCAAAATATACTCTGATCTTGTTGATCTTCGGGAAGATCCTTGACAATGTAAAAATTTCTAACCCATTCGGTGTCTTTCTCAACATACTTTAACCTTTCCCTTAGTTAGAACTGTTCTTGACCTCGTTTCTTTGCCTTGAGTTTCTCTTCATATTTTGTCGCAGCCGATGACGAAGCTATGGTTTTTTGTTTGCTTAACACTTCATCCATCACATTAATATATTTGGTAGGTGTTGAAGACGTAGTTGCGTTCGTAGTTGCTTGATCTCTTCTTTTGTATATCTCTTTTTTCATTGCAGCAATTGATTTGGTTGTTCGCTTGCATCTTCTAAGAATCTCTTCGACTGAATTGGTAGTTGATGATGGAGTTGCCATTGAATAGTTGTTTAACTTTGATTTTCACCTCACAGATTTCTACTGTACAGAAGATTGGTTTATCTTCAACTCGTTCCCAACGGCTATATTTCTTAGAACTCGTGCCCAACGACTATATTTCTTAGAACTCGCGCGCAACGGCTACATTTTGTAGAATTCGTGCCCAACGGCTATATTTCTTAGAATTCGCGCCCAATAGCTATATATTTTTTCCTATAAAAATAGACTAATGGAAAACATTTTTTCTTACCAACAACAAACTCAAATCATTCTGAAATATAAACCTCAATCATGTATTCTAACAGTTCGAGTAGAAATGGAAAACAAATAGTATGTGTGGAAGCAAAAGAGGTTTGTCCATATTGTTTCATGGATAACTATAGTCTGCTTCAATGCCCATGGCTATATACAAAATGTCCACAACGAGGTTGCACCGGTACTAGGAAGGTAAAGGAGACCATACCGGAGAAGATAAGGTATTTGGAATGTGAGTATGCTAAATGTCCGGGAGAAGCACAATGGTTGGAGGATGTAATGAAAGATGCAATGAAACAAGAAAAAGTTGGCGAACTCTGCAAGAACTTCAAACTAAAAGGAAAGGTGGAGTTTGAATGCAACCAAGGGGATTCCATGTGAAACTCAAGGTTGTAATTTCTTTATGGAAATGCACCGGTCTAGTGCAAAGAAAACATATGGAAAACATTACTGGAAATGCCTTGTATGTGAAACGGTGGAATGGGCTGAATAGGTGTTGTTATGTTTTAGTTTAATCAAGAGTTTGAATATGAATTGATGTGATGTTCTTTTTAATAATTAGTATGTGTTGTTGTTCTTATAAGAGTTTAAATTTGATAAACATGATGTAATGTGCTTTTACAATAATTGATAATACTTATTTTCATATTCGCATGATTCACGATTACACTGAGCACGTGCAACAAGCATTTAAACCAATAGGCGACCCTATTGGACGAGTTATGTCTCGTGAGGGTTTACAGAGAGATATACCCACAAAACCTATCATTATTTAAATTGTTTACTCTTCATCTGAATCTTCAGAGGATGAATCTTCAAAGGGGGACGGGTTATACTCTGGGAAGTTGTTTTTCAACACCACATAGCAGTTATAAAATCTAAAAAAATTTATCTTATTTTCTTCGTAAGTCTCCAAAGCTGCTTGCTCCTACAACAAAAGAAAACAATATCAATTTACAATTAAATTATTCAACAATTCAGTACACATACACATACTTGGTAGGTAGGTAACCGGTAAGTTTCTTATGATTTCCGAAGGTACTGGAGCCCTTAATAGGTATAAGGTTCTTTGTATCGATACATATTCTTTCACGTAAGAAGTGATAATGTTTAATCTTGTTTTCAGATACGTAACCGTTCGTTCATTTGGATTCCTGTTATGTATAGTACACCTTTGCAGCAACTTCTCCCAAATGTTTGTGTTATTTGGTTGTTCATCTTCTTCTTCATTCTCTAGATTAACATCGACCCATAAACTAACAATCAATTCTTCTTCTGCCAGATTATAACCCACCATAATTAAGAAAGAAAAGTGTTGTTTTGTAAATAATAATTTGGACAAAAGAAGTGTTTATTTTTGTAGATGGAGAAGAGAGTTGGTCGAAATATATGTGATCTATTTATACATGGTCAGTATACGTATCCATATACTGTACAAAGAGATTTCACGTATAAGTATACATATCCATATATTGTATAAAGAGATTTCACGAGTAAGTATACATATCCATATATTGTACAAAGAGATTTAAATGATTTCACTTTTAATCATAATTTTAAACCACATGGCCATCAAATAAACACGTATTCATTGGCATACATTATCAATCCCAAAAATAATTTAAAGTCCCTTCTACATATGCATGTAGCATTCGAACTTTTAAACACAACAGTGAAAGGGTTATCATACATCCTATGGCTCAACATCATCATCATCATACAAATCGTCATCATCGTACGCAGCCTCCTCGTCATCATCCTCAACATCGCTATCGTCCTCATCATCGTCATCATCCTCATCGTCATCTCCATCATGTTCATATTCGTCTTCTACATGTTCGTCTCCATAAACATGTTCAGCTGCACGTTCAAAGTCATCTGGGATTTGATCATTGTAATTTCCATAATAATCAAATGCACCATCCTCGTTTTGACCAGGAACAACTTCTTCTTCTAAGTCTGTATCATCATAATCTCCATCTGATGATGGAAGTACCACGTACTCCATATCTGTACCCTCAAAACTAGACAAGTCCTCTGCCTGGCCTCCTCTACCAGGACGCGCAGCAATATGCTTGACAAGATCCGTTCTAAGTTGTAGGTGCATTTCTAGGTTTTTCAGAGTTGACATAAATACAAGACCATTATTGGTAGGTCACGAAATCGGAACAGGAACAACTCTGCCCCAATCTGTATCCCGACGTTCATGGTCAATAATCATGTTGTGTAAAATAAGACAACATTTCATAATTAGGTTCAAGTCAGATTGTTGCCAATACTTACGCGGTGATCCGACAATTCTGAATTTACCTTGAAGCACTCCAAAAGCACGCTCAACATCCTTTCTTTTAGCCATTTGATACTTGTTGAATCTCACATACTCGGGAATGTCCAATGTCTGACTAAAAGCTTGTACAATTGTAGTCAACTTTGGATAGATACCATCAGCTAAGAAATAACCCATATTGTATTGGTGACCATTGATGACATAATTGCATGGAGGTGCTACACCCTTTAGCATGTTATCAAAAAGGGGTGAGTGTGCCAACACATTCAAATCGTTGTTTGATCCAGGAAGTCCAAAAAAAGCATGCCAAAACCACAAATCGTATGATGTCACCGCCTCTAATACCATACTACTATATTTCTCTTTACCCCGGTAAGTTCCTTGCCAAGCTATCGGACAATTCTTCCATAGCCAATGCATACAATCAACACTACCAAGCATTCTAGGAAAACCTCGTTCTGCATTCTCAGCTAGCAACCTATGAACATCTTCAGGAGTGGGTTCACGCAAATATCTTTCTCCAAAAGTCATGCAAATGGTGTGGAAAAATCTTTTTAGATAATAGTATATTGTAGTGGCACCCATACGAGTGTAATCATCAACACTATCACCTGCCGTACTTTTGCATAAACATTTCATCACGACAACTAATTTCATATGCGGAGAATGCCCCATAGTACCGGTTGCATTCGGACGTTATTGCCATTCTGGATCCACTTCAAGCAATTTTCCTAACAATTTCTCGAATAATTCTTCCCTCATGCCTAGACGTTGTTTGAATTGTCTTGAGGTATAACCAGTTCCAGGTGTAAAATAATCATTCATCATTTTCGCATCATGCCACACTCGATCACGAGTTATTACACTACGTGTCTGTACCTCCCTAGGTACCGGTTGTCGAATAATACGCAATCGTTCATCCAAACAAAGTTCTGTAAACATTAGCAAAGCTTTCTCTTCTTCATCACTAGAAGTATCCAAATAGATTCCATATTTAAATCTCACACAAGCACGCATTAGACTCATTATGTACCTTTGCAAACAACAAACATAGTATCAATTTGTCTATACAATACATAAATACAAGTCAATCAATGTTATACATCGATAAAATAGTAGTTTACAAACATTTCATTCAACATAAATCAAGACACACAACAAGTAATAATCATGGATTTTTCACTAAATCCATGTTTTAATTATATTATTAAATTGCATACTACATACCTAACCAACCTAATATCAACAATTTCATCAAAATCAAAATCAAAATCAAATTAATTTTAAACCCTAAGATTAGAATCACTCACCTTTGATGATTATGTGGATGGAATTCGAAATTAAAGAATGGATTTGTTTCACCTAAGAGTAACGATCAAACTCTTTTAATTTAAGCCAAAGAATCGCAATGAATCACTATGAAAATCAAAAGGGGATAAAAGGGGTTTGAAAGGGTTTTGAGAGGAGGAACAAATTGAGAAGAATGTGAAATTGGAAATCCGTGTAGTTTCTGGATATTTATGTTTATGAAACGAAAACTGCGTATTAGTTTTGGTCAAATCAGCAAGTTGACTTATAGTGCTATATAGATACTGAGTTTTCGTATCATGTAGGGAAGGGATAAAAAACCATTCCCTACATTGGAGGGATATGGAAGGGACCATTGTGCATGCTTAAAAGAAACAAGAAAAAAAGAATAATCAGCAGCTGAGGTCGTTCGTGCGTGTGGCAATGGAGACAAATTCTGTCCTTCATGCGTCAATGACAACTGTTTCCTCGATATTATCCACGATCACTAGAAAAGCAAACCAAGACGAACCGCTGGCACAAGTTTCATGAAGTGGTGTAATAAGAGTGTAACATCAAATATTTAAGCCGTTAACCATTTTCTTTATTAATTAATACAATTAATTTATATTTTCTCACGAGTCTTTCACGTGCTCCATAGTTTTGTAGTAAAACCACCAAACAAATTGCACATTCTCCTAAAATCTACTTTTCTATCTAGCGAATCTAACAGCATCTTCAACAAAACTCAACGCCGTTTACAACTTTACCAATCAAAAGGAGGGTATCAAACGGAAAGGCCGTCAACAAAAGGTGGTGATATTAAAATAAGGATTTATCTGGATTAAGACATAATCAGAGAATAGATTCCGTCACTATCCTCCTGAATATCTGACTGATTTCCATTAAACAGAGACAAAAGTACCCCATTAATAACACCTCCTACTACTGAGACTGATTTAAGTACTATCTCTCTCTTCAAAATCGTCGCATCTTTTTCCACATCCTTTGTCTTTTTCACATCACACTTTTTTATTTCTGAAAAAGGGCACAGAGAAAGCAAAAATGAGGTTTTTCTTTTCATTCTCTCTCAGAGGAATGTAGAGCTGGATAGATCTTCTTCTTTTCACAAATTTAGTGATTCTTGATAATGGGGAAGAATGGGTTTGTGTTGTTTTTGATTTTTATGGTTTTATTTTCTGGGTTTTCCATTGCTTCAGCTTCTCCTCCTGTTAGTAAGTCTCCCTCTGAATCTCTCTGTGGTTTGAGCTTTGGTTTGTTTGAATCTTACACTCATGTTACACTTCATGTTGACAGAAATTGTTGGTGGGTTTATATCAAATGCTCTCGCCCCTTTGTTGAAATGGTTGTGGGGATTGAAAGCTAGTACAAAAACAGGTGAGAGGATCTTGGTTGTTGTGCTTATCTTTTGTTTTGTTGTTTTTGTTTGATGATTTGGTTTTTGTTGTTGTGGGTTTTGTGTGTAGCAATTACTGGTAGGCCTATGATGAAGTTTGAGAATGGATATACAGTAGAGACAGTATTTGATGGGAGTAAACTAGGGATTGAACCTTATTCTGTGGAGGTATTACCTAACGGAGAACTTCTGGTTTTGGATTCTGCTAATAGTAACATCTATAAGATCTCTCAGCCCTTGTCACGCTGTAAGTTTCAATGTTCTTCTAAACTAATTGATTTTTAATCTTTCTTTTACTATTTGGGTTGTGGTTAACGTTTTGAGGTTTTGTTGATTATGCCTTGTTTCTTATCACACTGAGATTTATGCTGTTTAACTTGTTGGTAGTGTTATTTTGGTTGAGGTATTGTACTTTATAAGTTGCTAGGTCGTGTGGAATTTCAATTTCTTATCCTAAATTGGAGTAAGATTTGACTTTTGATAAGCATATTATAGTATCGGACTCATAATTCTCAAGTGGACAGAATGTCTTTCGGTCAAGTTACTGAAAATCCTACTCCATTGCTTCCTCTATAGTCAAAGCTCAATATTGCTTATTTTCCAGACAGCTTTTATGTGAAAGCCATTGGTCTTTGTTTCTTATCATTGTTCCTTGTCTTCTAGTTTGGCTTCGAGTAGAGTCCTACTCCATTTTAACACCGAAGGATAGTAATCAGTTATATCTTTTCTGATTTAAGAGCTTTAATAGATTCGTTATGAGCCTGAAGGGACATAAGAATGTCTGAATAAAATGGGTGTTTGTGCTGTCGAGTTCCAATCAACATCACCATTCCCATTTTCTCAAACTTGTCACCATTGGTTCATCCAATTGATCATATCTTGATATAATAATGTATTGAGTTCTTTTCTTATATCCAGTTACTTTGCATATTAAAATCTGGATCCTGTGTACTGAATTCCAGATAGCAGACCAAAGTTGGTTGCTGGTTCAGCCGATGGGTACACTGGGCATGTTGATGGGAAGGTGCGAGAAGCAAGAATGAACCATCCAAAGGGCCTTACTGTAGATGATAAGGGAAGTATCTACGTTGCGGACACTGTGAACATGGCGATAAGGAAGATCAGTGATGCAGGTAATTTTAATTGACTCATTACAAAGAAGAGGGCACTATACGTTCATTATATATTGATAATAATAAAGTTCAACCATATAAATTACATTTCACAACTTGCATTTGACGCTGTCATCTTAGCCACCAAGTCTACATATGTTCTTGGTATTTATTGTAACACCATAAGTACTTCAGTAGTACATCTAAGTTATCAGAGACGCATAGCTAAGCAAATAGCAAAGCAATTAGATATACTACATATGTTCTTGGTATTTATTGTAACACCATAAGTACTTCAGTAGTACATCTAAGTTATCAGAGACGCATAGCTAAGCAAATAGCAAAGCAATTAGATATACTAGTAATTGTGTGTTCACACCTTGTATATCATTTCCTTTAATATGTTATCTGATGACAATTTTAATCTATTATACGGGAATACTGAGTACTACCATGGGATATGTGTTTTGACTTTTGCGTAGGAGTAACAACTATTGCTGGAGGGAATTGGGGCCGTGGAGGTTCTCATGTTGACGGGCCAAGCGAAGATGCAAAGTTCTCGACAGATTTTGACGTGGTTTATATCGGGGGCAGTTGTTCCCTTCTGGTCATAGACAGAGGAAACAAGGCTATCCGAGAGATTCAGCTCCAGTATGATGACTGCGCCAACCAATATGGAGCTGGTTTCCCTCTTGGTATATTTAATTAACCTTGTTGCCCAAGTGCAGTTTAGTCACCACCTCATGTTTAGTGTTTTATCCTTCCCTCTGCTTTTTAGTTTTTTTTTTAAATCTCAATTTGTACTCCTTTGCAGGGATTGTGGTGCTTGTTGCAGCAGGCTTCTTTGGTTACATGCTTGCAATGCTTCAGCGAAGAGTGGGGACAATGGTGTCTTCCCAAGACGTGAGTAGTCCATCTTTATTCCCAACTGCTGCTTCCAAGTTTTTTTATTTATAATTTAAAAATAGTGGAGTAGCTAGATGATATGGTTGATGTATTTCGTTTCTGGAATATCAAATATTGAAGATATATCCTCGTTTCCTTTGATACTTCTCTAGGATCTAACTATTAAGAAGCAGAGCATCAATTCAAGTCCATATCAGAAGCCTCCCAAATTGTCAGTAAGGCCACCACTAATCCCAACTGGTGACGAACAAGAGAGTCAAGAAGAAAGTATATTTGGTTCACTAGGGAAGCTGTTTGTCAATGCCGGGGAATCTGCAGCAGAAATAGTTGGAGGATTGTTCGGGTTTAAAAAGAAACCACAGATCCATCAACACCAGTATCAGAATCAGCAAAGGCGTGAAAATTCGTGGCCCTTACAAGAAAGCTTTGTCATACGCGATGAAGATGATCCGCCTTCAATAGAAACAAGGACACCAACTCCGAAGAAAACTTACGCCTTTATGGAAAAAGACCCAGAAAAAACACATCATGTAAGGCAGAGCCGAGCTCGTTATAATGGGTGGGAGGGTGATGTGCAACAGCGAAAACATCAACAGCACTACCAAAGGCATTATTCGTCAGGCCCACAAACATATTATGAGCAAAGCACTGAGTCAACCAAGGAGATTGTGTTTGGGGCAGTTCAGGAGGAGGATGGAACACGTAATGAGGTGGTGATGAAACCTGTGGACTATGGAGCTCCTGTATATGATTATCAGAATCTTCGCTCTCGTACCAGTTACATGGGTTATAGCCAGGGTTATTAAGGAACATAAATTATACTGTTATTAAGAGAATTGGTTTGGGGTTTTCACTTTTGATGCCTATATAAATATTATTTTTTGTTAAAATTTAGGTTAATCTTTTCAGGATAAAATAGTACAATGTTGCCTTTGGTGACACCCCTACAATGAGATTACTTTTGTCTTTTTTGTATCCCTTGTTGTTTTTTCCTTCCAGTTCTGATGTCATTACCTTGTCCCGACAAATCTCCTTTCTTCCTAATCTTCAGTCTCACCGTTAAGTTGCATGAAATCTTACAGCACTGGATCCTATTATCCTCCTTGTAAGAACATCGCAAACGATTGCTAAAAGGCAGGTACCGCATATAAGGCAAAGTAATCCTAACCGTTGGATCCTGGATTGGTACTAGTAGACAAAGTAATCCTGGATTCCTAATCTTCAGTCTCATCATATCAATGTACTGTTGTATTATCCTCCGTGAAATAAGCTCACAGACGTATCAATGTACTGTTGGGGCAAACTGTTGGGGCAAACGACATTCACGTTTGACGCCTGCACAACATGTACATTTTTTTTTTTTTTGAAATTTGTAACAAATTAAGTTAGAGAGACAGAAAGAAAGACTACCTAGCCTTGTGTCACAAATGCATCTTGCAATTTTTGACTCGAGTATGGCCCGACAACATAGTGGTTTGGTGAAATCCAATCCACCCACTCATGCTTCAGCTTTATAAGTTTACACTTTGCAAACAACAACACTTCCAACACGTAGGCAACATATGACGTATTTGATTTTCTCTTGACTTTTATGGTATCCCAGAGGGGTTTGTATCATGATTACGCTTCACAAAAAGAGGAGTACTTACGAACAATAAGAACGCACACAAGTTTATGCCAATAAAATCCTTTTCATTAACTTAGGGAAAGATTACAAAAATCATATCAAACTAATGGACTTACAAGCTTATTTTCTAACTAAGCTTAAACTTAATGTACTGCAAAAATGGTGGCTCTCTTATTCGAAGACTCTCTACTACACTGGTTATCTAGGCTATTTATAGCGCCAAAAACAAAGCCAATCCGTGTGCAACTGATTGTACAGACTATGAACAACCATTCGTCCATATACAGTTTCCCTAACCGGCTATGTGGTTTTCAACTGCTAGTTTTTGTGTTATCATGCCAATAGATGCCCATCAGTACTTGGTGGTTAGGCATTGCCATAACCACTCCAATCCAACTCCTTTCCCGGTCTCACATGTGATGCGCATAAGTAACTCGTAACCGCCAGCCAGAGCCATTGTGGCACCAGTATGGTGCTATAGTTGGTCTAGGCATGCACTTTACACACTTAAAAGCGATCATATGAGTAAAGTCACGCCATTACATGTCTAGTCAGCTGCTTGGCTCAACTCCATATGGTATGTGCATCACTTGCATTCTTTTGGCCAAGTAATAAACAACAATGTCGCGTTTGGAAACATCACTACTGCGCATGCACTGTCCAGACCTTGGCCAAGCCCCGCACAAATGCATGCCTAAGTCATCCATTGACTCATATGACATCCTTAATTCTTTCGTTATTCTGGATAACCCTGTATCACGGATAAGCAACATTGTGGCATCAATGTTGTTTGTGCCATATGGCCTTCCTTGTCTTAGCTTCATGTCACTTCATCGCGAAACTAATGTTGTTACATTTGCTAGATCACTTATTAACAAGGTCATATACCTCCCTCACCTAATTACATTCAACGAGCAATTTCGGGGCATCCCGAACTACTTAGCTTTGTACGCTTCTGAGGCTATCTCAGAAATCATCAAACTTTTTGGCCTTTGTGTATGCCAAGACTTTTTGCCTAGTACCATATTCCATCACTTAGATTAAGTGCCTTGCAATTGAGCCTGAGAATTTCAGCTTCATTATTACATCGTCGATTATGTTTTAGTTCCACTTGATTCACACCTCAATCCCACTATATTTGTATGCCTTAGCATCATCAAACAAATCTTTTTCTCAGCCATTCGTACCTAAGGGTACACTCCAAATGACTAACATATCATTCTGATATGCATACATTAGCTTACTTCCTACAAATCCAACTTGTATTACTATCTTGCAACTTAACCTGCCTTACTATATACTAAGTATTCTTCAATTACATTGCAACTCCCTCATCTATAAGAGCATTATTCTTATCTGCCAATTATATGCATGACTTTCAGTCATGACTTAGGACATCTGGGACATCCCAATACCAACACCAGTTCAGTGTCCTTTTCATGCGCTTTCGAAACCAACAAAGCATCATTTACTATTTCGAACTGCTATGCTTTAATGCATTGGAAAAACAACATGTTCTTCTAATCCATGAGTCAATCTTAACCCATTTTTCTTGATGGGCTTACTTTTTCATTTTTGCTCCGTTACTCGTGCAATCGCCACCAAGATGTTGTCGCACTTCTTTACAACTCCCTACAACAAACTCACATATGCCATCAACTTATTTTCTTTACTTTTACTTTCAACGCCTCTTATTCTATACTTTGGCTTAGTATACTGCACAATGTTTCCCAATGAACTAGATTTATTTATTTTTGGATCGGTAAAGAATTTGGTTGAAAACGCATGGGATACCAAATACACCAAACTTTTTCGTTTGGCAACATGTATAGACAAAACTTAATACAATAGCAAGTAGACCAAATGAATGATCCTTGACAATATGTATATAGAGTTTATATCTCAACCTGTACTCAATCAATATGTATATAGACTTAGAATCCGTGAAACTGATTGTTAAGAAGAGTATTTAGACGATCACAAAAATCAATATCCAAGATCAATCTAGTTGTATCCAAATAATCTAATCGGAATTCTTCCAAGTGATTAAATTTGTTATTTATCCAACTATAAAGATAAATAATATAATGCTGAAAAGGAAAAACTTAAGACATCGGAAATTTTGTTAACAAGGAAACCGCAATAGAAGAAAAACCCTGGGACCTCGTACAGATTGAACACCACACTGTATTAAGCCACTACAGGCACTAGCCTACTATCATATTTCGGACTGGAATGTAGTTGAGACCGAACCCACCCACCAAGCGATTCAGTTATGGTACCTCGCAAGGTTCTACGCACTTGATTCCCTTAGCTGACGTCCTTTACAGCCTAAGAGTTGCTTCAGCCGAAGTGGAGACTTTTGATACCAATCTGCCTTTAACAGATAAGACTATTTGATTTCCTTTTAGATCTCAGATCAAGGTGTGAAAATCTATTTGCAATAGACAAAGCTAGCAAACCTCACAAATCCGAAGCTTACAACTCCCCAAGAGCAGCCTAGATTCTTAATCACCTCTCAAGAACAATCTTCGAAAGATTAACTAAGATCAGTCATTAGATATCTATCTTGAGGAATCACAAAGTTTGAGATGAAAAGAACTTTGCGATTACTATCTATCTTGCCTAAAAGAGATTACGAAAACCTCGATAATAGAAAAGCAAGACTACTATCAAAATAAAGATAGTCGGACCTAACTCTCTGAATCCCCAAGCGAAGTCTTTTAGTCGTATACCTAATAATGTTCCTAACAAAGGACGACTCTAGAATCAACTAGGACACAAAGTGTTAGGGATTGATTTTCCCGGTTGAAAGAGCATCTCTATTTATATTTTAAAAAAACCAGGGGTTGCTTAGAATTCAAGCTAAGATAACTTGAGAATCAAGAGCTAATATAATTTGAGAATCAAGCAAACACTTTAGATATTTAAAATACAATAGAAGAGTATACACATAGGTTCGGTTACGGAACCGTGTATAATGACTGTTTTGGTTTGGCAAGTTTGCCAAATAACTAAAAGCTATTTGATGTTCATTTAAAAACCTAAGAAATTAATCGTGATACACATACATAAGTGTTTAAGTGATCAATGAAGTCTTAGAAGTGTTTAAGAGAGTTCTAGCAATGCTAAACATATTAAAATAATAAGTATTTAAGCATTTGCTAAACATTGTCAGGATAGTTGGTACAACGGTTCGTGAACTGTAGGGCTTGTTAACGAGTCAGGGTGCTACGGTTAGTGAACCGGGTTTTCCAACCCTACTAGACTACAGAAGGCAGTTGACTACAGTTCGTGAACTAGGTTCGCCAACTGTTAGCCTATTTATCCAACTTAAAATTCAGTTCACCACAATTCGCCAACCGGGTTCGTGAACTGTACCCAACTGAACTTGCGGTTTGCAAATGGTTCACCAACCTCCTGTATTTATGTATTTCAGATATCTATGGTTTGCGAACTGGTTCGCCAACCTACCCTGAGTAGAAATATCAGTAAGTTCATATTTCTCTCTTTTGATGTTTGAAACTATTAGAGCATTGCTCGGTCGAACTCACAAGTGTTGCTATCTCAAGCTTGTTGTCAAATTTAGTTGTCAAACTATATCTTGATTTCTAGACTACAATTAGTTAAGTATAGATTTGGATTGAAGTGTAGTTGAGAAACAGACATCACGACAGTCATCATTGCGTTCTACCGTTTGAAGGCGAAGATCAACTAAAGATTTTGGAGAACTTCTTCAATAAAAGGTAAGTGAAGACTGAACCACCTATTTCTTTAGTTATATTCATCTTCCTATTTATGAGGCGATGTCGCGTAACTAATTAGTTCTCTAAATATAATGACTAAGCTTAATAAACATTTGTTCATACTTGATGAATTTCGGTTAAGGAAAATTTATTATTCGCAATCAAAATCATGACTCAAGTTTCATCATTCGAAAATAGCCCGGGAGAGTGATACGTGTCATTGATGTTATTCGGGAATGTTCCGAATCGATTTAGAGAGAAATATAGAACTACCATAGATTCGAATATAAGAAAGTGTTACCAGTCTTACAAATTGGGAAAACTGTTATAAGTCTGAAGCCGTATTACATGTACTCGTACACGTAGCGGAGTAGCTATATGTCGACAAGTAGATTTTTGGTACGCATATCCTTGTGCACATCCTGTAAAAATCTGTTAACTCCTGAACCAGATCGGTACGCACACCCATAGGCAAACTGAAAAGGAATCGTGGTCATGGAACCGGTTTGATATCCATACCGATACACGTACCAGAAAAGTTATGTGTTCAGGAAGTCGGTTTGTGTACGCATACCAAAATAGTTCTGTGAACTCCGGAACCGGTTATAGTCTTAAGGTACACATACTGGTACGCATACCTAAATAGTTATGTAAACTCCGGAACTTGGTTGTAATACAAATCAGTACACGTACTATGACTAGCCTGACTCACGAACGACTATGGTATTTGTACTTTGTACATCTACTAACCATGTCGATTATTTTCAAATGCAATAAAATTATTTCTACGAGATAATTAACATTTGATCAAATTTCTAAAAACACTATAGACTTATTTTATCACATGATTGTTACTCAAGGTTAAAGTTTTAAGTGTTTATGAAAATGATTATTAAGCTTATAAGTTCAAATCGGCTAGTTTCGGCTAACCACCTTGATCATAGTTTTTATACATGGTTCGGTTACGGTTCATCCTAACCAGAGTGTATATCTTGTTATGTAAATCAGATTCAAAGATTCATCTAACGGTGTGAAAACGCGGGGGTATAACAACCACACCCAATATTTCGTTCGGAAATCTGTATGGACTAAACTCTAATATAATTCTGAGAGTACCAACTTAAAAGTGAGACTCAATCAAGAAAGATATAAAAGAGCTTTATATCTTTCTCAATACAATCTGTAAATCAACTAGATAGAAATCCGTGAGACTGATTGTTATGAGAATAACTCGGATGGTACCAAAGACCAATGTCCGAGTGTCAATCAAGTCTTATCCAACAAACAAGGTCGGATTTATCAACTGTGATTGAACTACGCACAACCTGTGATATTTCAATTATATAAACAGATATAATACGGAAAATAAATAACACAGACACCATAAATTTTATTAACGAGGAAACCGCAAAAGCAGACAACCCCCGAGACCTAGTCCAGACTTGAACACCATACTTTATTAAGCCGCTACAGACTCTAGCATACTACAAGTTAACTTCATACTGGAATTTAGTTGTGCCCTAACCAAGTCTCATACCGATTCAGAATGGAAGATGCTATAAACTCGTTTCGAAATTTCAAATGTGTATAATGCAAAAGTCTATATAGCTATACGACTTAGTCTATTTAATTAAAAGATAGAATAAGATAGACTTCTGAGTGATAGATAAGTTTTAGTATCCACATACCTTTTATTGATGAAGTTCCTCCAAGATCTTCAGTAGATCTTTTTATTCAATTGGTGAACGCTGTGAAGTCTAATGCTCAACTACACACTTCTATCCTAATCTGAGACATAGCTATAAGTATACTATAAATCAAGTATATAGTTTTGATCAACTAAACTTGACAAACAAGCTTGAGATAACAACACTTGCGAGTTCGACCGAGTAATGCTCTAACAATCTCCCGCTTTGTCAATTTTAGTGACAAAACTATCAATACACATGGATTACATAATAAATCAACTTTGTAGCTTCATTTCTTGTTGTTTCTGGTGGAGCCGTCTAATCGGAGAGGAAAGTATCCTAATTAAGTGAAATCTCTTACGACCGCTCATTTAAAGACTTCTGTGGGATCAAGAAGCTCTACGAGTACCGTTGGTGGGAAACTAGATAATTGCAGTGTTATTAGTTTTCGAGTTGATTTGATTGACTAACGGTTGTTGAAACTTTTATTGCACCTAGTTTGTTTATGCTTGAGAATCTTCTTTACTAATATAAGATTCACCCAGACTAGATCAAAGTATCGTCAGGATCTTTAGTACTGTTGTTAGATCTAAAGACATCTTGTGATAATCCATTGTTAATAGACTCTGTTCTATGTATGATTGATCACAAGAGATTCAAGTGGTGCTGTGCAGGTTTTGAAGATGAAATAGGATTTAAAGAGGAAGAAGATTTCTTATAAGTTTTCGTATCTTATGGATTTAGTGCACAAACCTTGATCGGCTGAGATCCAACTAGAATCGATTTATCTTTGATAGATCTAATTGATTAGTTGCGTGAGATCGACATTCTCCATATTTCTCTTTGAGATCTATATTGATTGAGTGCAAATCTATACTTTACTATTTCGGTATTTATAGTTAGATTGATGTAACCAGACAAATGAGTTTATTAGATTAAACGTAATAGCCTTTGTCAACGACTCATCTATATCTTTAGCAAGATTGATTAGAGTAGTTACCAAACAGATTCTTCCTTTGCTGTTTGGAATACGATCAAAAGGACTTTCTATTCACATGCGTGACTCTAGAAGTCGAAGGCGCAGGGATACCGAGGGTACTAAGTGGCTAGGGGTAGTCTGCTTGGTCTCAACTATATGAAGTTGGTATTAGATTTTGTATATCAGCTTAATTATGAAAGTATTCAAAACTGGACTTGGTCCCGGGGTTTTTCTGTAATTGCGGTTTCCTCGTTAACAAAATCTTGCCGTGTCTTTTACTTTGATTTCTGCATTATAATTGTTCTTATAATTAAGTAAAATACACAAGTACGTTAATTCCGTAATACTTGATAGTGATCCTATAGAGTTTGGTTATTACCGAACCTATCATCAAGTAACACACTTTGTTGTTGTATTGTCTCGATCTTGTATCCATAGTCAATCACACAAGTTATCTTGTTATTTTATTATCTCGATCTCGTATCCATAGACGATCACACGAAGTGTGAACCGAATTGTCGTATTGTCTCGACTCTGTCTATAGACGATCACATTCGGTAGAGGACTTATAGGTTGATAAATAAAAGATTGTGGTGTATTTGGGTACCCTCATCTTTTCACTTTGGATCCATAACCGATACCCATATCAAGAGATCCTTTCATAAAATCGCAAGTGCGAGAAGGAGAAGATATTCTTGATATAAGAAAAATAACCTAGAGTGACAGAACTCAACTCAATAGGATAGGTATATAAACGGTTTCACAAGGAATATATTTTTTTGGGTTTTAGAGTTAGGGTTTCACGAACTGGTTTACCGGTGGAAGGTCCGGAAATGTGGTTTGCGAACTCTGTTTGCGAACGGCTAGACAAGGATAAGTCAGGAACTGTGGTTCGAGTACTCTGTTTGCGAACGGCAAGACTAGGCCAAAGGTATATTAAGACTGAACCAACCTATTACTCAAGTTTTTATATTTCTATCTATGAGACTAAGTCGCATGACTAAGTGGACTTTAAAATATTGCACAATAGAAATTTCGAGTCAAGTTTATTTTGTTGATTATTCTCGAAATATGAATGACCAAGCTTAAGAACATTTGTTCAAAACTTGATGAATTTGGTTAACAACAATTTATTGTTTATGACCTAAATCATGATTCAAGTTAATCATTTGAAAATAGCCTGGAACAGTGATATGTGTCATTGATGTTATTCAGGAATAATATTTCAGATCGATTATTAGAGAGATATAAAACTTTTGTAAATCTGGATACATGACAGTACACATACCTGTTCACGTACTGGAATAACTCTTCTAAGTCCGGAGCCGCAGTACACGTACTAGCGTAGTATAGTTCAGCAAAATACTTTGGTACACATACCCAGTATATGGATACCAAAAGTTCCTGAACTTTTTTTGTCTTAAGGGTACACATACCCGGTATACGTACTGTGACAAAAATAACTCACTAACTGGAAGTAAGTACACGTACTTACCCAGTCGAATATTTTCAGATGCATCAGAATTATATCTATGAGGTAATCAACATTTGAATAACTCTTTAAAACACCTCTAGACATATTTGATCACATTATAACCTATGGTTGTCACTCAAGATTAAAGTATAAAAGTGTTATATGAATGGGTAAGCTTATAGTTCGTCTGGCTAGTTTCGGATAACCTTTCATGAACTAGTCATTATACATGGTTCGGTTATGGTTCATCCTAACCAGAGTGTATATTTTGTTGTGTTTATCTCAAGTCGCATTTTCATCTAACGGTGGAAAGAGATTGCTTGATTCCAAAGCTACCTTGGCTTAAATCTAAAGCAACCTTCAATCTTGAAAGTCTATAAAAAGAGAACCTCAAGCAACTGGAGTTTTTGAATCCCTGACACTCTTCTTGTGTGTCCTAGTTGTAAACTAGAGTCGTCCTCTCATTTAAACCTTTTTAGGTTTAGCGACTAAAAAGACTTCGCTTAGGGATCGTGAAGCCAGGTCCGACTATCTTTATCTTGATAGTTAGTGTATCCTGATCTTGCTACTGATTTTTGAGTCTCACTCCGGTCGGGTAAGATTGATAGAAATTTCAAAGTTCTCCATCTCATACTTTGTGATTCCACAAGTATATTCCTCCAAAACGATTCTTTGTTGAAATCGGAGTAGGTTTTACTTGTGAGGTGAATAATAATCTAGGATGCTAGATAAAACCTATGATCATTATGACTCTGAATATATGATGAATCAAGTGTAGCACTCTTGGGTGAAATTATCAACTTTGATGATTGTAGTAATACTCGTATCAATCTTGACGATTTTGTTAATGATTCTTCATCAAAACCATTGGAGGGTTAATGGATTTTTCATATACTAATGAAAACTTTGTTACTAATGTTTTAGGTACCCTTTATTAGCTGCTAACGCCGTTCCTGAATCAATCCCCAACCCGACCTATCCTTATTGTACCATTGAGGGTCACGTACTCACACAATGTTTCAAGTACAAACACAAATTAAGGTATGTCAACAAACTGCAACGGAAGGCTATTCGTTCGGAAAATGTTCTTAAACTTGTTCAAAAGTCCAATCCTGAGGTACGTAAAGTTAACTCTTCCTCTCCTAAAAGATTGAATGTTTCAAAGTAAAAGGTAAAATCTCAAAAGAAGAGAAGAGTCAGGTCTAAACGTTCCATAAATAAAGGTATTACAAATTCTGTGCAGGAACCTAGTGGTGAGCACACTACTGCTCACCTCAACACAACTTAATTGTGTTGAAAAGTGCATCTTGTCTCATGTGCCCTAAAAAGAGACAAGAACCATGCACATTTGGGCTTTTGGGTCAAACTTGAATATTATTACTTGGATTTCCATCATTCAATGTTCCTTCATGTGAATGAAACTCTTTGCAAAAGTACTTTCAGCTCTTTAAGAGATTAATGATATTTTATTGTTGAGCCTTTCTCCATCTAAATTTATTTCTCATATCATCATTTATAGGTATATGACTTAATGCTACCAATGTATACCGTCTGTGGGTATCGATGATTTGATATGTTCAAGAATGGCATGAATCAA